>OY019130.1:43989040-44222107 GCA_955652365.1 Eristalinus aeneus
ACAGGAATATTTGAAAAGATCCATAAGTGTGGAAAATGGGTGTCACATGAATTGAATGAAAGACAGATTGAAAACCGAAAAAAACACTTGTGAAATTTTGCTTCAAAGACACGAAAAAAAATCGGTTTTGCATCGGATTGTTACTGGTGATGAAAAATGGAATTATTTTAAGAATCCTAAACGGAAAAAATCGTGGGTTAAAACCAGATCGATTCGGCAAGAAGACATTTCTGTGTGTTTGGTGCGACCAGAAAGATGTGCTGTACCACGAGCTCTTAAAACCTGGTGAAACCGTTAATACTGATCGCTACCGACAACAAATGATCAATTTGAACCATGCATTGATCGAGAAACCACCAGAATGGGCCAGAAGATACGGCAAGGTAATTTTGCTCCATGACAATACACCTGCACTCAAAGCAAAACCGGTTCAGGATACAATAAAAACACTTGGCTGGGAGCAGCTACCCCACCCGCCGTATTCACCAGACTTGGCTACTTCCGACTACCATTTGTTTTCATCGATGGGACACGCATTGGCTGAGCAGCATTGTGAATCCCACAAGGAGGTCGAAAATTGGGTGTCTGATTGGTTTGCTTTAAAAGACTAACAATTTTATTGGCATGGTATTCACAAATTGCCAGAAAGGTGGTAAAAATATGTAGAAAACAATGGCCAATACTTTGAATAAAATGTTTTTACTTTCGCATTAATAATTAGTTATATAATTAGTGCTTTATTTTCAAAAAAACGCTCACTTCATACCGGTATACCTGGTATTTATGGCTTCTCCTTTGATCACCTTCTGTCATTCAAAAGACTTTTGCTATTGTTCAGAATAATAAATACATAATAACCTTTCTATATATTGAGTAAACTACAAATGTCCTCCTCAAACCGGTCAAACCAAATCATTAACTCTCGATTCACTTGTTTAACATCTGCATTTACTGTTGTTACACTTTAAACTTAACTTTACTTACCAATATTTTTCTTGCGCACTATGATTTAAACTCAGTATCATACACAATCTTTTTGCTGGTATTACCTTATAAGATTATATCTAAATTTTTAATATAACAAATAAATAAATAAGTAAATAATCTGGCAAAGTCCTTAATTAGTTTCCTAAGGTAATCCAATAATTATATAATTCTTTTTCTTGTGGCGCTACAGTCCGGGGTGGACCTGGGCCTAATTATATATATAATATAATAATAAATAATAAAAATATATATAATATATATATAATATAATATAATTATATCTCCTTATGTCTTTTGGAATTCTGGTTCAAACATTGTTCTATGATATTTTATGAATTTGGTATTATTTATTCTACCAAAACTATATATTATTATGTCTCAAAGATGTTATTTCCTTTTTAAGAATTAGCTTTTCTAATCTGAGTTTTTAACGTCTTTTTCATCAAATCCAATAGAATGAAAGTCTGAGAGAAACTAAGTATTACATCTTGCAAGTATAATAATATGATCTACCATTTGCGACAGAAGGTCTTCGAATTTTATATATTTGTTGAAACAAGCATGAAGGAACAGCCTCTTGAAAATCCATATCTTATTAACCTGAAAAATATTTATGTTTAACCACACTGGGGAAACACACATTGTGATGGCCTTAACTTTGAATTCAAGTTGGCTGCTGTAAAGAAAAAACATCACAATTTGTTTATACGTTTGATTAGACAGTAGATTTTTTTATCTACGACTTGAGCGTTTGGCACGTTCGCTCAGCTGGCACATATTCATCATGCACTACCACCGAAATACAATGACTTTCGGCAGCATTTTTTTTCGTATTGAAATAATGAAGAAGAACTCCCTGCAAACACAATTTTTCAGACACTAAGTTCGACATATTTCAGTGAAAAAAAAATATTGTTGCTTACGCTTCATATGAATGACATATACTAAAATGACGTACAATGACAATAGCTTTCCAACACATGTTCCAATGAAATAATAACAATAGAATAATACGAGTTACCCCATCTCTTAGCAAACCGCACGCATTAAAAAAAAAATAATGTTAAATTAATTTTTGTTAATGGCGCTCCCTTTATGTCCCGGGACTTTTTGAGTGATCTGTTGACTTCCCTACTTCTTTCACCTCGTTCACGAAGTGAATAACTGCGCCAAGCTGGAGTAGCCGCTGTCGTATTCCACCTTTGTAAAAAAGATTATAGTTTGTCTACTAACGTCTCGTTATGTAAGTCGTTTGTCGATCAGCATCTGAGTGAGATACATTTAGACGATGCACTTCTAGGAAAAAACGGTCTATCGTTGCAAGTAAATTCAACTCAATGGATTGTTACATCGCCCATTTACAAGTGAATGTCCCTTGCATTTGACACAGAATTAACCCATTCCGAATCGTCGGTAATTGTCTTTAGGGCATAGACGAAGCTAAAGATAGTCTCGAGCTCAAGTAAAGCCTGTATTTGAAGTCTCTAATTGTGTTTGAGTAACCTTCGGGACTTATTTATTCTCGAATTTTCCCTTTCTTCTTCTGAAAGTTTAGAAATTTAATACTTCTAAGACTCTTCAGTCAAATATCTGGCAAAAAACCATACCAGGAAGCAAAGAACACGCCTTCCCATAATCCTGGAGTCAACAGTGGAGAAACGCTAAGCCGCCAGAAATTGTCCATAGAACGGTATGCATCTTTTCTTCCTTTGGGAGAAGAAAAATCAGCTTAATCTGACGTCAGCTTGTCTTTAAGAAGCTAAAACCCATCGAATGTAAAGCAGTTGACAGCTTACTTGCGAAAACGTATATTTAATATGGAAATGGGTTGTTTACAACTAACTGATACAATATCACAATGGTAACTTCTGCATCCATTCCAGAAACATTAATACGCAGCAATCTATAAAGACAACTTTCGACCCTTGTCCTCATTTTTTCGCATTTATAGTTCACTTTTAACTTCAGGGCCCTTTCCTTCCCTTTTATCCTTGGCCTAATCAGCTGCTTCAGATGACGTTTGTTCTATGTACTGCCATTCCCTTCCGCTACGTGGGTTCGTTTCCCTTCCTTTACTTGAACCATCACTTTTGGCTTCATTAAATTTAATTTGGGTTTAACAGCTTTCCTTCTTCCTTGTGCATTCACCGTTGCTATTTTCTTAGTATTTGCTCGGGATTGGATTTTCATCTATGGTGTTTCTTTTATTATAATTTGTACATATGTATTTTTCAATTTTGATTCCCTCTATGGGATTTAAAATTAATTTTTTTTACGGAAATTTCACGTGTGTTAACTTCGTTTCTACGCAAACACCCACTTCAGCCAATGTACGTCTTTCCAAGGCGGATTTCTGACATGGACTGACTTATTTGAACCAGTTTTAAACAATCTTTGCATCCATCATATATCCTTTGAATTTTCATGTTTTGTGCGACATGTTTTATCACTCAGGACTGTTCAATTACTTCTTACTTTATCTATATTTTTAATAAATATGCTTTTTTATCTACCTATATCTTCAATCTTTTTTTAATTAAGTAGATGATTTTTTCTACGTATTTCATTTGAATTATAATTTATTTTCTCTTGTATTTCTTCAAATAACCCCGTCAAAATATGAACAAAGTTTATATTGCGAATGATCATCGCCAAACTCTTCAAACACAATTGAATTAAGTTCTGCAACAGTTAATTTTCTGTTCCATGTTTTAATTAATTTTGGGTCGGTTTTGACTACGTGTCTTTGCTATATTTTATCATTATATTAATTAATGAGTTGGCTCTCCAGTATCTATTTGTAGTTTTAATAATTTGAATGGACTTTAGACGTGAATATCAGGTTGTATTTTTATTCCGTGTCTTTTGCCTGAAATGGTTTTTTGTATATCCTAAAGGAGCCTACTGTAGAAGTCTCTCAACTTTACAGTTGAATTCATTTGGGCATTTCTTATTAGCGATAAAAGAGTGATAGAAATGCGATATTTCAACTACGTTGTATGAACACAACAGACTTCGCCACATTTATATTACTTATAACTTTTATCGTTCCCTGTTGATTTGTCTCTACACAGACCAACATAATCCATCGTACCACAGATAAAGTTCAAATATTTTCTATAATGTGAATGGATGTTTCTTTTTTGCATTTTTAATCTCAATACCTAATTGCATTTTATTAGTCATATGTACCTTTGCTTTCTATTTCTATTACTCCAGGAAGTCATAAGAATTAATAAAAAAAATGGAGCAAAGAAACGACATAATTTAGCGGTTCCTGTTATAATTCCCTTATAATTTTTATTTATTTATTTATCTTACACAAGAATCATGATATTCTTGATTCAGTGTTTAGTGTATAAACTTCTTCAGCTTCAAAAGTGATTTTCAGCCGAACAGTACAAAAACAGAAGCACCGGTAGATTTTCGACAAGTGGTAGTGAATTTGTACTTGAATGATAAGAAATCATTGGAAGAAATTTGCTAAATGCGTTAGAAAAAGTAATTTAACCATTCAGTATATTATAGAAACCTATAAAAATACAGGAAGTGTTCCGTAGATGCGAAGATCGGGAAATTCACTGCAAGAGACGAAAGGGTCACTATCAACCCTTCGCAAAGGGCCAAAAACAAATTGTACCATCATCTGGCATTCATAGAAGGAAATGAGGGAGAATTTAGAGTCATCGGTTGATAAATTGGGTTAAAATCCTGGCTGGATATATTAGCAGGATAATGACCCTAAGCACACAGCTAAAAAAGTCAAGCTGTTACTGTACTGCGACTCGAGACAGAAGACTCTTCTCCACACAGTTCAGATTTAAGTACACAATAACTTCAAGGGCTACACCCAAAGAAGCACTGCTAATAGAATGGATTTAACCCAGAAGCTGGTTTGTGCTATGCCGCGCAGACTATAAGCTATCAACAAAGACTACTAGGAACCTTATAACCCAATTTTTAACAGATGTAAGATGCGTTTTGAATTAAGAATTTTTTTTAAAGTAAATGTCATAAATTGGAAGCTGAATTTTCTGTTATACGTAAATAATCTTTGCTTTATATTACAATTCTAATATGTAATCTATTACTTTACATAATACGGTTGGTACTGAAAACGAGCATTTTTGAACGTCGTACGATGAGTTATGTCGGCCTGTGTAGATCCAGGGAGGACTTGGGAGCACACGGCTAGATAGAAGCATTATCCCTAAGCTTTGGTCAATATAAGGCCTGTAAAAATTTCAAGAAACATGAACATTTCACTGCTGTTTAGAAATCTCGAATCTGACATTTGTGACCACTCCAACAAAATGTTGAGTTGATAAGACGTACTGAAAATGTTTGATATTCAGACCTGAATTATGTACAACTGACATTTAAATTCGACTTGAGATTAATAAATAATTCGTTAATCGTTCAAAATCACCTTATGATGATTTATCAGAATAATAGGTTAATATGAGAAAGAGAGTGAGCAACTGGAGACAGCTGGCGAAAGATCGTGCTGGCTGGAGAGGCATGTTGGTTGAGGCCCAGGTCCACCCCGGACTGTAGCGCCACAAGAAGAAGAAGAAGAAGAAGATGAGAAAGAGAAATCATTTGCAGGAAAATAATTACGGAAGTTTTTTTTTTAATTTTATTTTAATGAAATATTTATAAGCTAATTCAATTAAACAAAAAAAGGAAACAAATTTGTCAAGCATTCAAGAATTTGTTGAAATATGGTATTCTTTAAATCTCTAAATCGGGTTAAAAGTTGTAATTATAGCAAATACACTATATTCAAAATTTAATATGAAAAAAAAAACAAAGAATATTATTAATATATTTTTTTAGCTGCGGTCACTGGCAACATTGTTTACGGACATCTGAGGTAACAGTGGGCTTCACATCGATAGGCTCAACATTAGTTGGACGAATGACGTCGCCCTCTGGAGGATCTCTTATTTGTTTTTGGGACACGATGCGATATATCTCTATACAAATTAAAATCATAAAGATATTAGTAAAGATCGTGCACTTTTGTTCTTAGTAAATACCTGTGAGTATATTTTGGAATGCTGTTTCAACATTTGTTGAATCAAGTGCTGATGTTTCTATAAAACTTAAACCATTTCTTTCAGCAAATGATTTAGCTTCATCAGTGGGTACAGTGCGCAAATGCCTAAGATCTGACTTGTTTCCAACAAGCATAATGACAATATTTTGATCAGCATGATCTCTTAACTCTCGCAGCCATCTTTCAACGTTTTCGTAGGTCAAATGTTTAGCAATATCATATACTAAAAGGGCTCCTACAGCACCTCGATAATAGGCTGATGTGATAGCCCTATAGCGCTCTTGACCAGCTGTGTCCCAAATCTGAGCTTTTATAGTTTTACCGTCAACCTTTTAAATAACAGAAATGATAATATGATTTACTTATTAATTGCTTATTACCTCGATGCTTCTTGTAGCAAATTCAACACCAATTGTGGACTTGGATTCTAAGTTGAACTCATTTCTAGTAAATCGGGAGAGTAAATTGCTTTTTCCGACTCCAGAGTCACCTATCAAAACCACTAAAAATAAAAATATTCTTATTTTAAAACATGTATCAATTTTTAAAAAATAAATTCTGTTGAAAAACATGATTTTATTCATATATCACTAATTTACACACTAGGAGCCACTGAAAACTATTATGGATAAAAATTACTTAAGACAAACGTTCCTTTCGGAGCGGCGTAAAGCTGTAAATCAAATATTGATGTTTTTGTGTTTATTTTTTTGGCATATTTTTCCTCTGAAACATACATCCATCCCAACATTCTCATTACTTTAAATACAACCAATTGGTAAGCGTATTTTAGTGTTTTTTTTTAATTTAAATATGTTTTGAGAAATTTTAACTGACCTTTAATGACGGGTGTATTTTTGTGTGAATGCATTATAACTTTCTAGTTTATCTATTAAATTACATCTAAAGCTTTAAATCCATACTTTATATCTGAATGGCTTGTCCATCCACCTATAATCCACAAACGTTTTGTTTTCAGATACTTGAAAATCAAGTCTTATGAAAACTGATTATAACCAACTTGTCGCAGATACCACGTGACAGTAACTGACACATCTTGGGTAAGTATTTTGAAGATCCCACTCACCATACCCACTACGGCTTCTGAAGAGCACCTGTCGGAGGATTAAAAGGGTCTATAGCCAATGTACGTTTATAAACTGCGAATTTCAACTGTAAGAGCTCCAAGAAGCAGGAAAGTTGATTACTGCTACCCTTAGCTATGAAGCAAAGGGTATTACTTCGTTATTAATGGGCCATTGTCAAATGGAAAATAGTTTTATTTTCAGATGAATCCAAATTCAATCTAAAGGGTGGGTTCTGATGGAATAAAGCAAGTGCGAAGACCAAAAGGCGAACGGCTGAATCAACGCCTCACAAAGGGTACAATAAAGCAAGGTGGAGGCAATATTTTGGTCTGTGGATGTTTTTCTGTGAAGAAATAGGATCGATTCACAGAATAAACGGAATAATGGATCGTTTCCTGTATAAGTATATTCTTAGAACGTGGTGATACCGTATGCCGAAGAAACGATGCCTTTAAAATGGATGTACCAGTATGACAATGATCCAAAACTCACAGTAAAAATTGTGCCAAATAGGCTTTTGGAAAATAACCAGCACAGTCACCAAATCTGAATCCTATAGAGAATCTATGGGAAATTGTAGATCAATGGATTCAGCGTGAAAAATGCAAGAACAAAGGTTCTTTATTTGCTCAAACGGAAATAGCTTGGAAACGTATCTCCGCGGAAATTATAAGAAACTTAATTGAATCGATGTCCCACAGATGAGGAGCAATTATCCTAAATAATGCATTTGCTGCGAAATATTGAAAAAAAAACTTTTGAGAATAGGTGCTTTAGTCTTGTGGCAGACTTTTTATTGAAGGTAATGGCTCAAAATGGACAACACATTACAGAGTAAAGTTATTTCGTTTTTAAAAGAAATGGTTTTTTACTTTCTAAAAAACATCCTCAATTATTAACTTGAGAATTTTAAATATATATTGAATATATATTAATATATTAGAATTATAAATATATAAATATAAATATATATATATATATATATATATATGTGTGTGTGTGTGTGTGTGTGTGTGTGTGTGTGTGTGTGTGTGTGTGTGTATGTGTGTGTGTGTATGTATATACGTATATACAATGAGAAGCAAAGTCATTGTACCAAATTAATAAATAAGTATTCTTAGTTTATTTCTTCAGTTTAACGTGCTCTCATAACTTAAATAACAAATATTGTTGATTTCAAAACAGAAATTAATAAAAACTAAAAACAAATCCATATTCGGACAGTTCCATTGAATATTATGCCTTTACCTTTATAGCAAGATTTTTCCTTTCTGGGGATGTGTGTAACATTTTAAGCTTAATTTTTAAATTACCTATCTGTTGTATAAGAAAAAAGAAGATGTTTTGTTCATATCAAGGACATTTGATCACCGAAAAATGCTGAAGGGCTATTAACAAATTTTCAATCACATGGACAGCTAGACGTGCACTAAAAAGAAAAGAAACCAGCTTTTTCAAATCAAAATGTTGAAGTTTTGTGCGGAACACAAAAACTGAACCGTAGATGACTTGAGCAGGGTCATGACAATCCGCGCCAAGGCAAAACTTGGGAACACCAGCCTTATTTGCGCTCCTGGTCAATCCACCATCAATCAGATTCATCACGTTGCGATCGACGTCAGACACTCCTCCAGTATTCTCGATATCCGAAACTTCCGAGGTGCCAACATCGAATCGGATCATCACCTTACTGTAACCACGGTAAAAATCAGGATATCGAGAACAATGGAGTCGAGACAGGCTAATACGGTTTGACATTAGAAAGCTATAATTGCAACTGACCGCTGGGGACTTTGCCGACCGGTTCTCCCTGAAACTCGATCAGAGTTTAGCTCTGCCTGCACTAACCATCGGAGAAACTGCCACCAATTTGCTGGGTTTCACATTACCACCCAGAAAGAACAGACTATTAAGCAATGCTGTATCGAACAACGAGGGCTGCTCGTAAGCTCTACGAACAAAGAAGAAGAGAAAAGCAGGCTTCTCAGAAGAAAAAAGAGGGAGCATGAGAAGTGCTTGGTCGAGGAAATGGAAAGGTGTTGTGGCAGGATTGAAGTCCGAAAGTTGACCCCAAAGTCAAAACAGCTATCCAGCACAAGGTTTGGACCGAAGCCTGCCGGGATTAAAATGAACAACTTGGTAAACTTAGTAGAAACGCAGTTTGTGCTGAGAATCTGGACGGATCATTTCTGTAGACTCCTTAACGGCGATGGCGGCTCAAATTCCGCTATAAGGCAAAAATTCCGACCCCCCAACTTAGACGAAGTGAAGATAGCAATATCGAATCTAAAGTCGAACAAAGATGCTTGAGCGGACAGACTGCCCACAGAACTATTCAAAGCAGCTGGAGATGACCTGCTTGATACAGATCGACACCCACCACCTATATTCTGAGACGGCATATGACAGTGTGTATAGGGACGAGCTATACAGTGCCATATCTAGTTTTGACATTTCTACCAATCTCGTCAGATTGTGATTTACTTCGTCACCGAGACTTTCAATGTTAAAATAATTTTTAGACAAGGCGACGCACTGCCATGTGACTTCTTTAACATCATTCTTGAGATCGTGTGTAACTCACAAGTTAACACCAGACGCACTATCTTCCAAAAGTCAGTTCGTGCTGATGACGTTGACGTGATTAGACGAACACAGCGAGCCGTCAATGGGGCGATTGTTGGCATTAAAACGGACGCGGATAACTGTTCCACTTTTCACGATAAAGGTAGCTGTTCCGAAATTAAATCTCCTTTGAACATTTAACCTAGTCAGAAAAGGTACCTTACGAGGTGATCTGCCACATAGTTCCGCCTTTCTCAACTGTTTTTTTTAATGTGCGACTCTTTACTCTTGCATTTACACCATTTTTTAGTTCAGATGACGAAGCAAATAATTTTTTTTGTACTGTCGCACTTATAACGGGCAAAACTATGTGTTGTTTTCCGTTTCTTTCCCCTATTTTCCCATTTGAGGCTAAAATGAATTGCTGTGAACGTTTTTTTTCTTTGAACACTTATTAATTTTGAATATTTCATTCATTTGTTTTCCGTCTTTTCTTTGATTTTTAAGTAACTCCCGATCGGTACAATGAACACCATGACTCATTTTCTGAAATTTTTACCAAATTATTATAAGTAATTTACAGTATCGAACAAAACATTTGCAACTCGAACAGAAACTAGGAAATTTCATAAAATTCATTATATTTTCTATCCGAATACACTATAAACTCCACATACTTTTGAAGGTCTGTATTTAAGGAAAACAAAAAAAATTCATGAAAATCCATATAAATATTTCTTAAGTTATGATACATTATGCTTAAATTAACTTAAAACTGTCTCGGAACTTTTAATTCAAATGGAAATATACATATATATACATATATATATATATATACAGGTAACCCTCCTACAACGCGGTTAATTGGTTCCTGAAAAACTCCGCGTTGTAGGAAACTTTTTTTTCATCCATTTTTCCTTTTCTTAAAAAATTCCATAGTACATACAAACATTCAAACACTTTTAGTATGTACATATGTATAATACAAACATATTATTATTTCTTTATGAGACTAGGAATAATAGATATACACATATACACAAGTAATTTTTGATAATTGTGTGTTTATAGAATAGTTTATAGAACATGTATTTAAAAAATGCTTAAAAATCGCGTTGTAGGATTCGCGTTATAGGAAACATTCCGCAATTCGCAAACCGCGTTGTAGCGAAATCGCGCTAAAGAAGTACAGCGTTATAGGAGGGTTACCTGTATATATATATATCGCCACGGCGATGCAAGGCAGTATATACAGCTCTGTGCAAAACATAGCACCACGTTGAGGTCTGCACTTTGGATGCTAATTACTTTTCTCCATGCTCATTTAAAGACACGATATATTTATTGTAGGACATCTGTTGGGTATCAGTAATAAAATGCAAAAAACAAGATAAGCGAAGATGCATTTTAAGACAAGAAAATTCCCGTTATACGAAATGAAACTGAAATTTTGGTGTGCAAAATAATAGCACCACAAGTAAAACGTAGTAAATAAAATGCAAAATTTAGTGGAGTAGTACGGTTTATTTTTTTTATTTATACTACTGTTCTAGTATTTCGTCTTATAACCCTTATTTTTGAGCACAGGGGCACAACGTCGTGGCAAAGAGTCGATTAGTGCCTGACATCGCCGAATTGTATAATATATATACAGCTCTGTGCAAAAAAAATAGCACCACGTTGAGGTCTGTACTTTGGATGCTAATTACTTTTCTCCATACTCATGTAAAGACACGATATTTATTGTAGGACATCTGTTGGGTATCAGTAATAAAATGCAAAAAACAAGATAAGCGAAGATGCATTTTCAGACAAGAAAATTCCCGTTATACGAAATGAAACCGAAATTTTGGTGTGCAAAATAATAGCACTATGTCATTCTAAAAGGTGTTTTCGAAGTGTTTGGTGGTGTTTAGTTTTTTTTTTTTTTGTGCGTCAAAAGATTTAAGTAAAAATATTTAAGTATTTTGAAACTAGTATTTTTAAGATACAACGTTATAAACAATTAAAATGGGTCGCGGGGTGCATTGTACTCCTAAGAAACGTGAACTTATAAAAAAATTAATTTCTGACGGAAAAACGTACAAATTTATTCGGGAAATCGTTGGTTGTTCGAATAAAATGATTACTAATGCTAAATAACATGTCGAAAAAGAAGAAACAAGAGGTAGAAAATCGAAATTAACCTCTACCGACGAGCGAAGAATGATAAGATTAGTGAAACAAAACCCATTCATCACATCAAACAAAATAAAAGAGGAACTAAATCTGTCCGTATCAACATCAACCAGAAGAAGGAAGTTGATAGAGAAGGAACTAACTGCCAGAAGTCCCAGAAAAGTACCCTTGCTGACAAAGGTCCATCTTCATAAAAGAAAACAATTTGCGCAAGAACATTTGAACGGGGAAGTAACCAAACGGCGTAATATATTATGGACAGATGAGTCTAAAATTGTTTTATTTGGAACTCCTGGGACCAGGACAAAAGTTTAAACCGGAGAGTACTTTAAAACCCATTAAGCACGGCGGCGCGAAAATTAACATATGGGGATGCTTCTCCTGCAAAGGTACTGGTCCTATATTTTGGATAAAACCAATTATGACCGCCGAAGTTTATGTTGGCATAATGAGGGAAACCATGTTGCCCTACGCCGAGTGGAATATGCCTCTCAGATGGGTCCTGCAGCAAGACAATGACCCGAAAAATAGGAGCAAATTGGCAAGGAGGAGCAAATTTCCGAGGAATGGGGTTCAAGTTATGGAATGGCCGCCGCAATCTCCAGACCTAAACCCCATTGAAAATCTTTGGACAGATGTTAAGAAAGCTTGTTTTTAAAGCGAAACCAAAAAATACACTACAGCTATGGGAAGCTGTGCAGGCTGCGTGGAGGTATATTCCAATTCGGCGATGTCAGGTACTAATCGACTCTATGCCGCGACGTTATGCCGCTGTGCTCAAAAATAAGGGTTATAAGACGAAGTACTAGAACAGTAGTATAAATAATAAAAATAAAAACCGTACTATTCCACTAAATTTTGCATTTTATTTACGACGCTTTACTTATGGTGCTATTATTTTGCACACCAAAATTTCGGTTTAATTTCGTATAACGGGAATTTTCTTGTTTTAAAATACATCTTCGCTTATCTTGTTTTTTGCATTTTATTACTGATACCCAACAGATGTCCTACAATAAATATCGTGTCTTTACATGAGCATGGAGAAAAGTAATTAGCATCCAAAGTACAGACCTCAACGTGGTGCTATTTTTTTGCACAGAGCTGTATATATAGTATATAGTAGAGCTGTATACATAGTATATGTATATATAGCATATAGTATATATATAGTATATAGTTTATATAAACTATATACTATATATACATGTATATATATGTGTATATATATAATAATAATAATAATAATTGTTGGCGCTACAGTCCAGAGGCGGACCAGGGCCTAGCTTGCTCATCAACTACTCGTGTTGTGCGCGCTACTGTTCTCTCACGAGTAGAAGGGACCTAAAGTCTTTTACCGACTCCGAACGGCGAAATTTGAGAAGCTTTCTTAGACAGTTATTAATCTTTGAGTGTTGTCAGCAGCTCGAAAGAGGTGGTGCCGTGAAATATTCGAAAAATTGGTGTTGAGCTGGGAATCGAACCTAGACCTTTCGGCGTGTGAGCGTCGCACTCTACCCACTACGCCACGGCGGCCACGTGTATATATACACTATGTATATATATATAGTATATATATACATATATATATATATATGTATATATACATACTATATATATATATAATATATATATATATATATACTATATATATATATTATATATATTATAGCATATATATAATATATGCTATATATATGTATATATACATATATATATATATACTGAGTTTGAGAACCTTTTTTAATGGGCAGTTACTAATACTCTTTTTGTATTGTCAACAGCTTAATGCAAGGTGTTCAGCCCGAACCACGCACTTCCCTGAGCGAAGTGCAGAAAGCTGGGTCACGTTAGACAGAACTGCGGAACTAAGCTTAACCAGACGACAGTGTCAGAGAATATACTTCATTTCGTCGTTGAACTTTTTTGTTTAATTTATGCTTGCCTTCACAGATATTCAGTTGTTGTTGTTTATGTTGAACAAAAAATTAAAAAAAATGAAAAAGATTCGAGATACTCCCGGTCTAATTTGTTTAATTATTATTTTTTCTTGATTGTATCTGCTTTTTTTTTTTTATAATTGACGCGTGCAAAAGGGGTTGCGAGTGAATTGATGGGCATTCCTAGCGAGGCGCGTATTGCGGGTGAATTCTTGAAGGGGAGGAATGCAACTGGCTAATTCATCTGAGCATTTCTTGTTAAAATAGCGATAAAAAAGTGACAACGACGCGATATTACGTCGGTGTTCTAACGAGTCAATCGACTTCGCAATATTACTGTCACCTATAAGTTTTATCGCTCGCTTTTGAATTCTATCCAGCAGGTGCAGGGAGGTCTTAGAAGCACCTGACCAGATAGGAGCGTTATACTCAAGTCTTGGGCGTATGTATGCCTTATATATTGTAGCCAGATCAGAGGGGGTGAAGTACTTCTTGCATCGTTTAAGGAAACCTAGACATTTCGCAGCATTTTTGGCGATCTCAAATATGTGATCGTTCCAACTAATTGTTGGGTTGATACACATACCGAGGATGGAAAGTCTTTCGGTTTCAACAACGCAAATGCCGTTCATGGATAACGGCTGATTATTTTGTGATCGCTTTAACGACAGTAGACAGCACTGTGTTCTCGAAGCATTAAATTCCACTCTATTCTTATTTCCCCAATCGATTATGCTGTCAAGGTCGGAATTTAATGTGCTTAACATACGCTGCCGTTCCGAGTCTAAGGCCGAAGTGGAGGGACGTGAGCCAAGGAACGAATATGAAAAGCTGAGGGTACTGTCATCAGCGAAGGAATGAATAGGATTAGAAGTAGCAAACAAGAGATCATTTATAAAAATGAGGAAGAGTGTCGGAGACAAAACAGAGCCCTGGGGAACGCCAGCAGACTTGAATCCATCCAAAACGACTTGTATTGAACCATTCGAAAGGTAATTTCTAATCCATTAAAGAAGAGACTCATCGATCCCAAAAGCACGCATTTTCGACAAAAGAGCCTGATGCCAGACCCTGTCAAATGCCTTTGAAATATCAAGCGCAACAATCTTGCTTTCTCCTAAATTGTGCAAAGATTGGTTCCACTTTTCAGTGAGATATGCCATCAGATCACCAGTGGAACGGTTGCTTCTGAAGCCGTACTGCCGGTCAATAAGAAGCTTCCGGGACTCAAGATGTTTCATAAGCTGACGGTTTATCAGCGTTTCCATGACCTTGGAGAGAAGGGACGTTAGTACTATGGGTCGGTAGGAGGTGGGTGACGAACATTCGCCCTTTTTAGGGACGGGCTGGACAAATGCAGTTTTCCACTTACTCGGGAAGAGCCCTGAAGAGTAGGACAGATGGAAAAGCTTACGCAGTGGTTTTGCCAGCGTAGAAGAACACCTCTTCAGAAGAACAGGGGGTATACCATCCGGGCCAGCGGATTTGTGTATGTTTAAATCTTTAAGTACTCTTGCTACTGTACGAGTGCGAAAATGGATTTGCCCCATGGAGAAATTTACGCTCTCAAGTACAAGCGGGGGCAAAGTGCTATCTGGCAGAGTTGAGCTAGCTGCAAAGTGTACAGCAAGCAGATTAGCTTTGTCCAAAGAGCTGACAGCTGGAATGTCATTGCAAATGAGCATTGGGATCGAAGACGAGGCTGAATTCCTTATGTTTTTTACGGAAGACCAAAAGCTTCTGCTACCCTTGGGGAATTGTAGAACTTTTTGCCTCAACTTTTGGTCAAAGGAGAATTTAACACGTCTTATTAATGCATTACAGTCATTTCGGATCCGTTTGAACTTTTTTCGGGCTTCCACAGAAGGGTTGGCTTTATAATCCCGGAAACTCAACTCTCTCATCCTGATAGCCTCTTTGCAGCTCAAGTCGAACCACGCGTTTGCCTTAGGCTTGATGCTCTTCACTCTGTGAGGAATGAAGGACCTCATGCCCAGCGAAATAATGTTTGTGATCGCATCAGTAGCGGCATCCACGTCACTATCGAGGAAGCATAGTGACCAGTTAAAATTCCTAAAGAAGTTGTTAAGTCCGCTCCAGTTGGCTTTCTCGTAGAGCCATACTGTTCTTTTCGGAATTCGTTCTCTAACTGTGTGGGAGGAGTACGAGAATTTGGCTGACACGACACAGTGGTCGGACGAGCCTAGAGGCGACAATATATCAATTGAATATTTTTCCGGTTGAGAGGTGAGAAACAGATCCAAGGTGTTAGCGGTATGATCTGCAATGTCAGGTATTCGTGTTGGCTCATTCACAAGCTGGGTGCTGTTTCGATTTTTATGTCTAACTCTGACAGAAGGTACAGACATTTTCATAAAATTGCTAAGATGCACTTGACCCAGTTTATGTATAAAATATACTTACAGAAATGTTTATACGAAACATATGCACTTATAGTAAGGCAAACTCGGACACGTACTTAAAACTTAAAAACAGAATTTGAATTCAGAACGATTTTTAAATATTACATATTTTTATATTTGCACAAAAACAATTCATAATTTTAAGTTGAAACTCGTATTTTTTTTTTTTTTTTTGATTCTTTAATATTTTAATACAATAACTCATCCATCACCATGCTTTACAGTATGCATCGAATTCTTTGAAGACAATTCTTTGTTGGACTTTCTTCATACGAAAATCAAATCCTAAAATATATATACATATGTATATAACTTTATTTTTGTCTGTAAATGATAAATTTCCCAGAACGAAAAATGTTTAGTACTATTTTCTTTTATTTGCCATACTATTCTTCTTGCTTTGTTTGTTAAAGAACATTCCTGATACTGATTGATGGACAACTTGCATGCTTTCCCAATTCCTCTTTCGCTTTGTTGGCCTTAGAGAGTTTTCTTTTAATTTTCCTAAGCAAAAAGCGTTCGACAATTTTTTCTTATTGTTACTCCAAACCGTTTGATGGTGTCCTTCACTGTTTTTGCTGTTTGCAACACAATTTTCACTTTGTTAATGCTTGATAAAAACCTAAAAAGTATATATACTCTATTCAAATATCATTGGAATTTTTTTTCAATTTCTTTTTGTGCTTTTCTATAATTGTTTTATTTAACAGGTAAACGAATTTGGCTTGGAGCGACAGTTTATAGGAAAGCTCCTCATTCGTACTGCAGCATATATCAACTTCTGAAATGAAATGAAAAACTTCTTGTTTTGAAGTACTGTTACAGAGCACGGTCAGTAACATATTTCAGCAAAGTCTGTAAGAATAGCCGGAATTAATGGAATAAGAATCCATTTTATTTCATGTTTTCCCTGGGTCCAAGTGTAGAAGGCGTATATATGAGTGTAAATTTGACGAATTAATAAGATAGGCTTTGTTCATGTGCTTTTACATGTGTTAAAGTCCAGATTCAAATGTAGATGCAACCAAAAGTTTCTAGCTTGTGAAGTATATTAAAATGTGTTTATGATCAAAATTCGGGTCTTAACTAAACACCGAAGTATAAAAACAGATAAATGTGTCCGATACTTTCTTGTATTTCGATTCAGAGATGCTTCTTAGATCAAAAAGCAAATGACAAATTTGTTGGAGCTACGCTTATGTTTCGTTGTACTTTTCTGATGTAATACTGTCTGCTACTCCCACTCCTACATCGTGAAATTTCTGTTCAGCTACACTACTAGATTATGCAGTTTTCTCACAACGTTGAGTTTTAGAATATTAAAGTTTTATTCCCTTAACGTAAAACGTAGAAGTAATAAATTGCGTGAACACAAACACACACATGCGTGTGTTATATATATATATATATATATATATATATATATATATATATATATTTGTACATAAATATATATTTATATTTTTGTATATAAATATGTATATAAGTTGTCTTTTAAAAGACACCTTGCGCTTTAAACATTTGCTAGGAATATAACACGGAAATGTCCAGAAGCAATTTTATTGAAATTTTAGGGAAGGTACTCAAAATTTTAGAACAATACATTTCATCGCATTTGAATTGTTGCACATTGTTTATAATAATTAATGTTAACAAATTGTGTCATCAAATAATTACTATGCGTGCATTCCTTTCTTATCACTATTATAATTGACATCACTCAACAATTACTTTACATCTGGATATATTTAAACAAATCAAGAGACGACTTTAAAAATTATTGAAAAACATTTGTATTATTAAAAAACATTTGTATTATTAAAAAACATTTGTTCTTGCAAGCGCGAGGAAATTTACTATATATTTAAAACTATCTGTGTTTTATCCTATGGATCCAATTCAAATGGCGCCGTACATTCTATCACCCCTTTTTGTAATGTGTAATATGGAAAACTTTGAATAAAGGAAACATCAAATACAAATTTAATATAAGGTACCGTTGAATGTCGATCTGTATTCAAAACGAATCAAAGTGAATTGGAAAGCAATAAATACATAGTATTTAAAGTCTAATATTGAATTTTTTACACAAAATTTCTAATATTTATCATCAAATTATAGTTAAAAAAACATTTGGTATACACAAGTTACCTTTAAACAAATAGTCATACTCATCTTCCCTGGCACCCATGTTTAGCGATATATCTAAGTATATACTCGAACAAAATGTTTGTTTCAGTAATCCAAATTGACAGACAGGGAAACTTGCTTATATATGTAATTTTTATTAGCGGAAAAGTCGTTCACGGCACAAATATCACTGTTTATGGGCTAAAAATAAAGAAATTTAACTACTCAGACCAATTCCAAAGAAAACCGACAGTCAATTTTAAACGAAATTTTTCATTGCTTCGGTGTCATAAGAATCACTCCTGCAATAATCACTTTCAAAGAGAAGGTCAACTTGCTGTACTGTTCCCACAATGGAATATCTGTCTATCATGGTACCAAATTCACACACATTCTAGATACTTAATTTCCAGTAAACTGTCAACTGTCAGTTCCATTAGTAGCACTGTCCCAATCAGAGGCCAATAGGGAGACAATCAACTCCCTCGTCTCATGACCATCAATCCATTCTTAAAACGTTTTTTCTAACATTTACCCTCCTGAACAGCTGATTCAACGACAGTATTTGTTTTGTTTTTCAATGAGAATACATGTGAACTGCCTATACGATGGATCTTGAAACTCTTCAAACTGTTAAAAGGAGAAAGCATATAAATCAAAAAATTGAAAGAGAGAAGTTTTTTTCATCACAAAGTTGGTTGCCGACAGCCGCGTTCAGTAATGATGTTTGTAAGGCAGAAATTGCATCAGATAAGCAATATACTTAATTCAAAAACAAAATGAGGACATAAACTTAGTTTGAATGCAATAATTTTCTAAATAGTTCTTATGAACTAATAAACATTACAAAAAAATTGAATAACTACTGATTTTATATATTAAAACTTGTTTTCAATACATGTGTATCAATTTTATAACTATTGTTAATAAATATATTTCAGACATATTCAAAAGGTATCTTAAATTTGTAAATATGTTCTCAATTCGAACCAACTTAAATGTTCTAAAAAATGTTTCGCAAAATATATTCGTTATATTTTTATTGTTGTTATTTTCTTTCTTTCTTTCCATTTTTGTTAGGAACATGTTTAATATTTGTTTTTGGGTTAGATTTCACTGTTTTTATTAACTACAACATTTTTCATATTGAATGCATGTCATTTGGACAGTAAAAATAATGTTTTGTAATAATAATATATAGCAACATATATTTATTTTAATTAAAAATAAATTAATAAGTCTTTTCCAAATGTGCGACTTTTCGGCACGCGTTACTCCCTTGTAGAAAAACAAGTTTATTAATAATATTAATCAAATGCTATCAACTAATCCGTTTATTAAAAATAAATCCTACTTAAAGTTTCGAATACACTAACTTGCGTAAGCAATTTGCAGCAGATTTTACGAACGCGTTGTGTACAAAATGGCTGACGAATTCACGAACAGTGGGCAATTTACGAGTGTTTGACAGTATTGAAGGCAAAAATTCACGAATTAGCCACCATCTTGCCAATTTTGGTGGGGAAACGTATAGATGGATGAGTAAAATGAGACAATGTTCGATGTTACGTAAATAACTTTCAGAAATTGTGGTTTTTTCTACAAGAACACGTAAATAACAGTCAAACGGTAGTTTGACATAGCGGAAATCACCTGTTTAATCGAGTGTTCAGTTGACCATCTCCTTCCTTAATGGTTTTAGGTCTCAATACATTTGTATACAGAAATTCGTAGTTTGGATAAAAATCTCTCCTGCAGAGAGTAACTGTTCCAAAACTTGTGAAACGACTTTTCGTAGAAATTCGTAAACAACTATCGGATGTATGAAATGTCAGAGGTTTTTTTGTATTTTACTTCGACAGCCATCTGCTGTCCACAAATTTTTCTTCGGCAGCAATTCGTAGGAAGGGTAACTATTTCGCTTTATCTTAAGTTTTCTCTTCTACGAAAAAATCACTTAATGGAACATTTTTTTGTAGTTTATCGGGCAAGTTCGAAGACAATCGTAGCAATTCAGGGCAATTGGAACGGACCTATTAATCATATGATTATTACCAAATATATTATTAAAGTTATGGAAGGATCATATTTTTAAATGACACTGTCAAACGAAAATGAAATAACAACAAATCCATTAAATTTTTTATATATATATATATTTGTATTATTATAGGTATATTGAAGTGACTAAAGGATCTCCCGACGATTGTTCTTTTTGAAATACTCTGGAACCTCGTGAGAAGAGCTTGCTTGTGAGCGGACTTATGTATATCATGTATAATCGGCAACAGATATCAAAAAAGTGCTTGAGTTAAAAAATTTAAATACTCCAAGAGTGCTTGACGTCTGTCGTCATATGATATGCGCACCGGTTTTCGTATCTTCAAACTAATTTTTGCGGACGTCGAAACACTGTTAAAGTGTGCTATGTTTCAGAGAACATAAAAAGATCATCGATACTAGAGATGGGTTGATATGTTTATTTCCAGACATTATCCAATACTTTACATAGAATGCTTTACATGCGTCAATGCTTGCAGTACTCCGAAATATACATAAAAATACATGTATACATATGGGAGGTCACCCATAGACCAACGCTGCCGCTCAAGCGAGGGATGTAGTAGTTCAACTTTAAACTTTTCTCTCTCCGTCAGCGCAGCGTCGACAAACGACACGTGGTGACATTTTATGAGAATTAATTTGAATTTTAAATTAACGTTTGTTGAGTTTGATATTTTTGTTTGATATTTTAGACTAATATTTTCAGGTATAATAATAATAATAATTGTTGGCGCTACAGTTAAAAGGGGGACCAGGGTCAAGCTTGCTCATCAACTACTCGTGCTCACGAGTAGAACTGACCTTCAGTTTTTTTCCGACTCCGAACGGCGAAATTTGAGAAGCTATCTTAGACAGTTATTACTCTTTGAATGTTGTCAGCAGGTCGAAAGAGGTGGTGCCGAGAAAAATTCGAAAAATTGGTGTTGAGCTGGGAGTCGAACCTAGACCCTTCGGCGTCTGAGCATCGCACTCTACCCACAACGCCACGGCGACTATTTTCAGATATTACCTAATACTAATATATTCGTTTTCGAATTTTATAATATCTTAAGCGATACGAAAATATCACCAATACTCACCAATACTCATATCTGGGTGGAACAGCTTAGGTATTTCAGTGCGCGTCACAGTAATTGTGACTGCGACATGTATATACGTATTTTTTTAAATACCTATTTCTGATATTAAATTGGATTGTCAAGTGAAAGTCTAAAATAATAATTCCTTCATAATTATATTTTTGTTTTCATTTGAGTCTGATATAATCGTTCAATCAGTACAATAAACTACACAATGGTTCATTATCTGCAACATTGACATATAAGTACAGTAAACTACAAACTGGTTCATTTTCTGCAACATTGACAGATATCCAAATTTGGTCAAAGCGTTAATTTCATGAGATGCCCTAGTATGCCATGAAATACTTTGTGTCATACATCTATTTCTTTCACCCTTCATATTTTCATGCCACACGCCCACATACCCATTACCTCACAAGAAGAATAAACGTATGTAATACTGCATAGGCATCGGATTTCCTTCAGAGTATAAGGACTTAGGCACAAAGAATAGATTACTTGACCGGCAAAATATCCGTTAACGGTGAAGTATGTGAAGGATGGGGGTGACACCATGAATACTTCAGCGCTCAGCTGATTTCATTAAACAGTTGCTTTAAATTTAATTTGTTTCGGTTATACTAGATAGCGGTTTGATGTTTCTTTTGCAAAAATGCCTTCAGACGAGTTACTGTATTAACTAATATGCTTAATGATATTGCTCGAACTAAAAGAATATATCAATATCAAAAAAAAAAAGCAACTGTCGATTTTGGGTCCAGACTTTTTACATAGATCGAGATGTGCATTTTTTTTTTTTGCGTTAAGCTTTGAAAAACCATACAATGACGATACGGAATAATTTTTTACGGCTTTGAGAATAACAAAGTAATGTTTGATTAAATAATAATTATTCAGTCAGCCTGACTTTAACTTTAATTTACAATTCGAAAAAATTCTCTTAAAATGTCACAATGTGTTGATTGTCAACGCTGATGAAGAGAGAAAAATTGAAAGTTGAGTTACTACATCTGTCACGTGCGTGGCAGCGTTGGTCTAAGGGCCACCTCGCATAAGAATAAATGTATTTCTATGTATCTGTCAGAGTATTTTTAACGCTGACACAAGTAATGTATTCAATGCCGGAGCCTTAAGTAAAAATATTGAGCAGAAACGAATAAGGAAGGATGTGGTCCACTGAACAGATGATCAAACAGCTGATTTCCCCTTCGTACATAGACCGTTCGACTGTTATCTACGTGTTCTGGTAGATATAGCTGAATTTGTGAAAGTTATTTAGGTGACATCGAATATTAGGTCTGTTCCTACGAATATCTACGAGAAACTTTCCAAATGCGTTCCATTTGTTGATTTTTTTCGTAGAAGAGGGAGCTCATGAGAGAGTAAAACGTTTCCCCTCCCAGCGAATTTCCACCGAAGAAATATCTGTAAATCTGTTGGCAGCAGATGGCTGTCAAATCGAATATAAGAAAACTTCTGTCATTTTATATATCTGATAGCTGTTTACGAATTTCCACGAAAAGTCGTCGTAATTTTGTACACAAATGAATTGGAGCAGACGTAATGTCTCATTTAATCACACATCTATACATTTCCTCACCAAAATAGGCAAATTGGTGGGTAATTCGTCAATTTTTGCCATTAATAGTGCTTAACGCTTGTGAATTTCCCCCTATTCTTGAATTCGTCGGCCATCTTGTGTATATTCACCACAGTATGCTTAAAAACTACTCCAAATTGTTTGCTCAAAATAGTGTAATCGAAACTTTAAATAGGATTTAATTGTAATAAATTAATATTTTGATAGCATTTATCTTTATAATAACTTATGAAATACGTAGAAAAAATGAGAGCAACGCATTCTCTAAAGAAGGCATTCCGTGTTACACGTATAATGATTAAAATAAATATTTGGTTTATTATTACAAAATGTAATTTTTACTGTTCAAATGACGTCCATTTTCTATGAAAGATGTTATTATTAATAAAAACAAGGAAACTCAAAAACAACTATTAGACATGTTTTGTGCAATCTTCATAAAACATTAAAAATGAAACGAATATATTTGCGACACATATCTGTCTAATTAAACTCAGAACGAATTGTAGTACATTATATATTTTACAAATTTAAGTTATGTTTTGAGCATTATTTCAGGCAATGAGTACAAAAATAATATCAGACATAATATTTATTAACGTCAGTTATAAAAACAATAAACATGTATATCTATGAATTTTAGATTTTCAAATCAGTAGCAGTTATCTAGCGATTTGTAATGTTGAAGAGTTCAGAAGAACTATTATGTAAGTTATTGCATTCAAGATAAGTTTATGTTCTCTGTTTGTTTTTAAATTAATCATTAAGTTTCAAGGGAGCCATTACCTTGTGGTGAAAAAGCTATTCCTTTTCTCTTTCAGTTGTCTGACTAACATTTCAATTGTCATGATTTACACTCCTGCTGACAATTTGAAGAGTGAGGAGATTCACCGTATGGGCAGCTCACACGTATTCTCATATAAGAACAAGAAAAAAACCCTGTCAGCTGTTAAATTGAAGTTATGACTGTCTTCTTATTGGCGAAAGAAACATGTGTTTATGTGATAATAGGCGTGTTCCAGTAATTTCTGTACCAAATTCTGAAGTCTGTCATTTGTTCAGGAGTGGGGGTAAATGGCTGGGTGATGTGGGTAGGCACTGATTGGTATCAACCTGGCAATGCCCAGGTAACTGTCTTGTAACTGTCTTCCCCACATCAATTGTGCTTATTCTACCTCCACATTGGTAGCCACCGGGTACTGGTTGTTGTTCATCCGAACTCAACCTGCTAAACCTATAAGTGCGACCTCCGCCCAAGAGGTTTAACAAATGAGCCTGTTCCTCCAGGTTGGGGGTGTGCGTCGGGGTAACTGCCCGGTCACATAAAAAATAACCAGTTACGAACCAACCGAATGCCTCGAATACGGATGGATACACTGTTGACGACCCTCGCAAACGAAAAAAGGATAATGTTTTACGGATATGCCCGTGGAATGTGAGGTCACTAAACAGACCACGTGCAGCCGATGAACTTGCGGAGGCCCTGGACTGCTATAAAGCAGACATTACCGCGATTCAGGAAATGCGGTGGGATGGGCGGGGCAAGAGAAGAGTGAGAAACTGCGACATATACCACGGCGACTGCTACAGGGAGAGAGGGAAACGCTTATTTGGATGCGCTTTAGTTGTTCGAAGCCGACTTAGGCAAAAAGTCTTAAGCTTCCAATACATAAGCGAACGCTTCATAACAATCCGCATCAAGGCTAAATTCGGGAATATAAGCCTCATATGAGACCACATACGATCGATGCCCCAGCTACGACACAAAGATCGTTCTAGGAGATTTCAACGCTCAGCTGGGAAGAGAAGAAGTTTTTGCTAAAGTCATCGGAAGACACAGACACTCCTCCAGTATTCTAGATGTCCAAACCTTCCGAGTCGCAAACATCGACTCGGATCATCACCTTGTTGTAGCCAAGGTAAGAATCCGGATATCGAGAGAGCAACGAAGGCGAGACAGAGCCTTTGCCGATCGATTCTCCCTGAAACTATCTCAAAGTTCGACGCTGCCTGCACAAACAATAGAAGACAACTGAAAACGTTGTCAAGAACCCATCAAAGAGGCCGTCACTGATGATCACGCCACCACTTAAGAGGGACCCATAGATTGACGACGAGTGAAGCCAGGCGCATGCAGCCAAACAAGAAGCAAACAAGGCAACGCTGCATTGAACGACGAAAGCTGAGCTCAACAAACAGAGAAGAAGGGAAGAGAACCGGTTTCTTAGAAGAAAAAAGAAAGAGCACAAGAAGCGCCCGGTCGAGAAAATGGAGAGGTGTGATGGCAGGAATGACGTCCGAAATTTTCACCGTAAGATAAAACAGTTATCCGGCGGTTACACGCCTCGGACAGAAACCTGCCGGGACCAAAATAGACAACTAGTGGTAGAGCCGCAGTCGGTGCTGAGAATCTGGAAGGATCATTTCTACAGACTTCTTCGATGACGACGCAAATCCCGCTGTTAGGCAGAATGTCCCACTCAATTTGGACGACGATGGACAAGAATTCCGTTCTCCCGACTTCGACGAGGGCAAGATAGCAATATCGAGACTAAAGTCGAGCAAAACTGCTGGTGCGGACGGACTATCCGCAGAGCTGTTAAAAGCGGCTGGGGATGAGCTGGTTGGGTGCATGCACCAGCTCATCTGTGAGATCTGGTCGGAGGAAAGCATGCCCGACGAGTGAAATATCAGCATCGTTTGTCCGGTCCATAAGAAAGGAGACCCCTTCGACTGCGCCAACTACCGAGGGATCAGTCTCCTTACCATCGCATATAAGATTTTCTCTGACGTATTGTGTGAGCGCCTGAAACCGTTCGTCAACAACCTGATAGGTCCTTATCAATGTGTTTTCAGGCGAGGGAAGAAGAAGTCCCAAGAAGTACAAATCGACACCCACCATCTATTCGTCGATTTCAAGGCCGCGTATGACAGCGTGCATAGAGACGAGCTATACAGTGCCATGTCTAGTTTTGGCATTCCTACCAAACTCGTCAGATTGTGTAGGATGACGATGGAGAACTCTCGCTGCTCCGTCATGGTCGGTAGCGAACTCACCGAGACCTTCGTTGTCAAAACAGGATTTAAACAAAGCGAAGCGCTGTCATGCGACTTCTTTAACATCGTTCTTGAGTGAATCGTGCGGAACTCACACGTCAACATCAGAGGCACGATCTTCCACAAGTCCGTTCAATTGCTAGCTTATGCGGATGACACTGACGTGATCGGCTGAACTCATCGAGCCGTCAATGAGGCGTTTGCTAGCATTGAAGCGGAAGCGGCTAAAGTGGGACTGGTGGTAAACGAGGGCAAAACGAAGTATATGCTTTCATTGAAGAAGGACGCAGAACATCGACGTCTCGGACAGAGCGTCACTATGGGCAGCAGACACTTCGAGGAAGTCAAGGACTTCGTCTATCTCGGCTCCGCGGTGAATAGGGACAACAACATCAGTACCGAAATGAAGCGCAGAATCACTCTTCCCAATCGCTGTTTCTTTTGGCTTAGGAGGCAATTGAGTAATAAAGCCCTCTCCCGAACGACCAAAGTGACTTTGTACAACACCTTGATCATCCCAGTCCTGCTTTACGGCACAGGAACCTGGACGCTACTAAAAGCCGATGAGGAATCCCTTGGTCTCTTCGAGAGAAAAGTTTTGCGTGCGATTTTTGGTCCTGTTTGCGTTGATGGCATCTAGAGGAGAAGATTCAACCACGAACTGTATGGGCTGTACGGCGGAATGAGCCTAGTCAAGCGTCTACGGATACAACGCTTAAGATGGCTAGACCATGTAGAGCGTATGGAAAGCACTGCTCCTACCCGAAGAGTTTTTCGAATCCGAACCAAAGGGACAACGCAACAGACGACATCCTAGACTGAGATGACGCACACAAGTAGAAAAGGACCTCAACCAACTTGGAGTGCACAATTGGAGGCAGCTGGCCAGAAATCGTGCCAGCTGGAGAGGCATGTTGGTTGAGGCCCCTCTCAGAAAGTGACAAAGTACGAAAACGCATCTAAACTGTTTAAAGTAAGTCATTTAGAAATGTCAAATTGACTTTTTCTCTACAGAAAACAAAAAAATTTGAGACAAATGCAAAGAGAATAGGCCAATGCTCACTTATCTCTGTACACATACCAATTAATTTGAAAGAAAACCAACAACCTACAAACAAAAATTTCTTGCGTTAAAATTTACATTTGACGTAAAAAACCATTTTTCGGCACACGGGAACCGACATTTTTTTTTAGTTTGTGTTGTTAATTCAAAAGTCCCCGTCAAAACCATAGTTGGTTTTATATTTAAATCATATAGCTAGATATAAACAGAAAGTAATATCAATGTAAAATAATTAATTTACGGATAGAATTCAGCAAATTTTAAATATAATATTGTCGAAAAAATAATTAATCAACTGAGCAATTTAAACAACAGTTTTGAGTATGAATTTTATTGAATAATTTACAACGTATTCACATTAAATGAAATATAGTGATAAGTGTTCTTTTTATTTTATTTCTTTTCTTTACTTTTTATTTAATGTATTCTTATTTGGGAAATTTCATTAAAGCCCAACATTTGTTGCAGAGGATAAGGAAAACCCCAGAAAATCCTTATCAGACTTTAATTTGTTAAACTCAATCCATTTCTGAGTTTTAAAAATTTTATTGCTGGCATCGGTTTTTGTGGGAATGTAAATTAATTTAATAATGTTCTTTTTAATTTGTTCCCTAGAGAAATGGTACTTTGTATGGTACTCTATTGTAAAATTTGACATTTCTGAGGTTAAACGTACTCAGAACGTTTTGATATACGAGCGCTATTTGTGTTGTTTACAGTAACTTAAAAGATTCATCTCGCCCAAAAAATGTAATTAAATCGTGAACATTTTTGGTGCGATTATTTTTTACAACTTTCGATGTGGATTAACTCAACAATAGTGCATTGATGAACTTAATTCAATTTCTGGCGATGAAGCTCCATCAAGGACCAGTGTTTATCGATGATATAGTAAATTCAACCGAGGTCGTATTTCACTCCAAAACGAATTTCGTGAAGGTCATCCAAAATCAGTTGTTGTTCTGGAAACCATTGATGCTGTGCGCCAACTAATGTTGCAAGAATGTCATGTGACCTATCGTAAGATTGGGACAACCTTAGGCATTAGTGGAACCAGTATGCATTCAATATTGCATGAACATTTGACCGTCAAAAAATTTGTTCGCGTTGGATCCCACACAATTTGTCAATTGCTCAAAAAAAGGCTCGTGTCGATTGGTCTAAAGAAATGCTCCAAAAATACGATTGCGGTGCTTCGAAACAAGTCTATAACACTCTGACAGGTGATGAATCGCGAATTTACACTTGTGATCCCGAAGTAAACAGCAGTTGACTGTATGGGTGTTTCAAATTGAGCCAAATCCAACAAAAGTTACTCGCGCACGAAGCACTTCCAAGCAAATGGTCGCCTGTGTTTTCGGAAAAACTGGATATGTCGCAACCGTACCACTAGAACAACGTAGAACAGTCAATTCTGAGTGGTACACAACCATTTGTTTGCCAGTTGTCTTTCAAGAAATCAGAATAATCACTCTTCACCACGACAGCTCTCACACATCGGCTCAAACAACTGCATTTTTGAGCACTCAAAACATCGATTCGATGAGTCATCTGCCATATAGTTTTGACTTGGCACCGAATGACTTCTTTTTATTCCCGTACGTAAAAATGAAATGAGAGGTCAACGTTTTTCGACACCTAAGAAAGCGGTTGATGCGTTAAGAATGCATGTTTTGGAGATACTTCAATCAGAGCGGCAAAAGTGCTTCGACAATTGGTTCAAATGCATGAAAAAGTGTATAGATCTTAATGGGGAATATTTTTAAATACAATAAAGCTATTTTCGGTGAATAATATTTGTTTTAGTTCTCTAATCCCGAAATATAAAAGGCAATCCTCGTATCGTAATATTCTCTTTAAATATTTCCAAAGTACTGTATTATTTTGGTTTAAGTATCTACTTAATATAATATATTCACAGCTGTGCTTAAGTCTAGTCGAGTACATATCATTATGTACATCAAACAACTTATAAGATTTCGACAAGGAGCATTATTATCATCTAAATTTAGGGCTTCATAATCTAGTCTATTTAATTTAATTTAATTTAATTTTTCATTATTTTTGTTGTGTTCGTATTCCTAGAAACAGTTTAATGTCCTTTAAATCAACCATTTTAAATTTAATTAAGTAATTTTTAAAACTGATCATCGTTTCATTGCTAGCTGTGGCAATTACAGGATCATCTACATATAGTACTACATAAATATTTCTAGAAAAATGCCCTTTGTAAATGCACCGATCTACTGACGAGTTCTTATAAACCTTTTCTTAAAGAGCTTCTTCAAACATATCACACCAGCACAGTGTTGCCTGTGTTAAACCATATAACGATCTTTTTAACTTACATACTTGTTATAACTTCAGGAATTTTCATATATATATTTCCTCTTTTAGAATATCGTTTAGGAAAGCTGTCTTTACATCCATATGATTAACCAATAAATTAAATTGGTTGCAATATGCTACAATAAATCTAAGACTAGAAATTCTTGCTACAGGTGCAAATCTTTCATTATAATCTATTAAATATTCCTGACTAAAACCACGAGCAACAAGTCGAGCTTTGTATTTCACTGAAAATCCGTTTTCATCGTTTTTAATTGTAAATACCCATTTACAATCAATGATGTTTTTATTTTCAGGTTTATTTACCAATGTCCATGCATTATTAACAAAAAGTGAATTTAAATAATCATTAATAGCTTCCTCTCATTTAACTCTATCATCTCTGTTTTTAATTTCATTACAACAAGTGGGAATGGTACATACCACAGATTGGAGGTCGCTTTCTGAATCCATCACTTTTCCTAGAATCATTTATTTTTGTATGCATTGTCTTCTAGATAACATTCATCTCTTGATTCACTAATATGTTCATTATCTGCTTTCGTCCTTTTATGAGGAATTACCTCTTCAGTTTGCATTGGGATATTTACATCGTTATCAGATTTCTTCTGGTAACTTCTTCTACTGATTTTGACACAAATAATTTTAAGACAGATTCATCAGTTTCACTTAAGTTTTCTTTTAATTTAAGTTAAGGTCGCGAATTAAAGAAATTTGTCTCATCGACCATTTCAGTTTCCACGTTCCACAGTTTACAACCATTTGATCCATACCCAACCAATATGGCTTTCCAGGACTTTTCTTAAAACTTTGAATATATTGTTTTGTTATGTACGTATACTATAGAGCCAAAAACTATACATATACTACAGAACCAAAAACTTGATAAATTTTAATTGATGTTTTGTTGGAAAAATGTTTATTAAGTATATAGCATTTAGAACTGCCTCACCCCAAAATAATGCTGACAATAATGCTGAGGAATGGAAGCCTTTTCAGTAATTGTACGAAACATACGTTCTGATACACCATTTAACTGAGGAATGGTTTGTTTGTGGAACTGTTAAGTGGCAACTTATGCCTTTTTGCACGCAATATTCTCTCATATCGCTTGATAAATCATTATCACAATAGAGGTTTACAATTTTAAATAAAAATGAGCCTGAATTTTATTTATAAAGTCTTTAAAAACTGCAAATACATCTGATTTATAAGATATCAAATAATTTATATAGTGAAGAGTGAATTCTCCAAGGAGAAATATATAAAAGTTTTTATTATCTACCGTTGCAGGAGCAATTGGGCCACATACCATACAGCACTGTCCAAAATAATAACACCATGTTTGTCATTATTATGCTAATTAGTTTTTTCTATGGACAGGCAGGAGCCTCAAATTTACTGCACAGCATCTATATTATATCAGTCATAAAACCCATAAACAAGATAATAAAAAAATGCATCTTGTCATTAAAAAAGGTCCCGTTACCGGAAATGCAGCCGAATTTAAATGGGTAAAATAATAGCACCACGTCATTCTGAGGAGCGTTTTCGAAGTGTTACCAGTTTTTTGAAATGTTTTTGTTAGGCTGTTTAAGAAGACTATCTGCCAGAAGTCCCAGAAAAGTAGCACTTGTGTGAAAAAGCAACCTACTAAAACGAACTAAATTTGCGAAAGAACACCTGAACTAGAAACCTTCTAAATGCCGCAGTATACTATGGACGGACGAAGCCAAAATACTCTTGGGACCAAAAGATTTGTTCGCAGGCGGAAAAACCAAAAGTTTCAACCGGAGTATACTATCAAGGATGTAAAGCACGGCGGTGTAAAAATTAACTTCTCATTACTCATTATGGTACTGGTCCGATTTTTTGAAAAAAACCAGTGATGACCGCCGGAGTTTATGTCAGCATAATGAGAGAAATCATACTACCTTACGCAGAATGGAATATACCGCTTATATGGATTCTACAGCAAGACAATGACCCCAAACATACGCGCAAACTGCCCAAAGAATTATTCCAAAGCAATGGAGTTCAAGTTATGTAGTGGCCGCTTCAGTCTCCAGACCTGAATCCCATTGAAAACCTGATGTTAAGAAAGCTGTATATGAAGCGAAATCCAAAAATACAAAGCAGTTATAGGATGTTGTGGAGGTTGTGTGGAGGAATATCCCTGTTCAGCGATGTCAGGCTTTAATCGACTCCATGCCACGACGTTGTGACGCTGTACTTAAAAATAAAGGTTATACGACCGAGTAATAAACCAATAAAAAAAATGAAAACAAAAAACTTTACTTTATTTCATATTCATAAGTCATAAGTAGGTGATGCATTTTCTATTTTATCACAATCATTCAACATATTTTTATTTATGAATTGTAAGAATTTGTATTTACCTATATGACCCAAGCGCTGATGCCACAATTCATAATTTTTATTTATACCACTAAATACTTTCTTAGTCTTTATTTCAAAATCAATACTAAATAAATTATTCCCTTAATTATCGGTTTACCGTCTTTATTTATTGTTACCCCTTCTTCGTCGAAGATGATTGCGAAGTGGGGTTGTTGCATTTTTCTCATCAACAGCAGTTGTATGATAGATCAGGGCAATAAAGTACATCTTCATGTACACCTTCAACTCCCATGTTGTTGATGACAGTCAGATTTCCCTTCTTCGTGGTTGATATAAATGCACTATTTTTAGCTATATATATTTTTGTAGGGGGCTGCAAATCAATAAAGTCTCCAGTGATTTCTTCCTTGTTGATTAGATTAGATTAGTCAGATGCTCCAAAGCTTAGTCCATTTTGTAACACGTTCTCTCCAGCCATAAAAGCTAAACTCAAGGGTTCAGAAGTTAAAAGTTCAGATGATACTGCAGTTTGCGCTATTTTATTTTTATTTTCATTACTTTTTTTTTGTTTGTTGGAGGTCGGGATATACTGCACTGGAGCGCTCAGACTCGAATACTGGTCAATTGTACTACTAGGCAGTAACCTTCATTTAATGTAATTTTTTGGTGAGGCGCTTCTGTGATATAGAACTTATGTTTTCGGTTCTCACCACATCAGCGCCAAATTACTGCCACCTGATACGAGCGAAAGCGGGACACTCACAGAGAAAGTACTCTGAAGTGTCTTCACCTTCTCCACAAGCGTCGCAGAGTGTGACATCACTAAGCCCAAGCCGACTCAGGTGCATAGCGAAGGTAAATTGTCCCGTTAGTGGGCCGACAAGCCGTCTTCACTCGTTTCTGTCTAGAGATAGCAGTAAAGACTCGGATTTCTTGCTGACGTTTGGGAGCATACTCTTGGTCACCCTGCATCCTGGAAAGTCACGCCATCTCTGGTTGTGGTGTAGGGAGACCCATCCATCGACGGAGGCCCTAACCAAGGACGCGGGTAGTCCCAGGGTGGATTCGGGCAGTACGAATATCCTCTTCTGAATCTAGCCTTGCTAGTTACTAGGCAATCTCGTTCCCCAAGATGCCGTGATGTCCTGGGACCCAAATAAGACTTTGGCTTTGAAATATCTTGGAATTGGTTAAAGGATTGAGTAAGGCCTTAATCACAGTTTGGCTGTCGCTGCAGACGCAGATACTTCTTCCCTTCCACCTACCAGGTATACCCCTATGAAATGAGCGTTTTTTCATGAAAATAAAACACTAATTATTGAAAGGAAAGTAAAAACATTTTATTCAAAGTATTAGCCATTGTTTTCTACTCATTTTGACCACCTTTCTGGCAATTTGTGAATACTACACCAATAAAATTGTTTGTCTTTCAAAGCAAACCAATAAGACACCCAATTTTCGATCTCCTCGTAGGAATCAAAGTGCTGCTAGCCAATGCGTATCCCATCGATGAAAACAAATGGTAGTGGGAAGGAGCCAAGTCTGATGAATACGGCGGGTGGGGTAGCTGCTCCCAGCCAAGTGGTTTGATTGTATCCTGAACCGGTTTTGCTTTGTGCGCAGGAGCACTGTCATGGAGCAAAATTACCTTGCCGTGTCTTCTGGCCCATTCTGGTCATTTCTCGATCAATGCATGGTTCAAATTGATCATTTGTTGTGGGTAGCGATCAGTATTAACGGTTTCACCAGGTTTCTTGGTGTGCACAATTGGAGGCAGCTGGCCAGAAATCGTGCCAGCTGGAGAGGCATGTTGGTTGAGGCCTCTCTCAGAAAGAGACAAAGTACGGAAACGCATCTAAACTGTTTAAAGTAAGTCATTTAGAAATGTCAAATTGACTTTTTCTCTACAGAAAACAAAAAAATTTGAGACAAATGCAAAGAGAATAGGCCAATGCTCACTTATCTCTGTACACATACCAATTAATTTGAAAGAAAACCAACAACCTACAAACAAAAAATTTCTTGCGTTAAAATTGGCAGGGTGGGGAAATATCTCTCTCTTGAGAGAGATTGCTCATTTGACGTAAAACCCATTTTTCGGCACACGGGAACCGACATTTTTTTTTTTAGTTTGTGTTGTTAATTCAACAGTCCCCCTCAAAAACCAACTAGATTTAAATTATATAGCTAGATATAAACAGAAAGTAATATCAATGTAAAATAATTACTTTACAGATAGAATTCAGCAAATTTTAAATATAATATTGTCGAAAAAATAATTAATCAACTGAGCAATTAAAATAACAGTTTTGAGTATGAATTTTATTGAACAATTTACAACGTATTCATATTAAACGAAATATAGTGATAAAAGTGTTTTTTTTTTATTTTATTTCTTTTCTTTACTTTTCATTTAATTTATTCTTATTTGGGAAATTTCATTAAAGCCCAACATTTGTTGCAGAGGATAAGGAAAACCCCAGAAAATCCTTATCAGACTTTAATTTGTTAAACCCAATCCATTTCTGAGTTTTAAAAATTTTATTGCTGGCATCGGTTTTTGTGGGAATATAAATTAATTTAATAATGTTCTTTTTAATTTGTTCCCTAGAGAAATGGTACTTTGTATGGTACTCTATTGTAAAATTTGACATTTCTGAGGTTAAACTTACTCAGATCGTTTTGATATACGAGCGCTATTTGTGTTGTTTACAGTAACTTAAAAGATTCATCTCGCCCAAAAAATGTAATTAAATCGTGAACATTTTTGGTGCGATAATTTTTTACAACTTTCAATGTGGATTAACTCAACAATAGTGCATTGATGAACTTAATTCAATTTCTGGCGATGAAGCTCCATCAAGGACCAGTGTTTATCGATGATGTAGTAAATTCAACCGAGGTCGTATTTCACTCCAAAACGAATTTCGTGAAGGTCGTCCAAAATCAGTTGTTGTTCTGGAAACCATTGATGCTGTGCGCCAACTAATGTTGCAAGAGCGTCATGTGACCTATCGTAAGATTGGGACAACCTTAGGCATTAGTGGAACCAGTATGCATTCAATATTGCATGAACATTTGACCGTCAAAAAAATTTATTCGCGTTGGATCCCACACTATTTGTCAATTGCTCAAAATAAGGCTCGTGTCGATTGGTCTAAAGAAATGCTCCAAAAATACGATTGCGGTGCTTCGAAACAAGTCTATAACACTATGACAGGTGATGAATCGCGAATTTACACGTGTGATCCCGAAGTAAACAGCAGTTGACTGTATGGGTGTTTCAAATTGAGCCAAATCCAACAAAAGTTACTCGCGCACGAAGCACTTCCAAGCAAATGGTCGCCTGTGTTTTCGGAAAAACTGGATATGTCGCAACCGTACCACTAGAACAACGTAGAACAGTCAATTCTGAGTGGTACACAACCATTTGTTTGCCAGTTGTCTTTAAAAAAATCAGGATAATCACTCTTCACCACGACAGCTCTCACACATCGGCTCAAACAACTGCATTTTTGAGCACTCAAAACATCGATTCGATGAGTCATCCGCCATATAGTTTTGACTTCTTTTTATTCCCGTACGTAAAAATAAAATGAGAGGTCAACGTTTTTCGACACCTAAGAAAGCGGTTGATGCGTTAAGAATGCATGTTTTGGAGATACTTCAATCAGAGCGGCAAAAGTGCTTCGACAATTAGTTCAAATGCATGAAAAAGTGTATAGATCTTAATGGGGAATATTTTTAAAAACAATAAAGCTATTTTCGGTGAATAATATTTGTTTTAGTTCTCTAATCCCGAAATATAAAAGGCAATCCTCGTATCGTAATATTCTCTTTAAATATTTCCAAAGTACTGTATTATTTTGGTTTAAGTATCTACTTAATATAATATATTCACAGCTGTGCTTAAGTCTAGTCGAGTACATATCATTATGTACATCAAACAACTTATGAGATTTCGACAAGGAGCATTATTATCATCTAAATTTAGGGCTTCATAATCTAGTCTATTTAATTTAATTTAGTTTAATTTTTCATTATTTTTGTTGTGTTCGTATTCCTAGAAACAGTTTAATGTCCTTTAAATCAACCATTTTAAATTTAATTAAGTAATTTTTAAAACTGATCATCGTTTCATTGCTAGCTGTGGCATTTCATTGCTAGCTGGACATAAATATTTCTAGAAAAATGCCCTTTGTAAATGCACCGATCTACTGACGAGTTCTTATAAACCTTTTCTTAAAGAGCTTCTTCAAACATATCACACCAGCACAGTGTTGCCTGTGTTAAACCATATAACGATCTTTTTAACTTACATACTTCTTATAACTTCAGGAATTTTCATATATATATTTCCTCTTTTAGAATATCGTTTAGGAAAGCTGTCTTTACATCCATATGATAAACCAATAAATTAAATTGGTTGCAATATGCTACAATAAATCTAAGACTAGAAATTCTTGCTACAGGTGCAAATCTTTCATTATAATCTATTAAATATTCCTGACTAAAACCACGAGCAACAAGTCGAGCTTTGTATTTCACTGAAAATCCGTTTTCATCGTTTTTAATTGTAAATACCCATTTACAATCAATGATGTTTTTATTTTCAGGTTTATTTACCAATGTCCATGCATTATTAACAAAAAGTGAATTTAAATAATCATTAATAGCTTCCTCTCATTTAACTCTATCATCTCTGTTTTTAATTTCATTACAACAAGTGGGAATGGTACATACCACAGATTGGAGGTCGCTTTCTGAATCCATCACTTTTCCTAGAATCATTTATTTTTGTATGCATTGTCTTCTAGATAACATTCATCTCTTGATTCACTAATATGTTCATTATCTGCTTTCGTCCTTTTATGAGGAATTACCTCTTCAGTTTGCATTGGGATATTTACATCGTTATCAGATTTCTTCTGGTAACTTCTTCTACTGATTTTGACACAAATAATTTTAAGACAGATTCATCAGTTTCACTTAAGTTTTCTTTTAATTTAAGTTAAGGTCGCGAATTAAAGAAATTTGTCTCATCGACCATTTCAGTTTCCACGTTCCACAGTTTACAACCATTTGATCCATACCCAACCAATATGGCTTTCCAGGACTTTTCTTAAAACTTTGAATATATTGTTTTGTTATGTACGTATACTATAGAGCCAAAAACTATACATATACTACAGAACCAAAAACTTGATAAATTTTAATTGATGTTTTGTTGGAAAAATGTTTATTAAGTATATAGCATTTAGAACTGCCTCACCCCAAAATAATGCTGACAATAATGCTGAGGAATGGAAGCCTTTTCAGTAATTGTACGAAACATACGTTCTGATACACCATTTAACTGAGGAATGGTTTGTTTGTGGAACTGTTAAGTGGCAACTTATGCCTTTTTGCACGCAATATTCTCTCATATCGCTTGATAAATCATTATCACAATAGAGGTTTACAATTTTAAATAAAAATGAGCCTGAATTTTATTTATAAAGTCTTTAAAAACTGCAAATACATCTGATTTATAAGATATCAAATAATTTATATAGTGAAGAGTGAATTCTCCAAGGAGAAATATATAAAAGTTTTTATTATCTACCGTTGCAGGAGCAATTGGGCCACATACCATACAGCACTGTCCAAAATAATAACACCATGTTTGTCATTATTATGCTAATTAGTTTTTTCTATGGACAGGCAGGAGCCTCAAATTTACTGCACAGCATCTATATTATATCAGTCATAAAACCCATAAACAAGATAATAAAAAAATGCATCTTGTCATTAAAAAAGGTCCCGTTACCGGAAATGCAGCCGAATTTAAATGGGTAAAATAATAGCACCACGTCATTCTGAGGAGCGTTTTCGAAGTGTTACCAGTTTTTTGAAATGTTTTTGTTAGGCTGTTTAAGAAGACTATCTGCCAGAAGTCCCAGAAAAGTAGCACTTGTGTGAAAAAGCAACCTACTAAAACGAACTAAATTTGCGAAAGAACACCTGAACTAGAAACCTTCTAAATGCCGCAGTATACTATGGACGGACGAAGCCAAAATACTCTTGGGACCAAAAGATTTGTTCGCAGGCGGAAAAACCAAAAGTTTCAACCGGAGTATACTATCAAGGATGTAAAGCACGGCGGTGTAAAAATTAACTTCTCATTACTCATTATGGTACTGGTCCGATTTTTTGAAAAAAAACAGTGATGACCGCCGGAGTTTATGTCAGCATAATGAGAGAAATCATACTACCTTACGCAGAATGGAATATACCGCTTATATGGATTCTACAGCAAGACAATGACCCCAAACATACGCGCAAACTGCCCAAAGAATTATTCCAAAGCAATGGAGTTCAAGTTATGTAGTGGCCGCTTCAGTCTCCAGACCTGAATCCCATTGAAAACCTGATGTTAAGAAAGCTGTATATGAAGCAAAATCCAAAAATACAAAGCAGTTATAGGATGTTGTGGAGGTTGTGTGGAGGAATATCCCTGTTCAGCGATGTCAGGCTTTAATCGACTCCATGCCACGACGTTGTGACGCTGTACTTAAAAATAAAGGTTATACGATCGAGTAATAAACCAATAAAAATAATGAAAACAAAAAACTTTACTTTATTTCATATTCATAAGTCATAAGTAGGTGATGCATTTTCTATTTTATCACAATCATTCAACATATTTTTATTTATGAATTGTAAGAATTTGTATTTACCTATATGACCCAAGCGCTGATGCCACAATTCATAATTTTTATTTATACCACTAAATACTTTCTTAGTCTTTATTTCAAAATCAATACTAAATAAATTATTCCCTTAATTATCGGTTTACCGTCTTTATTTATTGTTACCCCTTCTTCGTCGAAGATGATTGCGAAGTGGGGTTGTTGCATTTTTCTCATCAACAGCAGTTGTATGATAGATCAGGGCAATAAAGTACATCTTCATGTACACCTTCAACTCCCATGTTGTTGATGACAGTCAGATTTCCCTTCTTCGTGGTTGATATAAATGCACTATTTTTAGCTATATATATTTTTGTAGGGGGCTGCAAATCAATAAAGTCTCCAGTGATTTCTTCCTTGTTGATTAGATTAGATTAGTCAGATGCTCCAAAGCTTAGTCCATTTTGTAACACGTTCTCTCCAGCCATAAAAGCTAAACTCAAGGGTTCAGAAGTTAAAAGTTCAGATGATACTGCAGTTTGCGTTATTTTATTTATATTTTCATTACTTTTTTTTTGTTTGTTGGAGGTCGGGATATACTGCACTGGAGCGCTCAGACTCGAATACTGGTCAATTGTACTACTAGGCAGTAACCTTCATTTAATGTAATTTTTTGGTGAGGCGCTTCTGTGATATAGAACTTATGTTTTCGGTTCTCACCACATGAGCGCCAAATTACTGCCACCTGATACGAGCGAAAGCGGGACACTCACAGAGAAAGTACTCTGAAGTGTCTTCACCTTCTCCACAAGCGTCGCAGAGTGTGACATCACTAAGCCCAAGCCGACTCAGGTGCATAGCGAAGGTAAATTGTCCCGTTAGTGGGCCGACAAGCCGTCTTCACTCGTTTCTGTCTAGAGATAGCAGTAAAGACTCGGATTTCTTGCTGACGTTTGGGAGCATACTCTTGGTCACCCTGCATCCTGGAAAGTCACGCCATCTCTGGTTGTGGTGTAGGGAGACCCATCCATCGACGGAGGCCCTGACCAAGGACGCGGGTAGTCCCAAGGTGGATTCGGGCAGTACGAATATCCTCTTCTGAATCTAGCCTTGCTAGTTACTAGGCAATCTCGTTCCCCAAGATGCCGTGATGTCCTGGGACCCAAATAAGACTTTGGCTTTGAAATATCTTGGAATTGGTTAAAGGATTGAGTAAGGCCTTAATCACAGTTTGGCTGTCGCTGCAGACGCAGATACTTCTTCCCTTCCACCTACCAGGTATACCCCTATGAAATGAGCGTTTTTTCTTGAAAATACACTAATTATTAATAGGAAAGTAAAAACATTTTATTCAAAGTATTAGCCATTGTTTTCTACTCATTTTGACCACCTTTCTGGCAATTTGTGAATACTACACCAATAAAATTGTTTGTCTTTCAAAGCAAACCAATAAGACACCCAATTTTCGATCTCCTCGTAGGAATCAAAGTGCTGCTAGCCAATGCGTATCCCATCGATGAAAACAAATGGTAGTGGGAAGGAGCCAAGTCTGGTGAATACGGCGGGTGGGGTAGCTGCTCCCAGCCAAGTGGTTTGATTGTATCCTGAACCGGTTTTGCTTTGTGTGCAGGAGCACTGTCATGGAGCAAAATTACCTTGCCGTGTCTTCTGGCCCATTCTGGTCATTTCTCGATCAATGCATGGTTCAAATTGATCATTTGTTGTGGGTAGCGATCAGTATTAACGGTTTCACCAGGTTTCTTGGTGTGCACAATTGGAGGCAGCTGGCCAGAAATCGTGCCAGCTGGAGAGGCATGTTGGTTGAGGCCTCTCTCAGAAAGAGACAAAGTACGGAAACGCATCTAAACTGTTTAAAGTAAGTCATTTAGAAATGTCAAATTGACTTTTTCTCTACAGAAAACAAAAAAATTTGAGACAAATGCAAAGAGAATAGGCCAATGCTCACTTATCTCTGTACACATACCAATTAATTTGAAAGAAAACCAACAACCTACAAACAAAAAATTTCTTGCGTTAAAATTGGCAGGGTGGGGAAATATCTCTCTCTTGAGAGAGATTGCTCATTTGACGTAAAACCCATTTTTCGGCACACGGGAACCGACATTTTTTTTTAGTTTGTGTTGTTAATTCAACAGTCCCCCTCAAAAACCAACTAGATTTAAATTATATAGCTAGATATAAACAGAAAGTAATATCAATGTAAAATAATTACTTTACAGATAGAATTCAGCAAATTTTAAATATAATATTGTAGAAAAAATAATTAATCAACTGAGCAATTAAAATAACAGTTTTGAGTATGAATTTTATTGAACAATTTACAACGTATTCATATTAAACGAAATATAGTGATAAAAGTGTTTTTTTTTTTTATTTTATTTCTTTTCTTTACTTTTCATTTAATTTATTCTTATTTGGGAAATTTCATTAAAGCCCAACATTTGTTGCAGAGGATAAGGAAAACCCCAGAAAATCCTTATCAGACTTTAATTTGTTAAACCCAATCCATTTCTGAGTTTTAAAAATTTTATTGCTGGCATCGGTTTTTGTGGGAATATAAATTAATTTAATAAGGTTCTTTTTAATTTGTTCCCTAGAGAAATGGTACTTTGTATGGTACTCTATTGTAAAATTTGACATTTCTGAGGTTAAACGTACTCAGAACGTTTTGATATACGAGCGCTATATGTGTTGTTTACAGTAACTTAAAAAATGTAATTAAATTGTGAACATTTTTGGTGCGATGAAGCTCCATCAAGGACCAGTGTTTATCGATGATATAGTAAATTCAACCGAGGTCGTATTTCACTCCAAAACGAATTTCGTGAAGGTCGTCCAAAATCAGTTGTTGTTCTGGAAACCATTGATGCTGTGCGCCAACTAATGTTGCAAGAGCGTCATGTGACCTATCGTAAGATTGGGACAACCTTAGGCATTAGTGGAACCAGTATGCATTCAATATTGCATGAACATTTGACCGTCAAAAAAATTTGTTCGCGTTGGATCCCACACAATTTGTCAATTGCTCAAAAAAAGGCTCGTGTCGATTGGTCTAAAGAAATGCTCCAAAAATACGATTGCGGTGCTTCGAAACAAGTCTATAACACTGTGACAGGTGATGAATCGCGAATTTACACTTGTGATCCCGAAGTAAACAGCAGTTGACTGTATGGGTGTTTCAAATTGAGCCAAATCCAACAAAAGTTACTCGCGCACGAAGCACTTCCAAGCAAATGGTCGCCTGTGTTTTCGGAAAAACTGGATATGTCGCAACCGTACCACTAGAACAACGTAGAACAGTCAATTCTGAGTGGTACACAACCATTTGTTTGCCAGTTGTCTTTCAAGAAATCAGAATAATCACTCTTCACCACGACAGCTCTCACACATCGGCTCAAACAACTGCATTTTTGAGCACTCAAAACATCGATTCGATGAGTCATCTGCCATATAGTTTTGACTTGGCACCGAATGACTTCTTTTTATTCCCGTACGTAAAAATGAAATGAGAGGTCAACGTTTTTCGACACCTAAGAAAGCGGTTGATGCGTTAAGAATGCATGTTTTGGAGATACTTCAATCAGAGCGGCAAAAGTGCTTCGACAATTGGTTCAAATGCATGAAAAAGTGTATAGATCTTAATGGGGAATATTTTTAAATACAATAAAGCTATTTTCGGTGAATAATATTTGTTTTAGTTCTCTAATCCCGAAATATAAAAGGCAATCCTCGTATCGTAATATTCTCTTTAAATATTTCCAAAGTACTGTATTATTTTGGTTTAAGTATCTACTTAATATAATATATTCACAGCTGTGCTTAAGTCTAGTCGAGTACATATCATTATGTACATCAAACAACTTATAAGATTTCGACAAGGAGCATTATTATCATCTAAATTTAGGGCTTCATAATCTAGTCTATTTAATTTAATTTAATTTAATTTTTCATTATTTCTGTTGTGTTCGTATTCCTAGAAACAGTTTAATGTCCTTTAAATCAACCATTTTAAATTTAATTAAGTAATTTTTAAAACTGATCATCGTTTCATTGCTAGCTGTGGCAATTACAGGATCATCTACATATAGTACTACATAAATATTTCTAGAAAAATGCCCTTTGTAAATGCACCGATCTACTGACGAGTTCTTATAAACCTTTTCTTAAAGAGCTTCTTCAAACATATCACACCAGCACAGTGTTGCCTGTGTTAAACCATATAACGATCTTTTTAACTTACATACTTATATATACATTTCCTCTTTTAGAATATCGTTTAGGAAAGCTGTCTTTACATCCATATGATTAACCAATAAATTAAATTGGTTGCCAAATGCTACAATAAATCTAAGACTAGAAATTCTTGCTACAGGTGCAAATCTTTCATTATAATCTATTAAATATTCCTGACTTAAACCACGAGCAACAAGTCGAGCTTTGTATTTCACTGAAAATCCGTTTTCATCGTTTTTAATTGTAAATACCCATTTACAATCAATGATGTTTTTATTTTCAGGTTTATTTACCAATGTCCATGCATTATTAACAAAAAGTGAATTCAAATAATCATTAATAGCTTCCTCGAATTTAACTCTATCATCTCTGTTTTTAATTTCATTGCAACAAGTGGGAATGGTACATACCACAGATTGGAGGTCGCTTTCTGAATCCATCACTTTTCCTAGAATCATTTATTTCTGTATGCATTGTCTTCTAGATAACATTCATCTCTTGATTCACTAATATATTCATTATCTGCTTTCGTCCTTTTATGAGGAATTACCTCTTCAGTTTGCATTGGCATATTAACATCGTTATCAGATTTCTTCTTCTACTGATTTTGACTCAAATAATTTTAAGACAGATTCATCAGTTTCACTTAAGTTTTCTTTTAATTTAAGTTAAGGTCGCGAATTAAAGAAATTTGTCTCATCGACCATTTCAGTTTCCACGTTCCACAGTTTACAACCATTTGATCCATACCCAACCAATATGGCTTTCCAGGACTTTTCTTAAAACTTTGAATATATTGTTTTGTTATGTACGTATACTATAGAGCCAAAAACTATACATATACTACAGAACCAAAAACTTGATAAATTTTAATTGAGGTTTTGTTGGAAAAATGTTTATTAAGTATATAGCAGTTAGAACTGCCTCACCCCAAAATAATGCTGACAATAATGCTGAGGAATGGAAGCCTTTTCAGTAATTGTACGAAACATACGTTCTGATACACCATTTAACTGAGGAATGGTTTGTTTGTGGAACTGTTAAGTGGCAACTTATGCCTTTTTGCACGCAATATTCTCTCATATCGCTTGATAAATCATTATCACAATAGAGGTTTACAATTTTAAATAAAAATGAGCCTGAATTTTATTTATAAAGTCTTTAAAAACTGCAAATACATCTGATTTATAAGATATCAAATAATTTATATAGTGAAGAGTGAATTCTCCAAGGAGAAATATATAAAAGTTTTTATTATCTACCGTTGCAGGAGCAATTGGGCCACATACCATACAGCACTGTCCAAAATAATAACACCATGTTTGTCATTATTATGCTAATTAGTTTTTTCTATGGACAGGCAGGAGCCTCAAATTTACTGCACAGCATCTATATTATATCAGTCATAAAACCCATAAACAAGATAATAAAAAAATGCATCTTGTCATTAAAAAAGGTCCCGTTACCGGAAATGCAGCCGAATTTAAATGGGTAAAATAATAGCACCACGTCATTCTGAGGAGCGTTTTCGAAGTGTTACCAGTTTTTTGAAATGTTTTTGTTAGGCTGTTTAAGAAGACTATCTGCCAGAAGTCCCAGAAAAGTAGCACTTGTGTGAAAAAGCAACCTACTAAAACGAACTAAATTTGCGAAAGAACACCTGAACTAGAAACCTTCTAAATGCCGCAGTATACTATGGACGGACGAAGCCAAAATACTCTTGGGACCAAAAGATTTGTTCGCAGGCGGAAAAACCAAAAGTTTCAACCGGAGTATACTATCAAGGATGTAAAGCACGGCGGTGTAAAAATTAACTTCTCATTACTCATTATGGTACTGGTCCGATTTTTTGAAAAAAACCAGTGATGACCGCCGGAGTTTATGTCAGCATAATGAGAGAAATCATACTACCTTACGCAGAATGGAATATACCGCTTATATGGATTCTACAGCAAGACAATGACCCCAAACATACGCGCAAACTGCCCAAAGAATTATTCCAAAGCAATGGAGTTCAAGTTATGTAGTGGCCGCTTCAGTCTCCAGACCTGAATCCCATTGAAAACCTGATGTTAAGAAAGCTGTATATGAAGCAAAATCCAAAAATACAAAGCAGTTATAGGATGTTGTGGAGGTTGTGTGGAGGAATATCCCTGTTCAGCGATGTCAGGCTTTAATCGACTCCATGCCACGACGTTGTGACGCTGTACTTAAAAATAAAGGTTATACGACCGAGTAATAAACCAATAAAAATAATGAAAACAAAAAACTTTACTTTATTTCATATTCATAAGTCATAAGTAGGTGATGCATTTTCTATTTTATCACAATCATTCAACATATTTTTATTTATGAATTGTAAGAATTTGTATTTACCTATATGACCCAAGCGCTGATGCCACAATTCATAATTTTTATTTATACCACTAAATACTTTCTTAGTCTTTATTTCAAAATCAATACTAAATAAATTATTCCCTTAATTATCGGTTTACCGTCTTTATTTATTGTTACCCCTTCTTCGTCGAAGATGATTGCGAAGTGGGGTTGTTGCATTTTTCTCATCAACAGCAGTTGTATGATAGATCAGGGCAATAAAGTACATCTTCACGTACACCTTCAACTCCCATGTTGTTGATGACAGTCAGATTTCCCTTCTTCGTGGTTGATATAAATGCACTATTTTTAGCTATATATATTTTTGTAGGGGGCTGCAAATCAATAAAGTCTCCAGTGATTTCTTCCTTGTTGATTAGATTAGATTAGTCAGATGCTCCAAATCTTAGTCCATTTTGTAACACGTTCTCTCCAGCCATAAAAGCTAAACTCAAGGGTTCAGAAGTTAAAAGTTCAGATGATACTGCAGTTTGCGTTATTTTATTTATATTTTCATTACTTTTTTTTTGTTTGTTGGAGGTCGGGATATACTGCACTGGAGCGCTTAGACTCGAATACTGGTCAATTGTACTACTAGGCAGTAACCTTCATTTAATGTAATTTTTTGGTGAGGCGCTTCTGTGATATAGAACTTATGTTTTCGGTTCTCACCACATGAGCGCCAAATTACTGCCACCTGATACGAGCGAAAGCGGGACACTCACAGAGAAAGTACTCTGAAGTGTCTTCACCTTCTCCACAAGCGTCGCAGAGTGTGACATCACTAAGCCCAAGCCGACTCAGGTGCATAGCGAAGGTAAATTGCCCCGTTAGTGGGCCGACAAGCCGTCTTCACTCGTTTCTGTCTAGAGATAGCAGTAAAGACTCGGATTTCTTGCTGACGTTTGGGAGCATACTCTTGGTCACCCTGCATCCTGGAAAGTCACGCCATCTCTGGTTGTGGTGTAGGGAGACCCATCCATCGACGGAGGCCCTGACCAAGGACGCGGGTAGTCCCAAGGTGGATTCGGGCAGTACGAATATCCTCTTCTGAATCCAGCCTTGCTAGTTACTAGGCAATCTCGTTCCCCAAGATGCCGTGATGTCCTGGGACCCAAATAAGACTTTGGCTTTGAAATATCTTGGAATTGGTTAAAGGATTGAGTAAGGCCTTAATCACAGTTTGGCTGTCGCTGCAGACGCAGATACTTCTTCCCTTCCACCTACCAGGTATACCCCTATGAAATGAGCGTTTTTTCTTGAAAATACACTAATTATTAATAGGAAAGTAAAAACATTTTATTCAAAGTATTAGCCATTGTTTTCTACTCATTTTGACCACCTTTCTGGCAATTTGTGAATACTACACCAATAAAATTGTTTGTCTTTCAAAGCAAACCAATAAGACACCCAATTTTCGATCTCCTCGTAGGAATCAAAGTGCTGCTAGCCAATGCGTATCCCATCGATGAAAACAAATGGTAGTGGGAAGGAGCCAAGTCTGGTGAATACGGCGGGTGGGGTAGCTGCTCCCAGCCAAGTGGTTTGATTGTATCCTGAACCGGTTTTGCTTTGTGTGCAGGAGCACTGTCATGGAGCAAAATTACCTTGCCGTGTCTTCTGGCCCATTCTGGTCATTTCTCGATCAATGCATGGTTCAAATTGATCATTTGTTGTGGGTAGCGATCAGTATTAACGGTTTCACCAGGTTTCTTGGTGTGCACAATTGGAGGCAGCTGGCCAGAAATCGTGCCAGCTGGAGAGGCATGTTGGTTGAGGCCTCTCTCAGAAAGAGACAAAGTACGGAAACGCATCTAAACTGTTTAAAGTAAGTCATTTAGAAATGTCAAATTGACTTTTTCTCTACAGAAAACAAAAAAATTTGAGACAAATGCAAAGAGAATAGGCCAATGCTCACTTATCTCTGTACACATACCAATTAATTTGAAAGAAAACCAACAACCTACAAACAAAAAATTTCTTGCGTTAAAATTGGCAGGGTGGGGAAATATCTCTCTCTTGAGAGAGATTGCTCATTTGACGTAAAACCCATTTTTCGGCACACGGGAACCGACATTTTTTTTTAGTTTGTGTTGTTAATTCAACAGTCCCCCTCAAAAACCAACTAGATTTAAATTATATAGCTAGATATAAACAGAAAGTAATATCAATGTAAAATAATTACTTTACAGATAGAATTCAGCAAATTTTAAATATAATATTGTAGAAAAAATAATTAATCAACTGAGCAATTAAAATAACAGTTTTGAGTATGAATTTTATTGAACAATTTACAACGTATTCATATTAAACGAAATATAGTGATAAAAGTGTTTTTTTTTTTATTTTATTTCTTTTCCTTACTTTTCATTTAATTTATTCTTATTTGGGAAATTTCATTAAAGCCCAACATTTGTTGCAGAGGATAAGGAAAACCCCAGAAAATCCTTATCAGACTTTAATTTGTTAAACCCAATCCATTTCTGAGTTTTAAAAATTTTATTGCTGGCATCGGTTTTTGTGGGAATATAAATTAATTTAATAAGGTTCTTTTTAATTTGTTCCCTAGAGAAATGGTACTTTGTATGGTACTCTATTGTAAAATTTGACATTTCTGAGGTTAAACGTACTCAGAACGTTTTGATATACGAGCGCTATATGTGTTGTTTACAGTAACTTAAAAAATGTAATTAAATTGTGAACATTTTTGGTGCGATGAAGCTCCATCAAGGACCAGTGTTTATCGATGATATAGTAAATTCAACCGAGGTCGTATTTCACTCCAAAACGAATTTCGTGAAGGTCGTCCAAAATCAGTTGTTGTTCTGGAAACCATTGATGCTGTGCGCCAACTAATGTTGCAAGAGCGTCATGTGACCTATCGTAAGATTGGGACAACCTTAGGCATTAGTGGAACCAGTATGCATTCAATATTGCATGAACATTTGACCGTCAAAAAAATTTGTTCGCGTTGGATCCTACACAATTTGTCAATTGCTCAAAAACAGGCTCGTGTCGATTGGTCTAAAGAAATGCTCCAAAAATACGATTGCGGTGCTTCGGACCAAGTCTATAACACTATGACAGGTGATGAATCGCGAATTTACACTTGTGATCCCGAAGTAAACAGCAGTTGACTGTATGGGTGTTTCAAATTGAGCCAAATCCAACAAAAGTTACTCGCGTACGAAGCACTTCCAAGCAAATGGTTGCCTGTGTTTTCGGAAAAACTGGATATGTCGCAACCGTACCACTAGAACAACGTAGAACAGTCAATTCTTAGTGGTACACAACCATTTGTTTGCCAGTTGTCTTTCACGAAATCAGGATAATCACTCTTCACCACGACAGCTCTCACACATCGGCTCAAACAACTGCATTTTTGCGCACTCAAAACATCGATTCGATGAGTCATCTGCCATATAGTTTTGACTTGGCACCGAATGACTTCTTTTTATTCCCGTACGTAAAAATAAAATGAGAGGTCAACGTTTTTCGACACCTAAGAAAGCGGTTGATGCGTTAAGAATGCATGTTTTGGAGATACTTCAATCAGAGCGGCAAAAGTGCTTCGACAATTAGTTCAAATGCATGAAAAAGTGTATAGATCTTAATGGCGAATATTTTTAAAAACAATAAAGCTATTTTCGGTGAATAATATTTCTTTTAGTTCTCTAATCCCGAAATATAAAAGGCAATCCTCGTATCGTAATATTCTCTTTAAATATTTCCAAAGTACTGTATTATTTTGGTTTAAGTATCTACTTAATATAATATATTCACAGCTGTGCTTAAGTCTAGTCGAGTACATATCATTATGTACATCAAACAACTTATAAGATTTCGACAAGGAGCATTATTATCATCTAAATTTAGGGCTTCATAATCTAGTCTATTTAATTTAATTTAATTTAATTTTTCATTATTTTTGTTGTGTTCGTATTCCTAGAAACAGTTTAATGTCCTTTAAATCAACCATTTTAAATTTAATTAAGTAATTTTTAAAACTGATCATCGTTTCATTGCTAGCTGTGGCAATTACAGGATCATCTACATATAGTACTACATAAATATTTCTAGAAAAATGCCCTTTGTAAATGCACCGATCTACTGACGAGTTCTTATAAACCTTTTCTTAAAGAGCTTCTTCAAACATATCACACCAGCACAGTGTTGCCTGTGTTAAACCATATAACGATCTTTTTAACTTACATACTTATATATACATTTCCTCTTTTAGAATATCGTTTAGGAAAGCTGTCTTTACATCCATATGATTAACCAATAAATTAAATTGGTTGCCAAATGCTACAATAAATCTAAGACTAGAAATTCTTGCTACAGGTGCAAATCTTTCATTATAATCTATTAAATATTCCTGACTTAAACCACGAGCAACAAGTCGAGCTTTGTATTTCACTGAAAATCCGTTTTCATCGTTTTTAATTGTAAATACCCATTTACAATCAATGATGTTTTTATTTTCAGGTTTATTTACCAATGTCCATGCATTATTAACAAAAAGTGAATTTAAATAATCATTAATAGCTTCCTCGAATTTAACTCTATCATCTCTGTTTTTAATTTCATTGCAACAAGTGGGAATGGTACATACCACAGATTGGAGGTCGCTTTCTGAATCCATCACTTTTCCTAGAATCATTTATTTCTGTATGCATTGTCTTCTAGATAACATTCATCTCTTGATTCACTAATATATTCATTATCTGCTTTCGTCCTTTTATGAGGAATTACCTCTTCAGTTTGCATTGGCATATTAACATCGTTATCAGATTTCTTCTTCTACTGATTTTGACTCAAATAATTTTAAGACAGATTCATCAGTTTCACTTAAGTTTTCTTTTAATTTAAGTTAAGGTCGCGAATTAAAGAAATTTGTCTCATCGACCATTTCAGTTTCCACGTTCCACAGTTTACAACCATTTGATCCATACCCAACCAATATGGCTTTCCAGGACTTTTCTTAAAACTTTGAATATATTGTTTTGTTATGTACGTATACTATAGAGCCAAAAACTATACATATACTACAGAACCAAAAACTTGATAAATTTTAATTGAGGTTTTGTTGGAAAAATGTTTATTAAGTATATAGCAGTTAGAACTGCCTCACCCCAAAATAATGCTGACAATAATGCTGAGGAATGGAAGCCTTTTCAGTAATTGTACGAAACATACGTTCTGATACACCATTTAACTGAGGAATGGTTTGTTTGTGGAACTGTTAAGTGGCAACTTATGCCTTTTTGCACTTTGATAAATATTCGGCTCCATTATCACAATAGAGGTTTACAATTTTAAGTAAAAATGAGCCTGAATTTTATTTATAAAGTCTTTAAAAACTGCAAATACATCTGATTTATAAGATATCAAATAATTTATACAGTAAAGAGTGAATTCTCCAAGGAGAAATATATAAAAGTTTTTATTATCTACCGTTGCAGGAGCAATTGGGCCACATACCATACAGCACTGTCCAAAATAATAACACCATGTTTGTCATAATTATGCTAATTAGTTTTTTCTATGGACAGGCAGGAGCCTCAAATTTACTGCACAGCATCTATATTATATCAGTCATAAAACCCATAAACAAGATAATAAAAAAATGCATCTTGTCATTAAAAAAGGTCCTGTTACCGGAAATGCAGCCGAATTTAAATGGGTAAAATAATAGCACCATGTCATTCTGAGGAGCGTTTTCGAAGTGTTACCAGTTTTTTGAAATGTTTTTGTTAGGCTGGTTAAGAAGACTTTATCTGCCAGAAGTCTCAGAAAAGTAGCACTTGTGTGAAAAAGCAACCTACTAAAACGAACTAAATTTGCGAAAGAACACCTGAACTAGAAACCTTCTAAATGCCGCAGTATACTATGGACGGACGAAGCCAAAATACTCTTGGGACCAAAAGATTTGTTCGCAGGCGGAAAAACCAAAAGTTTCAACCGGAGTATACTATCAAGGATGTAAAGCACGGCGGTGCAAAAATTAACTTCTCATTACTCATTATGGTACTGGTCCGATTTTTTGAAAAAAAAAACAGTGATGACCGCCGGAGTTTATGTCAGCATAATGAGAGAAATCATACTACCTTACGCAGAATGGAATATAGCGCTCATATGGATTCTACAGCAAGACAATGACGCCAAACATACGCGCAAACTGCCCAAAGAATTATTCCAAAGCAATGGAGTTCAAGTTATGGAGTGGCCGCTTCAGTCTCCAGACCTGAATCCCATTGAAAACCTGATGTTAAGAAAGCTGTATATGAAGCAAAATCCAAAAATACAAAGCAGTTATAGGATGTTGTGGAGGTTGTGTGGAGGAATATCCCTGTTCAGCGATATCAGGCTTTAATCGACTCCATGCCACGACGTTGTGACGTTGTACTTAAAAATAAAGGTTATACGACCGAGTACTAAGCCAATAAAAAAAATGAAAACAAAGAACTTTACTTTATTAAGTCATAAGTAGGTGATGCATTTTCTATTTTATCACAATCATTCAACATATTTTTATTTATGAATTGTAAGAATTTGTATTTACCTATATGACCCAAGCGCTGATGCCACAATTCATAATTTTTATTTATACCACTAAATACTTTCTTAGTCTTTATTTCAAAATCAATACTAAATAAATTATTCCCTTAATTATCGGTTTACCGTCTTTATTTATTGTTACCCCTTCTTCGTCGAAGATGATTGCGAAGTGGGGTTGTTGCATTTTTCTCATCAACAGCAGTTGTATGATAGATCAGGGCAATAAAGTACATCTTCATGTACACCTTCAACTCCCATGTTGTTGATGACAGTCAGATTTCCCTTCTTCGTGGTTGATATAAATGCACTATTTTTAGCTATATATATTTTTGTAGGGGGCTGCAAATCAATAAAGTCTCCAGTGATTTCTTCCTTGTTGATTAGATTAGATTAGTCAGATGCTCCAAAGCTTAGTCCATTTTGTAACACTTTCTCTCCAGCCATAAAAGCTAAACTCAAGGGTTCAGAAGTTAAAAGTTCAGATGATACTGCAGTTTGCGCTATTTTATTTTCTTTATTTTTTTTTGTTTGTTGGAGGTCGGGATATACTGCACTGGAGCGCTCAGACTCGAATACTGGTCAATTGTACTACTAGGCAGTAACCTTCATTTAATGTAATTTTTTGGTGAGGCGCTTCTGTGATATAGAACTTATGTTTTCGGTTCTCACCACATCAGCGCCAAATTACTGCCACCTGATACGAGCGAAAGCGGGACACTCACAAAGAAAGTACTCTGAAGTGTCTTCACCTTCTCCACAAGCGTCGCAGAGTGTGACATCACTAAGCCCAAGCCGACTCAGGTCCATAGCGAAGGTAAATTGTCCCGTTAGTGGGCCGACAAGCCGTCTTCACTCGTTTCTGTCTAGAGATAGCAGTAAAGACTCGGATTTCTTGCTGACGTTTGGGAGCATACTCTTGGTCACCCTGCATCCTGGAAAGTCACGCCATCTCTGGTTGTGGTGTAGGGAGACCCAACCATCGACGGAGGCCCTGACCAAGGACGCGGGTAGTCCCAAGGTGGATTCGGGCAGTACGAATATCCTCTTCTGAATCTAGCCTTGCTAGTTACTAGGCAATCTCGTTCCCCAAGATGCCGTGATGTCCCGGGACCCAAATTAGACTTTGGCTTTGAAATATCTTGGAATTGGTTAAAGGATTGAGTAAGGCCTTCATCACAGTTTGGCTGTCGCTGCAGACGCAGATACTTCTTCCCTTCCACCTACCAGGTATACCCCTATGAAATGAGCGTTTTTTCTTGAAAATACACTAATTATTAATAGGAAAGTAAAAACATTTTATTCAAAGTATTAGCCATTGTTTTCTACTCATTTTGACCACCTTTCTGGCAATTTGTGAATACTACACCAATAAAATTGTTTGTCTTTCAAAGCAAACCAATAAGACACCCAATTTTCGATCTCCTCGTAGGAATCAAAGTGCTGCTAGCCAATGCGTATCCCATCGATGAAAACAAATGGTAGTGGGAAGGAGCCAAGTCTGGTGAATACGGCGGGTGGGGTAGCTGCTCCCAGCCAAGTGGTTTGATTGTATCCTGAACCGGTTTTGCTTTGTGTGCAGGAGCACTGTCATGGAGCAAAATTACCTTGCCGTGTCTTCTGGTCCATTCTGGTCATTTCTCGATCAATGCATGGTTCAAATTGATCATTTGTTGTGGGTAGCGATCAGTATTAACGGTTTCACCAGGTTTCTTGGTGTGCACAATTGGAGGCAGCTGGCCAGAAATCGTGCCAGCTGGAGAGGCATGTTGGTTGAGGCCTCTCTCAGAAAGAGACAAAGTACGGAAACGCATCTAAACTGTTTAAAGTAAGTCATTTGGAAATGTCAAATTGACTTTTTCTCTACAGAAAACAAAAAAATTTGAGACAAATGCAAAGAGAATAGGCCAATGCTCACTTATCTCTGTACACATACCAATTAATTTGAAAGAAAACCAACAACCTACAAACAAAAAATTTCTTGCGTTAAAATTGGCAGGGTGGGGAAATATCTCTCTCTTGAGAGAGATTGCTCATTTGACGTAAAACCCATTTTTCGGCACACGGGAACCGACATTTTTTTTTAGTTTGTGTTGTTAATTCAACAGTCCCCCTCAAAAACCAACTAGATTTAAATTATATAGCTAGATATAAACAGAAAGTAATATCAATGTAAAATAATTACTTTACAGATAGAATTCAGCAAATTTTAAATATAATATTGTAGAAAAAATAATTAATCAACTGAGCAATTAAAATAACAGTTTTGAGTATGAATTTTATTGAACAATTTACAACGTATTCATATTAAACGAAATATAGTGATAAAAGTGTTTTTTTTTTTATTTTATTTCTTTTCTTTACTTTTCATTTAATTTATTCTTATTTGGGAAATTTCATTAAAGCCCAACATTTGTTGCAGAGGATAAGGAAAACCCCAGAAAATCCTTATCAGACTTTAATTTGTTAAACCCAATCCATTTCTGAGTTTTAAAAATTTTATTGCTGGCATCGGTTTTTGTGGGAATATAAATTAATTTAATAAGGTTCTTTTTAATTTGTTCCCTAGAGAAATGGTACTTTGTATGGTACTCTATTGTAAAATTTGACATTTCTGAGGTTAAACGTACTCAGAACGTTTTGATATACGAGCGCTATTTGTGTTGTTTACAGTAACTTAAAAAATGTAATTAAATTGTGAACATTTTTGGTGCGATGAAGCTCCATCAAGGACCAGTGTTTATCGATGATATAGTAAATTCAACCGAGGTCGTATTTCACTCCAAAACGAATTTCGTGAAGGTCGTCCAAAATCAGTTGTTGTTCTGGAAACCATTGATGCTGTGCGCCAACTAATGTTGCAAGAGCGTCATGTGACCTATCGTAAGATTGGGACAACCTTAGGCATTAGTGGAACCAGTATGCATTCAATATTGCATGAACATTTGACCGTAAAAAAAATTTGTTCGCGTTGGATCCCACACAATTTGTCATTTGCTCAAAAAAAGGCTCGTATCGATTGGTCTAAAGAAATGCTCCAAAAATACGATTGCGGTGCTTCGAAACAAGTCTATAACACTGTGACAGGTGATGAATCGCGAATTTACACTTGTGATCCCGAAGTAAACAGCAGTTGACTGTATGGGTGTTTCAAATTGAGCCAAATCCAACAAAAGTTACTCGCGCACGAACACTTCCAAGCAAATGGTCGCCTGTGTTTTCGGAAAAACTGGATATGTAGCAACCGTACCACTAGAACAACGTAGAACAGTCAATTCTGAGTGGTACACAACCATTTGTTTGCCAGTTGTCTTTCAAAAAATCAGGAGAATCACTCTTCACCACGACAGCTCTCACACATCGGCTCAAACAACTGCATTTTTGAGCACTCAAAACATCGATTCGATGAGTCATCCGCCATATAGTTCTGACTTCTTTCTATTCCCGTACGTAAAAATAAAATGAGAGGTCAACGTTTTTCGACACCTAAGAAAGCGGTTGATGCGTTAAGAATGCATGTTTTGGAGATACTTCAATCAGAGCGGCAAAAGTGCTTCGACAATTAGTTCAAATGCATGCAAAAGTGTATAGATCTTAATGGGGAATATTTTTAAAAACAATAAAGCTATTTTCGGTAAATAATATTTGTTTTAGTTCTCTAATCCCGAAATATAAAAGGCAATCCTCGTATCGTAATATTCTCTTTAAATATTTCCAAAGTTCTGTATTATTTTGGTTTAAGTATCTACTTAATATAATATATTCACAGCTGTTCTTAAGTCTAGTCGAGTACATATCATTATGTACATCAAACAACTTCTAAGATTTCGACAAGGAGCATTATTATCATCTAAATTTAGGGCTTCATAATCTAGTCTATTTCATTTAATTTAATTTAATTTTTCATTATTTTTGTTGTGTTCGTATTCCTAGAAACAGTTTAATGTCATTTAAATCAACCATTTTAAATTAAATTAAGTAATTTTTAAAACTGATCATCGTTTCATTGCTAGCTATGGCAATTACAGGATCATCTACATATAGTACTACATAAATATTTCTAGAAAAATGCCCTTTGTAAATGCACCGATCTACTGACGAGTTCTTATAAACCTTTTCTTAAGGAGCTTCTTCAAACATATCACACCAGCACAGTGTTGCCTGTGTTAAACCATATAACGATCTTTTTAACTTACATACTTATATATACATTTCCTCTTTTAGAATATCGTTTAGGAAAGCTGTCTTTACATCCATATGATTAACCAATAAATTAAATTGGTTGCAAAATGCTACAATAAATCTAAGACTAGAAATTCTTGCTACAGGTGCAAATCTTTCATTATAATCTATTAAATATTCCTGACTTAAACCACGAGCAACAAGTCGAGCTTTGTATTTCACTGAAAATCCGTTTTCATCGTTTTTAATTGTAAATACCCATTTACAATCAATGATGTTTTTATTTTCAGGTTTATTTACCAATGTCCATGCATTATTAACAAAAAGTGAATTCAAATAATCATTAATAGCCTCCTCTCATTTAACTCTATCATCTCTGTTTTTAATTTCATTACAACAAGTGGGAATGGTACATACCACAGATTGGAGGTCGCTTTCTGAATCCATCACTTTTCCTAGAATCATTTATTTCTGTATGCATTGTCTTCTAGATAACATTCATCTCTTGATTCACTAATATATACAAAATGGACCAAAGCTTAGTCCATTTTGTAACACGTTCTCTCCAGCCATAAAAGCTAAACTCAAGGGTTCAGAAGTTAAAAGTTCAGATGATACTGCAGTTTGCGCTATTTTATTTTTATTTTCATTACTTTTTTTTTGTTTGTTGGAGGTCGGGATATACTGCACTGGAGCGCTCAGACTCGAATACTGGTCAATTGTACTACTAGGCAGTAACCTTCATTTAATGTAATTTTTTGGTGAGGCGCTTCTGTGATATAGAACTTATGTTTTCGGTTCTCACCACATCAGCGCCAAATTACTGCCACCTGATACGAGCGAAAGCGGGACACTCACAAAGAAAGTACTCTGAAGTGTCTTCACCTTCTCCACAAGCGTCGCAGAGTGTGACATCACTAAGCCCAAGCCGACTCAGGTCCATAGCGAAGGTAAATTGTCCCGTTAGTGGGCCGACAAGCCGTCTTCACTCGTTTCTGTCTAGAGATAGCAGTAAAGACTCGGATTTCTTGCTGACGTTTGGGAGCATACTCTTGGTCACCCTGCATCCTGGAAAGTCACGCCATCTCTGGTTGTGGTGTAGGGAGACCCAACCATCGACGGAGGCCCTGACCAAGGACGCGGGTAGTCCCAAGGTGGATTCGGGCAGTACGAATATCCTCTTCTGAATCTAGCCTTGCTAGTTACTAGGCAATCTCGTTCCCCAAGATGCCGTGATGTCCCGGGACCCAAATTAGACTTTGGCTTTGAAATATCTTGGAATTGGTTAAAGGATTGAGTAAGGCCTTCATCACAGTTTGGCTGTCGCTGCAGACGCAGATACTTCTTCCCTTCCACCTACCAGGTATACCCCTATGAAATGAGCGTTTTTTCTTGAAAATACACTAATTATTAATAGGAAAGTAAAAACATTTTATTCAAAGTATTAGCCATTGTTTTCTACTCATTTTGACCACCTTTCTGGCAATTTGTGAATACTACACCAATAAAATTGTTTGTCTTTCAAAGCAAACCAATAAGACACCCAATTTTCGATCTCCTCGTAGGAATCAAAGTGCTGCTAGCCAATGCGTATCCCATCGATGAAAACAAATGGTAGTGGGAAGGAGCCAAGTCTGGTGAATACGGCGGGTGGGGTAGCTGCTCCCAGCCAAGTGGTTTGATTGTATCCTGAACCGGTTTTGCTTTGTGTGCAGGAGCACTGTCATGGAGCAAAATTACCTTGCCGTGTCTTCTGGTCCATTCTGGTCATTTCTCGATCAATGCATGGTTCAAATTGATCATTTGTTGTGGGTAGCGATCAGTATTAACGGTTTCACCAGGTTTCTTGGTGTGCACAATTGGAGGCAGCTGGCCAGAAATCGTGCCAGCTGGAGAGGCATGTTGGTTGAGGCCTCTCTCAGAAAGAGACAAAGTACGGAAACGCATCTAAACTGTTTAAAGTAAGTCATTTGGAAATGTCAAATTGACTTTTTCTCTACAGAAAACAAAAAAATTTGAGACAAATGCAAAGAGAATAGGCCAATGCTCACTTATCTCTGTACACATACCAATTAATTTGAAAGAAAACCAACAACCTACAAACAAAAAATTTCTTGCGTTAAAATTGGCAGGGTGGGGAAATATCTCTCTCTTGAGAGAGATTGCTCATTTGACGTAAAACCCATTTTTCGGCACACGGGAACCGACATTTTTTTTTAGTTTGTGTTGTTAATTCAACAGTCCCCCTCAAAAACCAACTAGATTTAAATTATATAGCTAGATATAAACAGAAAGTAATATCAATGTAAAATAATTACTTTACAGATAGAATTCAGCAAATTTTAAATATAATATTGTAGAAAAAATAATTAATCAACTGAGCAATTAAAATAACAGTTTTGAGTATGAATTTTATTGAACAATTTACAACGTATTCATATTAAACGAAATATAGTGATAAAAGTGTTTTTTTTTTATTTTATTTCTTTTCTTTACTTTTCATTTAATTTATTCTTATTTGGGAAATTTCATTAAAGCCCAACATTTGTTGCAGAGGATAAGGAAAACCCCAGAAAATCCTTATCAGACTTTAATTTGTTAAACCCAATCCATTTCTGAGTTTTAAAAATTTTATTGCTGGCATCGGTTTTTGTGGGAATATAAATTAATTTAATAAGGTTCTTTTTAATTTGTTCCCTAGAGAAATGGTACTTTGTATGGTACTCTATTGTAAAATTTGACATTTCTGAGGTTAAACGTACTCAGAACGTTTTGATATACGAGCGCTATTTGTGTTGTTTACAGTAACTTAAAAAATGTAATTAAATTGTGAACATTTTTGGTGCGATGAAGCTCCATCAAGGACCAGTGTTTATCGATGATATAGTAAATTCAACCGAGGTCGTATTTCACTCCAAAACGAATTTCGTGAAGGTCGTCCAAAATCAGTTGTTGTTCTGGAAACCATTGATGCTGTGCGCCAACTAATGTTGCAAGAGCGTCATGTGACCTATCGTAAGATTGGGACAACCTTAGGCATTAGTGGAACCAGTATGCATTCAATATTGCATGAACATTTGACCGTAAAAAAAATTTGTTCGCGTTGGATCCCACACAATTTGTCATTTGCTCAAAAAAAGGCTCGTATCGATTGGTCTAAAGAAATGCTCCAAAAATACGATTGCGGTGCTTCGAAACAAGTCTATAACACTGTGACAGGTGATGAATCGCGAATTTACACTTGTGATCCCGAAGTAAACAGCAGTTGACTGTATGGGTGTTTCAAATTGAGCCAAATCCAACAAAAGTTACTCGCGCACGAACACTTCCAAGCAAATGGTCGCCTGTGTTTTCGGAAAAACTGGATATGTAGCAACCGTACCACTAGAACAACGTAGAACAGTCAATTCTGAGTGGTACACAACCATTTGTTTGCCAGTTGTCTTTCAAAAAATCAGGAGAATCACTCTTCACCACGACAGCTCTCACACATCGGCTCAAACAACTGCATTTTTGAGCACTCAAAACATCGATTCGATGAGTCATCCGCCATATAGTTCTGACTTCTTTCTATTCCCGTACGTAAAAATAAAATGAGAGGTCAACGTTTTTCGACACCTAAGAAAGCGGTTGATGCGTTAAGAATGCATGTTTTGGAGATACTTCAATCAGAGCGGCAAAAGTGCTTCGACAATTAGTTCAAATGCATGCAAAAGTGTATAGATCTTAATGGGGAATATTTTTAAAAACAATAAAGCTATTTTCGGTAAATAATATTTGTTTTAGTTCTCTAATCCCGAAATATAAAAGGCAATCCTCGTATCGTAATATTCTCTTTAAATATTTCCAAAGTTCTGTATTATTTTGGTTTAAGTATCTACTTAATATAATATATTCACAGCTGTTCTTAAGTCTAGTCGAGTACATATCATTATGTACATCAAACAACTTCTAAGATTTCGACAAGGAGCATTATTATCATCTAAATTTAGGGCTTCATAATCTAGTCTATTTCATTTAATTTAATTTAATTTTTCATTATTTTTGTTGTGTTCGTATTCCTAGAAACAGTTTAATGTCATTTAAATCAACCATTTTAAATTAAATTAAGTAATTTTTAAAACTGATCATCGTTTCATTGCTAGCTATGGCAATTACAGGATCATCTACATATAGTACTACATAAATATTTCTAGAAAAATGCCCTTTGTAAATGCACCGATCTACTGACGAGTTCTTATAAACCTTTTCTTAAGGAGCTTCTTCAAACATATCACACCAGCACAGTGTTGCCTGTGTTAAACCATATAACGATCTTTTTAACTTACATACTTATATATACATTTCCTCTTTTAGAATATCGTTTAGGAAAGCTGTCTTTACATCCATATGATTAACCAATAAATTAAATTGGTTGCAAAATGCTACAATAAATCTAAGACTAGAAATTCTTGCTACAGGTGCAAATCTTTCATTATAATCTATTAAATATTCCTGACTTAAACCACGAGCAACAAGTCGAGCTTTGTATTTCACTGAAAATCCGTTTTCATCGTTTTTAATTGTAAATACCCATTTACAATCAATGATGTTTTTATTTTCAGGTTTATTTACCAATGTCCATGCATTATTAACAAAAAGTGAATTCAAATAATCATTAATAGCCTCCTCTCATTTAACTCTATCATCTCTGTTTTTAATTTCATTACAACAAGTGGGAATGGTACATACCACAGATTGGAGGTCGCTTTCTGAATCCATCACTTTTCCTAGAATCATTTATTTCTGTATGCATTGTCTTCTAGATAACATTCATCTCTTGATTCACTAATATATACAAAATGGACCAAAGCTTAGTCCATTTTGTAACACGTTCTCTCCAGCCATAAAAGCTAAACTCAAGGGTTCAGAAGTTAAAAGTTCAGATGATACTGCAGTTTGCGCTATTTTATTTTTATTTTCATTACTTTTTTTTTGTTTGTTGGAGGTCGGGATATACTGCACTGGAGCGCTCAGACTCGAATACTGGTCAATTGTACTACTAGGCAGTAACCTTCATTTAATGTAATTTTTTGGTGAGGCGCTTCTGTGATATAGAACTTATGTTTTCGGTTCTCACCACATCAGCGCCAAATTACTGCCACCTGATACGAGCGAAAGCGGGACACTCACAAAGAAAGTACTCTGAAGTGTCTTCACCTTCTCCACAAGCGTCGCAGAGTGTGACATCACTAAGCCCAAGCCGACTCAGGTCCATAGCGAAGGTAAATTGTCCCGTTAGTGGGCCGACAAGCCGTCTTCACTCGTTTCTGTCTAGAGATAGCAGTAAAGACTCGGATTTCTTGCTGACGTTTGGGAGCATACTCTTGGTCACCCTGCATCCTGGAAAGTCACGCCATCTCTGGTTGTGGTGTAGGGAGACCCAACCATCGACGGAGGCCCTGACCAAGGACGCGGGTAGTCCCAAGGTGGATTCGGGCAGTACGAATATCCTCTTCTGAATCTAGCCTTGCTAGTTACTAGGCAATCTCGTTCCCCAAGATGCCGTGATGTCCCGGGACCCAAATTAGACTTTGGCTTTGAAATATCTTGGAATTGGTTAAAGGATTGAGTAAGGCCTTCATCACAGTTTGGCTGTCGCTGCAGACGCAGATACTTCTTCCCTTCCACCTACCAGGTATACCCCTATGAAATGAGCGTTTTTTCTTGAAAATAAAACACTAATTATTAATAGGAAAGTAAAAACATTTTATTCAAAGTATTAGACATTGTTTTCTACTCATTTTGACCACCTTTCTGGCAATTTGTGAATACTACACCAATAAAATTGTTTGTCTTTCAAAGCAAACCAATAAGACACCCAATTTTCGATATCCTCGTAGGAATCAAAGTGCTGCTAGCCAATGCGTATCCCATCGATGAAAACAAATGGTAGTGGGAAGGAGCCAAGTCTGGTGAATACGGCGGGTGGGGTAGCTGCTCCCAGCCAAGTGGTTTGATTGTATCCTGAACCAGTTTTGCTTTGCGTGCAGGAGCACTGTCATGGAGCAAAATTACCTTGCCGTGTCTTCTGGCCCATTCTGATCATTTCTCGATCAATGCATGGTTCGAATTGATCATTTGTTGTGGGTAGCGATCAGTATTAACGGTTTCACCAGGTTTCTTGGTGTGCACAATTGGAGGCAGCTGGCCAGAAATCGTGCCAGCTGGAGAGGCATGTTGGTTGAGGCCTCTCTCAGAAAGAGACAAAGTACGGAAACGCATCTAAACTGTTTAAAGTAAGTCATTTAGAAATGTCAAATTGACTTTTTCTCTACAGAAAACAAAAAAATTTGAGACAAATGCAAAGAGAATAGGCCTATGCTCACTTATCTCTGTACACATACCAATTAATTTGAAAGAAAACCAACAACCTACAAACAAAAATTTCTTGCCTTAAAATTGGCAGGGTGGGGAAATATCTCTCTCTTGAGAGAGATTGCTCATTTGACGTAAAACCCATTTTTCGGCACACGGGAACCGACATTTTTTTTTAGTTTGTGTTGTTAATTCAACAGTCCCCCTCAAAAACCAACTAGATTTAAATTATATAGCTAGATATAAACAGAAAGTAATATCAATGTAAAATAATTACTTTACAGATAGAATTCAGCAAATTTTAAATATAATATTGTAGAAAAAATAATTAATCAACTGAGCAATTAAAATAACAGTTTTGAGTATGAATTTTATTGAACAATTTACAACGTATTCATATTAAACGAAATATAGTGATAAAAGTGTTTTTTTTTTTATTTTATTTCTTTTCTTTACTTTTCATTTAATTTATTCTTATTTGGGAAATTTCATTAAAGCCCAACATTTGTTGCAGAGGATAAGGAAAACCCCAGAAAATCCTTATCAGACTTTAATTTGTTAAACCCAATCCATTTCTGAGTTTTAAAAATTTTATTGCTGGCATCGGTTTTTGTGGGAATATAAATTAATTTAATAAGGTTCTTTTTAATTTGTTCCCTAGAGAAATGGTACTTTGTATGGTACTCTATTGTAAAATTTGACATTTCTGAGGTTAAACGTACTCAGAACGTTTTGATATACGAGCGCTATTTGTGTTGTTTACAGTAACTTAAAAGATTCATCTCGCCCAAAAAATGTAACTAAATTGTGAACATTTTTGGTGCGATTATTTTTTACAACTTTCGATGTGGATTAACTCAATAATAGTGCATTGATGAACTTGATTCAATTTCTGGCGATGAAGCTCCATCAAGGACCAGTGTTTATCGATGATATTGTAAATTCAACCGAGGTCGTATTTCACTCCAAAACGAATTTCGTGAAGGTCGTCCAAAATCAGTTGTTGTTCTGGAAACCATTGATGCTGTGCGCCAACTAATGTTGCAAGAGCGTCATGTGACCTATCGTAAGATTGGGACAACCTTAAGCATTAGTGGAACCAGTATGCATTCAATATTGCATGAACATTTGACCGTCAAAAAAATTTGTTCGCGTTGGATCCTACACAATTTGTCAATTGCTCAAAAAAAGGCTCGTGTCGATTGGTCTAAAGAAATGCTCCAAAAATACGATTGCGGTGCTTCGAAACAAGTCTATAATACTATGACAGGTGATGAATCGCGAATTTACACGTGTGAGCCCGAAGTAAACAGCAGTTGACTGTATGGGTGTTTCAAATTGAGCCAAATCCAACAAAAGTTACTCGCGCACGAAGCACTTCCAAGCAAATGGTCGCCTGTGTTTTCGGAAAAACTGGATATGTCGCAACCGTACCACTAGAACAACGTAGAACAGTCAATTCTGAGTGGTACACAACCATTTGTTTGCCAGTTGTCTTTCAAAAAATCAGGAGAATCACTCTTCACCACGACAGCTCTCACACATCGGCTCAAACAACTGCATTTTTGAGTACTCAAAACATCGATTCGATGAGTCATCCGCCATATAGTTTTGACTTCTTTTTATTCCCGTACGTAAAAATAAAATGAGAGGTCAACGTTTTTCGACACCTAAGAAAGCGGTTGATGCGTTAAGAATGCATGTTTTTGAGATTCTTCAATCAGAGCGGCAAAAGTGCTTCGACAATTAGTTCAAATGCATGAAAATGTGTATAGATCTTAATGGCGAATATTTTTAAAAACAATAAAGCTATTTTCGGTAAATAATATTTGTTTTAGTTCTCTAATCCCGAAATATAAAAGGCAATCGACGTATCGTAATATTCTCTTTAAATTTTTCCAAAGTTCTGTATTATTTTGGTTTAAGTATCTACTTAATATAATATATTCACAGCTGTGCTTAAGTCTAGTCGAGTACATATCATTATGTACATCAAACAACTTATAAGATTTCGACAAGGAGCATTATTATAATCTAAATTAAGGGCTTCATAATCTAGTCTATTTAATTTAATTTAATTTAATTTTTCATTATTTTGGTTGTGTTCGTATTCCTAGAAACAGTTTAATGTCCTTTAAATCAACCATTTTAAATTTAATTAAGTAATTTTTAAAACTGATCATCATTTCATTGCTAGCTATTGCAATTACAGGATCATCTACATATAGTACTACATAAATATTTCTAGAAAAATGCCCTTTGTAAATGCACCGATCTACTGACGAGTTCTTATAAACCTTTTCTTAAAGAGCTTCTTCAAACATATCACACCAGCACAGTGTTGCCTGTGTTAAACCATATAACGATCTTTTTAACTTACATACTTATATATACATTTCCTCTTTTAGAATATCGTTTAGGAAAGCTGTCTTTACATCCATATGATTAACCAATAAATTAAATTGGTTGCAAAATGCTACAATAAATCTAAGACTAGAAATTCTTGCTACAGGTGCAAATCTTTCATTATAATCTATTAAATATTCCTGACTTAAACCACGAGCAACAAGTCGAGCTTTGTATTTCACTGAAAATCCGTTTTCATCCTTTTTAACTGTAAATACCCATTTACAATCAATGATGTTTTTATTTTCAGGTTTATTTACCAATGTCCATGCATTATTAACAAAAAGTGAATTCAAATAATCATTAATAGCTTCCTCGAATTTAACTCTATCATCTCTGTTTTTAATTTCATTACAACAAGTGGGAATGGTACATACCACAGATTGGAGGTCGCTTTCTGAATCCATCACTTTTCCTAAAATCATTTATTTCTGTATGCATTGTCTTCTAGATAACATTCATCTCTTGATTCACTAATATATTCATTATCTGCTTTCGTCCTTTTATGAGGAATTACCTCTTCAGTTTGCATTGGCATATTTACATCGTTATCAGATTTCTTCTTCTACTGATTTTGACTCAAATAATTTTAAGACAGATTCATCAGTTTCACTTAAGTTTTCTTTTAATTTAAGTTAAGGTCGCGAATTTAAGAAATTTGTCTCATCGACCATTTCAGTGTCCACGTTCCACAGTTTACAACCATTTGATCCATACCCAACCAATATGGCTTTCCAGGACTTTTCTTAAAACTTTGAATATATTGTTTTGTTATGTACGTATACTATAGAGCCAAAAACTATACATATACGACAGAACCAAAAACTTGATAAATTTTAATTGAGGCTTTGTTGGAAAAATGTTTATTAAGTATGTAGCAGTTAGAACTGCCTCACCCCAAAATAATGCTGACAATAATGCTGAGGAATGGAAGCCTTTTCAGTAATTGTACGAACCATACGTTCTGATACACCATTTAACTGAGGAATGGTCTGTTTGTGGAACTGTTAAGTGGCAACTTATGCCTTTTTGCACTTTGATAAATATTCGGCTCCATTATCACAATAGAGGTTTAAGTAAAAATGAGCCTGAATTTTATTTATAAAGTCTTTAAAAACTGCAAATACATCTGATTTATAAGATATCAAATAATTTATACAGTAAAGAGTGAATTCTCCAAGGAGAAATATATTAAAGTTTTTATTATCTACCGTTGCAGGAGCAATTGGGCCACATACCGTACAGCACTGTCCAAAATAATAACACCATGTTTGTCATAATTATGCTAATTAGTTTTTTCTATGGACAGGCAGGAGCCTCAAATTTCCTGCACAGCATCTATATTACATCAGTCATAAAACCCATAAACAAGATAATAAAAAAATGCATCTTGTCATTAAAAAAGGTCCCGTTACCGGAAATGCAGCCGAATTTAAATGGGTAAAATAATAGCACCACGTCATTCTGAGGAGCGTTTTCGAAGTGTTACCAGTTTTTTGAAATGTTTTTGTTAGGCTGGTTAAGAAGACTTTATCTGCCAGAAGTCTCAGAAAAGTAGCACTTGTGTGAAAAAGCAACCTACTAAAACGAACTAAATTTGCGAAAGAACACCTGAACTAGAAACCTTCTAAATGCCGCAGTATACTATGGACGGACGAAGCCAAAATACTCTTGGGACCAAAAGATTTGTTCGCAGGCGGAAAAACCAAAAGTTTCAACCGGAGTATACTATCAAGGATGTAAAGCACGGCGGTGCAAAAATTAACTTCTCATTACTCATTATGGTACTGGTCCGATTTTTTGAAAAAAAAAACAGTGATGACCGCCGGAGTTTATGTCAGCATAATGAGAGAAATCATACTACCTTACGCAGAATGGAATATAGCGCTCATATGGATTCTACAGCAAGACAATGACGCCAAACATACGCGCAAACTGCCCAAAGAATTATTCCAAAGCAATGGAGTTCAAGTTATGGAGTGGCCGCTTCAGTCTCCAGACCTGAATCCCATTGAAAACCTGATGTTAAGAAAGCTGTATATGAAGCAAAATCCAAAAATACAAAGCAGTTATAGGATGTTGTGGAGGTTGTGTGGAGGAATATCCCTGTTCAGCGATATCAGGCTTTAATCGACTCCATGCCACGACGTTGTGACGTTGTACTTAAAAATAAAGGTTATACGACCGAGTACTAAGCCAATAAAAAAAATGAAAACAAAGAACTTTACTTTATTTCATATTCATAAGTCATAAGTAGGTGATGTATTTTCTATTTTATCACAATCATTCAACATATTTTTATTTATGAATTGTAAGAATTTGTATTTGCCTATATGACCCAAGCGCTGATGCCACAATTCATAATTTTTATTTATACCACTAAATACTTTCTTAGTCTTTATTTCAAAATCAATACTAAATAAATTATTCCCTTAATTATCGGTTTACCGTCTTTATTTATTGTTACCCCTTCTTCGTCGAAGATGATTGCGAAGTGGGGTTGTTGCATTTTTCTCATCAACAGCAGTTGTATGATAGATCAGGGCAATAAAGTACATCTTCATGTACACCTTCAACTCCCATGTTGTTGATGACAGTCAGATTTCCCTTCTTCGTGGTTGATATAAATGCACTATTTTTAGCTATATAAATTTTTGTAGGGAGCTGCAAATCAATAAAGTCTCCAGTGATTTATTCCTTGTTGATTAGATTAGATTAGTCAGATGCTCCAAAGCATAGTCCATTTTGTAACACGTTCTCTCCAGCCATAAAAGCTAAACTCAAGGGTTCAGAAGTTAAAAGTTCAGATGATACTGCAGTTTGCGCTATTTTATTTTCTTTATTTTTTTTTTGTTTGTTGGAGGTCGGGATATACTGCACTGGAGCGCTCAGACTCGAATACTGGTCAATTGTACTACTAGGCAGTAACCTTCATTTAATGTAATTTTTTGGTGAGGCGCTTCTGTGATATAGAACTTATGTTTTCGGTTCTCACCACATCAGCGCCAAATTACTGCCACCTGATACGAGCGAAAGCGGGACACTCGCAGAGAAAGTACTCTGAAGTGTCTTCACCCTCTCCACAAGCGTCGCAGAGTGTGACATCACTAAGCCCAAGCCGACTCAGGTGCATAGCGAAGGTAAATTATCCCGTTAGTGGGCCGACAAGCCGTCTTCACTCGTTTCTGTCTAGAGATAGCAGTAAAGACTCGGATTTCTTGCTGACGTTTGGGAGCATACTCTTGGTCACCCTGCATCCTGGAAAGTCACGCCATCTCTGGTTGTGGTGTAGGGAGACCCAACCATCGACGGAGGCCCTGACCAAGGACGCGGGTAGTCCCAAGGTGGATTCGGGCAGTACGAATATCCTCTTCTGAATCTAGCCTTGCTAGTTACTAGGCAATCTCGTTCCCCAAGATGCCGTGATGTCCCGGGACCCAAATAAGACTTTGGCTTTGAAATATCTTGGAATTGGTTAAAGGATTGAGTAAGGCCTTAATCACAGTTTGGCTGTCGCTGCAGACGCAGATACTTCTTCCCTTCCACCTACCAGGTATACCCCTATGAAATGAGCGTTTTTTCTTGAAAATAAAACACTAATTATTAATGAAAGTAAAAACATTTTATTCAAAGTATTAGCCATTGTTTTCTACTCATTTTGACCACCTTTCTGGCAATTTGTGAATACTACACCAATAAAATTGTTTGTCTTTCAAAGCAAACCAATGAGACACCCAATTTTCGATCTCCTCGTAGGAATCAAAGTGCTGCTAGCCAATGCGTATCCCATCGATGAAAACAAATGGTAGTGGGAAGGAGCCAAGTCTGGTGAATACGGCGGGTGGGGTAGCTGCTCCCCCTAAGTGGTTTGATTGAATCCTGAACCGGTTTTGCTTTGTGTGCAGGAGCACTGTCATGGAGCAAAATTACCTTGCCGTGTCTTCTGGCCCATTCTGATCATTTCTCGATCAATGCATGGTTCAAATTGATCATTTGTTGTGGGTAGCGATCAGTATTAACGGTTTCACCAGGTTTTAAAAAATAAATCCATTTTTCATCGCCAGTAACAATCCAATGCAAAACCGATTTTCTTTCGTGTCTTTGAAGCAAAATTTCACAAGTGTTTTTTCGGTTTTCCATCTGTCTTTCATTCAATTCATGTGGCACTCATTTTCCACACTTTTGGATCTTTCCAAAACGGTCAGAAATTGTTTGTTGTGCAACATTTAACATAGCTGCCATATGCTTTTGACTCAGAGTGTGATCTCCATCCGATATTGTTTGCAATTCGGCGTCTTCAAACTTTTTTGGTGGTCTTCCAAGTTCTTCATTTTTCACATCAAAATCATTATTTGTGAACCGTTGAAACCATGTTGCTTCTGATAGAGCATATGCCTCGACAAGCATTCGATTCGGCTCTGCAGCACTTTTCTTCAAACGAAAACAAAAGATTAATGCTTTCAAATGCAAAGAGAATAGGCCAATGCTCACTTATCTCTGTACACATACCAATTAATTTGAAAGAAAACCAACAACCTACAAACAAAAAATTTCTTGCGTTAAAATTGGCAGGGTGGGAAAATATCTCTCTCTCTCGAGAGAGTGCTCATTTGACGTAAAACAAGTAATATCAATGTAAAATAATTAATTTACAGATAAAATTCAGCAAATTTTAAATATAATATTGTCGAAAAAATAATTAATCAACTGAGCAATTAAAATAACAGTTTTGAGTATGAATTTTATTGAACAATTTACAACGTATTCACATTAAATGAAATATAGTGATAAAAGTGTTCTTTTTATTTTATTTCTTTTCTTTACTTTTCATTTAATTTATTCTTTTTGGGAAATTTCATTAAAGCCCAACATTTGTTGCAGAGGATAAGGAAAACCCCAGAAAATCCTTATCAGACTTTAATTTGTTAAGCCCAATCCATTTCTGAGTTTTAAAAATTTTATTGCTGGCATCGGTTTTTGTGGGAATATAAATTAATTTAATAATGTTCTTTTTAATTTGTTCCCTAGAGAAATGGTACTTTGTATGGTACTCTATTGTAAAATTTGACATTTCTGAGGTTAAACGTACTCAGAACGTTTTGACATACGAGCGCTATTTGTGTTGTTTACAGTAACTTAAAAGATTCATCTCGCCCAAAAAATGTAATTAAATCGTGAAAATTTTCGTGCGATTATTTTTTACAACTTTCGACGTGGATTAACTCAACAATAGTGCATTGATGAACTTAATTCAATTTCTGGCGATGAAGCTCCATCAAGGACCAGTGTTTATCGATGATATAGTAAATTCAACCGAGGTCGTATTTCACTCCAAAACGAATTTCGTGAAGGTCATCCAAAATCAGTTGTTGTTCTGGAAACCATTGATGCTGTGTGCCAACTAATGTTGCAAGAGCGTCATGTGACCTATCGTAAGATTGGGACAACCTTAGGCATTAGTGGAACCAGTATGCATTCAATATTGCATGAACATTTGACCGTAAAAAAAATTTGTTCGCGTTGGATCCCACACAATTTGTCATTTGCTCAAAAAAAGGCTCGTATCGATTGGTCTAAAGAAATGCTCCAAAAATACGATTGCGGTGCTTCGAAACAAGTCTATAACACTGTGACAGGTGATGAATCGCGAATTTACACGTGTGATCCCGATCAAATTGAGCCAAATCCAACAAAAGTTACTCACGCACGAAGCACTTCCAAGCAAATGGTCGCCTGTGTTTTCGGAAAAACTGGATATGTCGCAACCGTACCACTAGAACAACGCAGAACAGTCAATTCTGAGTGGTACACAACCATTTGTTTGCCAGTTGTCTTTCAAGAAATCAGGATAATCACTCTTTACCACGACAGCTCTCACACATCGGCTCAAACAACTGCATTTTTGAGCACTCAAAACATCGATTCGATGAGTCATCCGCCATATAGTTTTGACTTGGCACCGAATGACTTCTTTTTATTCCCGTACGTAAAAATAAAATGAGAGGTCAACGTTTTTCGACACCTAAGAAAGCGGTTGATGCGTTAAGAATGCATGTTTTTGAGATACTTCAATCAGAGCGGCAAAAGTGCTTCGACAATTAGTTCAAATGCATGAAAAAGTGTATAGATCTTAATGGCGAATATTTTTAAAAACAATAAAGCTATTTTCGGTAAATAATATTTGGTTTAGTTCTCTAATCCCGAAATATAAAAGGCAATCGACGTATCGTAATATTCTCTTTAAATTTTTCCAAAGTTCTGTATTATTTTGGTTTAAGTATCTACTTAATATAATATATTCACAGCTGTGCTTAAGTCTAGTCGAGTACATATCATTATGTACATCAAACAACTTATAAGATTTCGACAAGGAGCATTATTATAATCTAAATTAAGGGCTTCATAATCTAGTCTATTTAATTTAATTTAATTTAATTTTTCATTATTTTGGTTGTGTTCGTATTCCTAGAAACAGTTTAATGTCCTTTAAATCAACCATTTTAAATTTAATTAGGTAATTTTTAAAACTGATCATCATTTCATTGCTAGCTGTGGCAATTACAGGATCATCTACATATAGTACTACATAAATATTTCTAGAAAAATGCCCTTTGTAAATGCACCGATCTACTGACGAGTTCTTATAAACCTTTTCTTAAAGAGCTTCTTCAAACATATCACACCAGCACAGTGTTGCCTGTGTTAAACCATATAACGATCTTTTTAACTTACAAACTTGTTATAACTTCAGGAATTTTCATATATATATTTCCTCTTTTAGAATATCGTTTAGGAAAGCTGTCTTTACATCCATATGATTAACCAATAAATTAAATTGGTTGCAAAATGCTACAATATATCTAAGACTAGAAATTCTTGCTACAGGTGCAAATCTTTCATTATAATCTATTAAATATTCCTGACTTAAACCACGAGCAACAAGTCGAGCTTTGTATTTCACTGAAAATCCGTTTTCATCGTTTTTAATTGTAAATACCCATTTACAATCAATGATGTTTTTATTTTCAGGTTTATTTACCAATGTCCATGCATTATTAACAAAAAGTGAATTCAATAATCATTAATAGCTTCCTCGAATTTAACTCTATCATCTCTGTTTTTAATTTCATTGCAACAAGTGGGAATGGTACATACCACAGATTGGAGGTCGCTTTCTGAATCCATCACTTTTCCTAGAATCATTTATTTCTGTATGCATTGTCTTCTAGATAACATTCATCTCTTGATTCACTAATATATTCATTATCTGCTTTCGTCCTTTTATGAGGAATTACCTCTTCAGTTTGCATTGGCATATTTACATCGTTATCAGATTTCTTCTTCTACTGATTTTGACTCAAATAATTTTAAGACAGATTCATCAGTTTCACTTAAGTTTTCTTTTAATTTAAGTTAAGGTCGCGAATTTAAGAAATTTGTCTCATCGACCATTTCAGTTTCCACGTTCCACAGTTTACAACCATTTGATCCATACCCAACCAATATGGCTTTCCTGGACTTTTCTTAAATCTTTGAATATATTGGTTTGTTATGTACGTATACTATAGACCCAAAAACTATACATATACTACAGAACCAAAAACTTGATAAATTTTAATTGAGGCTTTGTTGGAAAAATGTTTATTAAGTATGTAGCAGTTAGAACTGCCTCACCCCAAAATAATGCTGACAATAATGCTGAGGAATGGAAGCCTTTTCAGTAATTGTACGAACCATACGTTCTGATACACCATTTAACTGAGGAATGGTCTGTTTGTGGAACTGTTAAGTGGCAACTTATGCCTTTTTGCACTTTGATAAATATTCGGCTCCATTATCACAATAGAGGTTTAAGTAAAAATGAGCCTGAATTTTATTTATAAAGTCTTTAAAAACTGCAAATACATCTGATTTATAAGATATCAAATAATTTATACAGTAAAGAGTGAATTCTCCAAGGAGAAATATATTAAAGTTTTTATTATCTACCGTTGCAGGAGCAATTGGGCCACATACCGTACAGCACTGTCCAAAATAATAACACCATGTTTGTCATAATTATGCTAATTAGTTTTTTCTATGGACAGGCAGGAGCCTCAAATTTCCTGCACAGCATCTATATTACATCAGTCATAAAACCCATAAACAAGATAATAAAAAAATGCATCTTGTCATTAAAAAAGGTCCTGTTACCGGAAATGCAGCCGAATTTAAATGGGTAAAATAATAGCACCATGTCATTCTGAGGAGCGTTTTCGAAGTGTTACCAGTTTTTTGAAATGTTTTTGTTAGGCTGGTTAAGAAGACTTTATCTGCCAGAAGTCTCAGAAAAGTAGCACTTGTGTGAAAAAGCAACCTACTAAAACGAACTAAATTTGCGAAAGAACACCTGAACTAGAAACCTTCTAAATGCCGCAGTATACTATGGACGGACGAAGCCAAAATACTCTTGGGACCAAAAGATTTGTTCGCAGGCGGAAAAACCAAAAGTTTCAACCGGAGTATACTATCAAGGATGTAAAGCACGGCGGTGCAAAAATTAACTTCTCATTACTCATTATGGTACTGGTCCGATTTTTTGAAAAAAAAAAACAAACCGCCGGAGTTTATGTCAGCATAATGAGACAAATCATACTACCTTACGCAGAATGGAATATACCGCTCATATGGATTCTACAGCAAGACAATGACGCCAAACATACGCGCAAACTGCCCAAAGAATTATTCCAAAGCAATGGAGTTCAAGTTATGGAGTGGCCGCTTCAGTCTCCAGACCTGAATCCCATTGAAAACCTGATGTTAAGAAAGCTGTATATGAAGCAAAATCCAAAAATACAAAGCAGTTATAGGATGTTGTGGAGGTTGTGTGGAGGAATATCCCTGTTCAGCGATGTCAGGCTTTAATCGACTCCATGCCACGACGTTGTGACGCTGTACTTAAAAATAAAGGTTACACGACCGAGTACTAAGCCAATAAAAAAATGAAAACAAAGAACTTTACTTTATTTCATATTCATAAGTCATAAGTAGGTGATGCATTTTCTATTTTATCACAATCATTCAACATATTTTTATTTATGAATTGTAAGAATTTGTATTTGCCTATATGGCCCAAGCGCTGATGCCACAATTCATAATTTATATTTATACCACTAAATAGTTTCTTAGTCTTTATTTCAAAATCAATACTAAATAAATTATTCCCTTAATTATCGGTTTACCGTCTTTATTTATTGTTACCCCTTCTTCGTCGAAGATGATTGCGAAGTGGGGTTGTTGCATTTTTCTCATCAACAGCAGTTGTATGATAGATCAGGGCAATAAAGTACATCTTCATGTACACCTTCAACTCCCATGTTGTTGATGACAGTCAGATTTCCCTTCTTCGTGGTTGATATAAATGCACTATTTTTAGCTATATATATTTTTGTAGGGGGCTGCAAATCAATAAAGTCTCCAGTGATTTCTTCCTTGTTGATTAGATTAGATTAGTCAGATGCTCCAAAGCTTAGTCCATTTTGTAACACTTTCTCTCCAGCCATAAAAGCTAAACTCAAGGGTTCAGAAGTTAAAAGTTCAGATGATACTGCAGTTTGCGCTATTTTATTTTCTTTATTTTTTTTTGTTTGTTGGAGGTCGGGATATACTGCACTGGAGCGCTCAGACTCGAATACTGGTCAATTGTACTACTAGGCAGTAACCTTCATTTAATGTAATTTTTTGGTGAGGCGCTTCTGTGATATAGAACTTATGTTTTCGGTTCTCACCACATCAGCGCCAAATTACTGCCACCTGATACGAGCGAAAGCGGGACACTCACAGAGAAAGTACTCTGAAGTGTCTTCACCTTCTCCACAAGCGTCGCAGAGTGTGACATCACTAAGCCCAAGCCGACTCAGGTGCATAGCGAAGGTAAATTGTCCCGTTAGTGGGCCGACAAGCCGTCTTCACTCGTTTCTGTCTAGAGATAGCAGTAAAGACTCGGATTTCTTGCTGACGTTTGGGAGCATACTCTTGGTCACCCTGCATCCTGGAAAGTCACGCCATCTCTGGTTGTGGTGTAGGGAGACCCAACCATCGACAGAGGCCCTGACCAAGGACGCGGGTAGTCCCAAGGTGGATTCGGGCAGTACGAATACCCTCTTCTGAATCTAGCCTTGCTAGTTACTCAGCAATCTCGTTCCCCAAGATGCCGTGATGTCCCGGGACCCAAATAAGACTTTGGCTTTGAAATATCTTGGAATTGGTTAAAGGATTGAGTAAGGCCTTAATCACAGTTTGGCTGTCGCTGCAGACGCAGATACTTCTTCCCTTCCACCTACCAAGTATACCCCTATGAAATGAGCGTTTTTTCTTGAAAATAAAACGCTAATTATTAATAGGAAAGTAAAAACATTTTATTCAAAGTATTAGACATTGTTTTCTACTCATTTTGACCACCTTTCTGGCAATTTGTGAATACTACACCAATAAAATTGTTTGTCTTTCAAAGCAAACCAATAAGACACCCAATTTTCGATCTCCTCGTAGGAATCAAAGTGCTGCTAGCCAATGCGTATCCCGTCGATGAAATTAAATGGTAGTGGGAAGGAGCCAAGTCTGGTGAATACGGCGGGTGGGGTAGCTGCTCCCAGCCAAGTGGTTTGATTGCATCCTGAACCGGTTTTGCTTTGTGTGCAGGAGCACTGTCATGGAGCAAAATTACCTTGCCGTGTCTTCTGGCCCATTCTGGTCATTTCTCGATCAATGCATGGTTCAAATTGATCATTTGTTGTGGGTAGCGATCAGTATTAACGGTTTCACCAGGTTTTAAAAAATAAATCCATTTTTCATCGCCAGTAACAATCCGATGCAAAACCGATTTTCTTTCGTGTCTTTGAAGCAAAATTTCACAAGTGTTTTTTCGGTTTTCCATCTGTCTTTCATTCAATTCATGTGACACTCATTTTCCACACTTTTGGATCTTTCCCATAGCTTTTAAACGGTCAGAAATTGTTTGTTGTGCAACATTTAACATAGCTGCCATATGCTTTTGACTCAGAGTGTGATCTCCATCCGATATCGTTCGCAATTCGGCGTCTTCAAACTTTTTTGGTGATCTTCCAAGTTCTTTATTTTTTACATCAAAATCATTATTTCTGAACCGTTGAAACCATCTTTTGCATGTTGCTTCTGATAGAGCATATGCCTCGACAAGTATTCGATGCGGCTCTGCAGCACTTTTCTTCAAACGAAAACAAAAGATTAATGCTTTCAAATGCAAAGAGAATAGGCCAATGCTCACTTATCTCTGTACACATACCAATTAATTTGAAAGAAAACCAACAACCTACAAACAAAAATTTCTCGCGTTAAAATTGGCAGGGTGGGGAAATATCTCTCTCTCAGAATTCAGCAAATTTTAAATATAATATTGTCGAAAAAATAATTAATCAACTGAGCAATTTAAACAACAGTTTTGAGTACGAATTTTATTGAACAATTTACAACGTATTCACATTAAACGAAATATAGTGATAAAAGTGTTCTTTTTATTTTATTTCTTTTCTTTACTTTTCATTTAATTTATTCTTTTTGGGAAATTTCATTAAAGCCCAACATTTGTTGCAGAGGATAAGGAAAACCCCAGAAAATCCTTATCAGACTTTAATTTGTTAAGCCCAATCCATTTCTGAGTTTTAAAAATTTTATTGCTGGCATCGGTTTTTGTGGGAATATAAATTAATTTAATAATGTTCTTTTTAATTTGTTCCCTAGAGAAATGGTACTTTGTATGGTACTCTATTGTAAAATTTGACATTTCTGAGGTTAAACGTACTCAGAACGTTCTGACATACGAGCGCTATTTGTGTTCTTTACAGTAACTTAAAAGATTCATCTCGCCCAAAAAATGTAATTAAATCGTGAAAATTTTCGCGCGATTATTTTTTACAACTTTCGACGTGGATTAACTCAACAATAGTGCATTGATGAACTTAATTCAATTTCTGGCGATGAAGCTCCATCATGGACCAGTGTTTATCGATGATATAGTAAATTCAACCGAGGTCGTATTTCACTCCAAAACGAATTTCGTGAAGGTCATCCAAAATCAGTTGTTGTTCTGGAAAACATTGATGTTGTGCGCCAACTAATGTTGCAAGATCGTCATGTGACCTATCGTAAGATTGAGACAACCTTAGGCATTAGTGGAACCAGTATGCATTCAATATTGCATGAACGTTTGACCGTCAAAAAAATTTGTTCGCGTTGGATCCCACACAATTTTTCAATTGCTCAAAAAAGGCTCGTGTCGATTGGTCTAAAGAAATGCTCCAAAAATACGATTGCGGTGCTTCGAAACAAGTCTATAACACTGTGACAGGTGATGAATCGCGAATTTACACGTGTGATCCCGAAGTAAACAGCAGTTGACTGTATGGGTGTTTCAAATTGAGCCAAATCCAACAAAAGTTACTCGCGCACGAAGCACTTCCAAGCAAATGGTCGCCTATGTTTTCGGAAAAACTGGATATGTCGCAACCGTACCACTAAAACAACGCAGAACAGTCAATTCTGAGTGGTACACAACCATTTGTTTGCCAGTTGTCTTTCGAGAAATCAGGATAATCACTCTTTACCACGACAGCTCTCACACATCGGCTCAAACAACTGCATTTTTGAGCACTCAAAACATCGATTCGATGAGTCATCATATAGTTTTGACTTGGCACCGAATGACTTCTTTTTATTCCCGTACGTAAAAATAAAATGAGAGGTCAACGTTTTTCGACACCTAAGAAAGCGGTTGATGCGTTAAGAATGCATGTTTTGGAGATACTTCAATCAGAGCGGCAAAAGTGCTTCGACAATTAGTTCAAATGCATGAAAAAGTGTCATTCCGTAGTTGGCAGTGATAGTGAACACACGTGTCTTGAAAAGTGTCCCAAAATATCTCGTAAACGACATCGGAAAGAATTAGGAGAAGAGAATCTTCTCTTCCCTGATAGTTCAAGAGCTAAAATGCGTGCCGGCCCGAACTATACTAACTACTTCAAGTCGCTTCAGAATTTGAATGACGACTCAGATACTTGTGTTAGTGAACCCGAGCCTATAGTTAAGAAAATAGAAATTGTTTCCCCTATAATCGTTCTCAAAGCTAAAAGTGAAACTTTGCATTCAATTCTCAAAAAAATTAATGTTGACTATTTGTTAAAAAACATATCCTTGGGCCATAAGATAATTTGTCAATCAAACGATTCCCGTGAAATAGTTTTAAATGAATTTAAAAAACTTAATTTACAATTCTATACTCACGGTACTAAAGAAAATAGACCCTTTAAAGTCACGCTCGCTGGACTTGACTCCTACAACGCAGCTGAACTGAAGAATTATCTCATCGAGCTCGGAATCAAATGCATCGACGTCAAACCAATCACAATCAAATCAAAATTTAATAACCGCACCCAATACATTTACGTTATTTAAATTGAACGAGGTACAATAAAATTGAACGAACTTCGCAGCAATCACTCCAGTATCTACAACACTATAGTGAGATGGGATTTCAAAAAACATAATCCATCAAAAATTACTCAGTGTAATAACTGTCAGTTGTATGGACATGGCGCCATGCACTGTCACGTGCAGAGCTTCTGTTCTAATTGTGCAGGAAAGCATCTGACCCAGGACTGCGACTCTCCTCAGACCATAAAATGCGCCAATTGCAGCGGCCCTCACAAATCGTCCGATCCATCGTGCATCAGTCGAAAGCACTTTCTCGACATACGCAACAACATCGCTTCGCGCAATAAAAAAATCAAAAATAAACCACATGTATTGGCAGAACATAATACAACTCATTTCAACCACCTTTCCCTTTCCGAGTTCCCACCACTTAATAACTCAACAACGGCACGGACCCATGGGGCTACATCAAACTTCAACTCAGTCACTCACAACATATCAATGGCCCACACATCAAACTCAGGTCCAACATCTCAGATGTCTACTCAACATCGAGCTGAGCATGCAACCAAGCCCAGTTCGATTCCAACACACTTGCCTCGCGAAAGCAGCCAATTGTTCTCAATTGAAGAGATAAACTCTCTTATATCTGAAGTTATCTCTAAATTAAGTTCTTGTCGCTCTAGAAATGAGCAATTTCATATAAAAACCACGCTTGCTGTCAAGTATGTATATTCCAACTATGTTAATTAACTCCCTTAAATTAGTAACTTGGAATGCAAGAGGCATTCAACACAAACAAACTGAATTTTTTGATTTTTTAATAAATAAAAAGGTTGATGTAGCGTTAATTACCGAGACACTGTTGAAGGAATCAAAGCATTTTAGTCACCCTAACTTTGTTGTTTGTCTTTGCAGTTGTCTTTCAAGAACTCAGGATAATCACTCTTTACCACGACAGCTCTCACACATCGGCTCAAACAACTGCATTTTTGAGCACTCAAAACATCGATTCGATGAGTCATCCGCCATATAGTTTTGACTTGGCACCGAATGACTTCTTTTTATTCCCGTACGTAAAAATAAAATGAGAGGTCAACGTTTTTCGACACCTAAGAAAGCGGCTGATGCGTTAAGAATGCATGTTTTGGAGATACTTCAATCAGAGCGGCAAAAGTGCTTCGACAATTAGTTCAAATGCATGAAAAAGTGTATAGATCTTAATGGGGAATATTTTTAAAAACAATAAAGCTATTTTCGGTGAATAATATTTGTTTTAGTTCTCTAATCCCGAAATATAAAATAATATTCTCTTTAAATTTTTCCAAAGTTCTGTATTATTTTGGTTTAATATCTACTTAATATAATATATTCACAGCTGTGCTTAAGTCTAGTCGAGTACATATCATTATGTACATCAAACAACTTATAAGATTTCGACAAGGAGCATTATTATCATCTAAATTAAGGGCTTCATAATCTAGTCTATTTAATTTAATTTAATTTAATTTTTCATTATTTTTGTTGTGTTTGTATTCCTAGAAACAGTTTAATGTCCTTTAAATCAACCATTTTAAATTTAATTAAGTAATTTTTAAAACTGATCATCATTTCATTGCTAGCTGTGGCAATTACAGGATCATCTACATATAGTACTACATAAATATTTCTAGAAAAATGCCCTTTGCAAATGCACCGATCTACTGACGAGTTCTTATAAACCTTTTCTTAAAGAGCTTCTTCAAACATATCACACCAGCACAGTGTTGCCTGTGTTAAACCATATAACGATCTTTTTAACTTACATACTTATATATACATTTCCTCTTTTAGAATATCGTTTAGGAAAGCTGTCTTTACATCCATATGATTAACCAATAAATTAAATTGGTTGCAAAATGCTACAATATATCTAAGACTAGAAATTCTTGCTACAGGTGCAAATCTTTCATTATAATCTATTAAATATTCCTGACTTAAACCACGAGCAACAAGTCGAGCTTTGTATTTCACTGAAAATCCGTTTTCATCGTTTTTAATTGTAAATACCCATTTACAATCAATGATGTTTTTATTTTCAGGTTTATTTACCAATGTCCATGCATTATTAACAAAAAGTGAATTCAATATTCATTAATAGCTTCCTCGAATTTAACTCTATCATCTCTGTTTTTAATTTCATTGCAACAAGTGGGAATGGTACATACCACAGATTGGAGGTCGCTTTCTGAATCCATCACTTTTCCTAGAATCATTTATTTCTGTATGCATTGTCTTCTAGATAACATTCATCTCTTGATTCACTAATATATTCATTATCTGCTTTCGTCCTTTTATGAGGAATTACCTCTTCAGTTTGCATTGGCATATTTACATCGTTATCAGATTTCTTCTTCTACTGATTTTGACTCAAATAATTTTAAGACAGATTCATCAGTTTCACTTAAGTTTTCTTTTAATTTAAGTTAAGGTCGCGAATTTAAGAAATTTGTCTCATCGACCATTTCAGTTTCCACGTTCCACAGTTTACAACCATTTGATCCATACCCAACCAATATGGCTTTCCTGGACTTTTCTTAAATCTTTGAATATATTGGTTTGTTATGTACGTATACTATAGACCCAAAAACTATACATATACTACAGAACCAAAAACTTGATAAATTTTAATTGAGGCTTTGTTGGAAAAATGTTTATTAAGTATGTAGCAGTTAGAACTGCCTCACCCCAAAATAATGCTGACAATAATGCTGAGGAATGGAAGCCTTTTCAGTAATTGTACGAACCATACGTTCTGATACACCATTTAACTGAGGAATGGTCTGTTTGTGGAACTGTTAAGTGGCAACTTATGCCTTTTTGCACTTTGATAAATATTCGGCTCCATTATCACAATAGAGGTTTAAGTAAAAATGAGCCTGAATTTTATTTATAAAGTCTTTAAAAACTGCAAATACATCTGATTTATAAGATATCAAATAATTTATACAGTAAAGAGTGAATTCTCCAAGGAGAAATATATTAAAGTTTTTATTATCTACCGTTGCAGGAGCAATTGGGCCACATACCGTACAGCACTGTCCAAAATAATAACACCATGTTTGTCATAATTATGCTAATTAGTTTTTTCTATGGACAGGCAGGAGCCTCAAATTTCCTGCACATTATCTATATTACATCAGTCATAAAACCCATAAACAAGATAATAAAAAAATGCATCTTGTCATTAAAAAAGGTCCTGTTACCGGAAATGCAGCCGAATTTAAATGGGTAAAATAATAGCACCATGTCATTCTGAGGAGCGTTTTCGAAGTGTTACCAGTTTTTTGAAATGTTTTTGTTAGGCTGGTTAAGAAGACTTTATCTGCCAGAAGTCTCAGAAAAGTAGCACTTGTGTGAAAAAGCAACCTACTAAAACGAACTAAATTTGCGAAAGAACACCTGAACTAGAAACCTTCTAAATGCCGCAGTATACTATGGACGGACGAAGCCAAAATACTCTTGGGACCAAAAGATTTGTTCGCAGGCGGAAAAACCAAAAGTTTCAACCGGAGTATACTATCAAGGATGTAAAGCACGGCGGTGCAAAAATTAACTTCTCATTACTCATTATGGTACTGGTCCGATTTTTTGAAAAAAAAAACAAACCGCCGGAGTTTATGTCAGCATAATGAGAGAAATCATACTACCTTACGCAGAATGGAATATACCGCTCATATGGATTCTACAGCAAGACAATGACGCCAAACATACGCGCAAACTGCCCAAAGAATTATTCCAAAGCAATGGAGTTCAAGTTATGGAGTGGCCGCTTCAGTCTCCAGACCTGAATCCCATTGAAAACCTGATGTTAAGAAAGCTGTATATGAAGCAAAATCCAAAAATACAAAGCAGTTATAGGATGTTGTGGAGGTTGTGTGGAGGAATATCCCTGTTCAGCGATGTCAGGCTTTAATCGACTCCATGCCACGACGTTGTGACGCTGTACTTAAAAATAAAGGTTACACGACCGAGTACTAAGCCAATAAAAAAATGAAAACAAAGAACTTTACTTTATTTCATATTCATAAGTCATAAGTAGGTGATGCATTTTCTATTTTATCACAATCATTCAACATATTTTTATTTATGAATTGTAAGAATTTGTATTTGCCTATATGGCCCAAGCGCTGATGCCACAATTCATAATTTATATTTATACCACTAAATAGTTTCTTAGTCTTTATTTCAAAATCAATACTAAATAAATTATTCCCTTAATTATCGGTTTACCGTCTTTATTTATTGTTACCCCTTCTTCGTCGAAGATGATTGCGAAGTGGGGTTGTTGCATTTTTCTCATCAACAGCAGTTGTATGATAGATCAGGGCAATAAAGTACATCTTCATGTACACCTTCAACTCCCATGTTGTTGATGACAGTCAGATTTCCCTTCTTCGTGGTTGATATAAATGCACTATTTTTAGCTATATATATTTTTGTAGGGGGCTGCAAATCAATAAAGTCTCCAGTGATTTCTTCCTTGTTGATTAGATTAGATTAGTCAGATGCTCCAAAGCTTAGTCCATTTTGTAACACTTTCTCTCCAGCCATAAAAGCTAAACTCAAGGGTTCAGAAGTTAAAAGTTCAGATGATACTGCAGTTTGCGCTATTTTATTTTCTTTATTTTTTTTTGTTTGTTGGAGGTCGGGATATACTGCACTGGAGCGCTCAGACTCGAATACTGGTCAATTGTACTACTAGGCAGTAACCTTCATTTAATGTAATTTTTTGGTGAGGCGCTTCTGTGATATAGAACTTATGTTTTCGGTTCTCACCACATCAGCGCCAAATTACTGCCACCTGATACGAGCGAAAGCGGGACACTCACAGAGAAAGTACTCTGAAGTGTCTTCACCTTCTCCACAAGCGTCGCAGAGTGTGACATCACTAAGCCCAAGCCGACTCAGGTGCATAGCGAAGGTAAATTGTCCCGTTAGTGGGCCGACAAGCCGTCTTCACTCGTTTCTGTCTAGAGATAGCAGTAAAGACTCGGATTTCTTGCTGACGTTTGGGAGCATACTCTTGGTCACCCTGCATCCTGGAAAGTCACGCCATCTCTGGTTGTGGTGTAGGGAGACCCAACCATCGACAGAGGCCCTGACCAAGGACGCGGGTAGTCCCAAGGTGGATTCGGGCAGTACGAATACCCTCTTCTGAATCTAGCCTTGCTAGTTACTCAGCAATCTCGTTCCCCAAGATGCCGTGATGTCCCGGGACCCAAATAAGACTTTGGCTTTGAAATATCTTGGAATTGGTTAAAGGATTGAGTAAGGCCTTAATCACAGTTTGGCTGTCGCTGCAGACGCAGATACTTCTTCCCTTCCACCTACCAAGTATACCCCTATGAAATGAGCGTTTTTTCTTGAAAATAAAACGCTAATTATTAATAGGAAAGTAAAAACATTTTATTCAAAGTATTAGACATTGTTTTCTACTCATTTTGACCACCTTTCTGGCAATTTGTGAATACTACACCAATAAAATTGTTTGTCTTTCAAAGCAAACCAATAAGACACCCAATTTTCGATCTCCTCGTAGGAATCAAAGTGCTGCTAGCCAATGCGTATCCCGTCGATGAAATTAAATGGTAGTGGGAAGGAGCCAAGTCTGGTGAATACGGCGGGTGGGGTAGCTGCTCCCAGCCAAGTGGTTTGATTGCATCCTGAACCGGTTTTGCTTTGTGTGCAGGAGCACTGTCATGGAGCAAAATTACCTTGCCGTGTCTTCTGGCCCATTCTGGTCATTTCTCGATCAATGCATGGTTCAAATTGATCATTTGTTGTGGGTAGCGATCAGTATTAACGGTTTCACCAGGTTTTAAAAAATAAATCCATTTTTCATCGCCAGTAACAATCCGATGCAAAACCGATTTTCTTTCGTGTCTTTGAAGCAAAATTTCACAAGTGTTTTTTCGGTTTTCCATCTGTCTTTCATTCAATTCATGTGACACTCATTTTCCACACTTTTGGATCTTTCCCATAGCTTTTAAACGGTCAGAAATTGTTTGTTGTGCAACATTTAACATAGCTGCCATATGCTTTTGACTCAGAGTGTGATCTCCATCCGATATCGTTCGCAATTCGGCGTCTTCAAACTTTTTTGGTGATCTTCCAAGTTCTTTATTTTTTACATCAAAATCATTATTTCTGAACCGTTGAAACCATCTTTTGCATGTTGCTTCTGATAGAGCATATGCCTCGACAAGTATTCGATGCGGCTCTGCAGCACTTTTCTTCAAACGAAAACAAAAGATTAATGCTTTCAAATGCAAAGAGAATAGGCCAATGCTCACTTATCTCTGTACACATACCAATTAATTTGAAAGAAAACCAACAACCTACAAACAAAAATTTCTCGCGTTAAAATTGGCAGGGTGGGGAAATATCTCTCTCTCAGAATTCAGCAAATTTTAAATATAATATTGTCGAAAAAATAATTAATCAACTGAGCAATTTAAACAACAGTTTTGAGTACGAATTTTATTGAACAATTTACAACGTATTCACATTAAACGAAATATAGTGATAAAAGTGTTCTTTTTATTTTATTTCTTTTCTTTACTTTTCATTTAATTTATTCTTTTTGGGAAATTTCATTAAAGCCCAACATTTGTTGCAGAGGATAAGGAAAACCCCAGAAAATCCTTATCAGACTTTAATTTGTTAAGCCCAATCCATTTCTGAGTTTTAAAAATTTTATTGCTGGCATCGGTTTTTGTGGGAATATAAATTAATTTAATAATGTTCTTTTTAATTTGTTCCCTAGAGAAATGGTACTTTGTATGGTACTCTATTGTAAAATTTGACATTTCTGAGGTTAAACGTACTCAGAACGTTCTGACATACGAGCGCTATTTGTGTTCTTTACAGTAACTTAAAAGATTCATCTCGCCCAAAAAATGTAATTAAATCGTGAAAATTTTCGCGCGATTATTTTTTACAACTTTCGACGTGGATTAACTCAACAATAGTGCATTGATGAACTTAATTCAATTTCTGGCGATGAAGCTCCATCATGGACCAGTGTTTATCGATGATATAGTAAATTCAACCGAGGTCGTATTTCACTCCAAAACGAATTTCGTGAAGGTCATCCAAAATCAGTTGTTGTTCTGGAAAACATTGATGTTGTGCGCCAACTAATGTTGCAAGATCGTCATGTGACCTATCGTAAGATTGAGACAACCTTAGGCATTAGTGGAACCAGTATGCATTCAATATTGCATGAACGTTTGACCGTCAAAAAAATTTGTTCGCGTTGGATCCCACACAATTTTTCAATTGCTCAAAAAAGGCTCGTGTCGATTGGTCTAAAGAAATGCTCCAAAAATACGATTGCGGTGCTTCGAAACAAGTCTATAACACTGTGACAGGTGATGAATCGCGAATTTACACGTGTGATCCCGAAGTAAACAGCAGTTGACTGTATGGGTGTTTCAAATTGAGCCAAATCCAACAAAAGTTACTCGCGCACGAAGCACTTCCAAGCAAATGGTCGCCTATGTTTTCGGAAAAACTGGATATGTCGCAACCGTACCACTAAAACAACGCAGAACAGTCAATTCTGAGTGGTACACAACCATTTGTTTGCCAGTTGTCTTTCGAGAAATCAGGATAATCACTCTTTACCACGACAGCTCTCACACATCGGCTCAAACAACTGCATTTTTGAGCACTCAAAACATCGATTCGATGAGTCATCATATAGTTTTGACTTGGCACCGAATGACTTCTTTTTATTCCCGTACGTAAAAATAAAATGAGAGGTCAACGTTTTTCGACACCTAAGAAAGCGGTTGATGCGTTAAGAATGCATGTTTTGGAGATACTTCAATCAGAGCGGCAAAAGTGCTTCGACAATTAGTTCAAATGCATGAAAAAGTGTCATTCCGTAGTTGGCAGTGATAGTGAACACACGTGTCTTGAAAAGTGTCCCAAAATATCTCGTAAACGACATCGGAAAGAATTAGGAGAAGAGAATCTTCTCTTCCCTGATAGTTCAAGAGCTAAAATGCGTGCCGGCCCGAACTATACTAACTACTTCAAGTCGCTTCAGAATTTGAATGACGACTCAGATACTTGTGTTAGTGAACCCGAGCCTATAGTTAAGAAAATAGAAATTGTTTCCCCTATAATCGTTCTCAAAGCTAAAAGTGAAACTTTGCATTCAATTCTCAAAAAAATTAATGTTGACTATTTGTTAAAAAACATATCCTTGGGCCATAAGATAATTTGTCAATCAAACGATTCCCGTGAAATAGTTTTAAATGAATTTAAAAAACTTAATTTACAATTCTATACTCACGGTACTAAAGAAAATAGACCCTTTAAAGTCACGCTCGCTGGACTTGACTCCTACAACGCAGCTGAACTGAAGAATTATCTCATCGAGCTCGGAATCAAATGCATCGACGTCAAACCAATCACAATCAAATCAAAATTTAATAACCGCACCCAATACATTTACGTTATTTAAATTGAACGAGGTACAATAAAATTGAACGAACTTCGCAGCAATCACTCCAGTATCTACAACACTATAGTGAGATGGGATTTCAAAAAACATAATCCATCAAAAATTACTCAGTGTAATAACTGTCAGTTGTATGGACATGGCGCCATGCACTGTCACGTGCAGAGCTTCTGTTCTAATTGTGCAGGAAAGCATCTGACCCAGGACTGCGACTCTCCTCAGACCATAAAATGCGCCAATTGCAGCGGCCCTCACAAATCGTCCGATCCATCGTGCATCAGTCGAAAGCACTTTCTCGACATACGCAACAACATCGCTTCGCGCAATAAAAAAATCAAAAATAAACCACATGTATTGGCAGAACATAATACAACTCATTTCAACCACCTTTCCCTTTCCGAGTTCCCACCACTTAATAACTCAACAACGGCACGGACCCATGGGGCTACATCAAACTTCAACTCAGTCACTCACAACATATCAATGGCCCACACATCAAACTCAGGTCCAACATCTCAGATGTCTACTCAACATCGAGCTGAGCATGCAACCAAGCCCAGTTCGATTCCAACACACTTGCCTCGCGAAAGCAGCCAATTGTTCTCAATTGAAGAGATAAACTCTCTTATATCTGAAGTTATCTCTAAATTAAGTTCTTGTCGCTCTAGAAATGAGCAATTTCATATAAAAACCACGCTTGCTGTCAAGTATGTATATTCCAACTATGTTAATTAACTCCCTTAAATTAGTAACTTGGAATGCAAGAGGCATTCAACACAAACAAACTGAATTTTTTGATTTTTTAATAAATAAAAAGGTTGATGTAGCGTTAATTACCGAGACACTGTTGAAGGAATCAAAGCATTTTAGTCACCCTAACTTTGTTGTTTGTCTTTGCAGTTGTCTTTCAAGAACTCAGGATAATCACTCTTTACCACGACAGCTCTCACACATCGGCTCAAACAACTGCATTTTTGAGCACTCAAAACATCGATTCGATGAGTCATCCGCCATATAGTTTTGACTTGGCACCGAATGACTTCTTTTTATTCCCGTACGTAAAAATAAAATGAGAGGTCAACGTTTTTCGACACCTAAGAAAGCGGCTGATGCGTTAAGAATGCATGTTTTGGAGATACTTCAATCAGAGCGGCAAAAGTGCTTCGACAATTAGTTCAAATGCATGAAAAAGTGTATAGATCTTAATGGGGAATATTTTTAAAAACAATAAAGCTATTTTCGGTGAATAATATTTGTTTTAGTTCTCTAATCCCGAAATATAAAATAATATTCTCTTTAAATTTTTCCAAAGTTCTGTATTATTTTGGTTTAATATCTACTTAATATAATATATTCACAGCTGTGCTTAAGTCTAGTCGAGTACATATCATTATGTACATCAAACAACTTATAAGATTTCGACAAGGAGCATTATTATCATCTAAATTAAGGGCTTCATAATCTAGTCTATTTAATTTAATTTAATTTAATTTTTCATTATTTTTGTTGTGTTTGTATTCCTAGAAACAGTTTAATGTCCTTTAAATCAACCATTTTAAATTTAATTAAGTAATTTTAAAAACTGATAATCATTTCATTGCTAGCTGTGGCAATTACAGGATCATCTACATATAGTACTACATAAATATTTCTAGAAAAATGCCCTTTGCAAATGCACCGATCTACTGACGAGTTCTTATAAACCTTTTCTTAAAGAGCTTCTTCAAACATATCACACCAGCACAGTGTTGCCTGTGTTAAACCATATAACGATCTTTTTAACTTACAAACTTGTTATAACTTCAGGAATTTTGATATATATATTTCCTCTTTTAGAATATCGTTTAGGAAAGCTGTATTTACATCCATATGATTAACCAATAAATTAAATTGCTTGCAAAATGCTACAATATATCTAAGACTAGAAATTCTTGCTACAGGTGCAAATCTTTCATTATAATCTATTAAATATTCCTGACTAAAACCACGAGCAACAAGTCGAGCTTTGTATTTCACTGAAAATCCGTTTTCATCGTTTTTAATTGTAAATACCCATTTACAATCAATGATGTTTTTATTTTCAGGTTTATTTACCAATGTCCATGCATTATTAACAAAAAGTGAATTCAATAATCATTAATAGCTTCCTCGAATTTAACTCTATCATCTCTGTTTTTAATTTCATTGCAACAAGTGGGAATGGTACATACCACAGATTGGAGGTCGCTTTCTGAATCCATCACTTTCCCTAGAATTATTTATTTCTGTATGCATTGTCTTCTAGATAACATTCATCTCTTGATTCACTAATATATTCATTATCTGCTTTCGTCCAATAAAATTGTTTGTCTTTCAAAGCAAACTAATAAGACACCCTATTTTCGATCTCCTCGTAGGAGTCAAAGTGCTGCTAGCCAATGCGTATCCCATCGATGAAAACAAATGGTAGTGGGAAGGAGCCAAGTCTGGTGAATACGGCGGGTGGGGTAGCTGCTCCCAGCCAAGTGGTTTGATTGTATCCTGAACCGGTTTTGCTTTGTGTGCAGAAGCACTGTCATGGAGCAAAATTACCTTGCCGTGTCTTCTGGCCCATTCTGGTCGTTTCTCGAACAATGCATGGTTCAAATTGATCATTTGTTGTGGGTAGCGATCAGTATTAACGGTTTCACCAGGTTTCAAAAAATAAATCCATTTTTCATCGCCAGTAACAATCCAATGCAAAACCGATTTTCTTTCGTGTCTTTGAAGCAAAATTTCACAAGTGTTTTTTCGGTTTTCCATCTGTCTTTCATTCAATTCATGTGGCACTCATTTTCCACACTTTTGGATCTTTCCCATAGCTTTTAAACGGTCAGAAATTGTTTGTTGTGCAACATTTAACATAGCTGCCATATGCTTTTGACTCAGAGTGTGATCTCCATCCGATATCGTTCGCAATTCGGCGTCTTCAAACTTTTTTGGTGATCTTCCAAGTTCTTTATTTTTTACATCAAAATCATTATTTCTGAACCGTTGAAACCATCTTTTGCATGTTGCTTCTGATAGAGCATATGCCTCGACAAGTATTCGATGCGGCTCTGCAGCACTTTTCTTCAAACGAAAACAAAAGATTAATGCTTTCAAATGCAAAGAGAATAGGCCAATGCTCACTTATCTCTGTACACATACCAATTAATTTGAAAGAAAACCAACAACCTACAAACAAAAATTTCTCGCGTTAAAATTGGCAGGGTGGGGAAATATCTCTCTCTCAGAATTCAGCAAATTTTAAATATAATATTGTCGAAAAAATAATTAATCAACTGAGCAATTTAAACAACAGTTTTGAGTATGAATTTTATTGAACAATTTACAACGTATTCACATTAAATGAAATATAGTGATAAAAGTGTTCTTTTTATTTTATTTCTTTTCTTTACTTTTCATTTAATTTATTCGTTTTGGGAAATTTCATTAAAGCCCAACATTTGTTGCAGAGGATAAGGGAAACCCCAGAAAATCCTTATCAGACTTTAATTTGTTAAGCCCAATCCATTTCCGAGTTTTAAAAATTTTATTGCTGGCATCGGTTTTTGTGGGAATATAAATTAATTTAATAATGTTCTTTTTAATTTGTTCCCTAGAGAAATGGTACTTTGTATGGTACTCTATTGTAAAATTTGACATTTCTGAGGTTAAACGTACTCAGAACGTTTTGACATACGAGCACTATTTGTGTTGTTTACAGTAACTTAAAAGATTCATCTCGCCCAAAAAATGTAATTAAATCGTGAAAATTTTCGTGCGATTATTTTTTACAACTTTCGACGTGGATTAACTCAACAATAGTGCATTGATGAACTTAATTCAATTTCTGGCGATGAAGCTCCATCAAGGACCAGTGTTTAGCGATGATATAGTAAATTCAACCGAGGTCGTATTTCACTCCAAAACGAATTTCGTGAAGGTCATCCAAAATCAGTTGTTGTTCTGGAAACCATTGATGCTGTGTGCCAACTAATGTTGCAAGATCGTCATGTGACCTATCGTAAGATTGGGACAATCTTAGGCATTAGTGGAACCAGTATGCATTCAATATTGCATGAACATTTGACCGTCAAAAAAATTTGTTCGCGTTGGATCCCACACAATTTGTCAATTGCTCAAAAAAAGGCTCGTGTCGATTGGTCTAAAGAAATGCTCCGAAAATACGATTGCGGTGCTTCGAAAAAAGTCTATAACACTGTGACAGGTGATGAATCGCGAATTTACACGTGTGATCCCGATCAAATTGAGCCAAATCCAACAAAAGTTACTCACGCACGAAGCACTTCCAAGCAAATGGTCGCCTGTGTTTTCGGAAAAACTGGATATGTCGCAACCGTACCACTAGAACAACGCAGAACAGTCAATTCTGAGTGGTACACAACCATTTGTTTGCCAGTTGTCTTTCAAGAAATCAGGATAATCACTCTTTACCACGACAGCTCTCACACATCGGCTCAAACAACTGCATTTTTGAGCACTCAAAACATCGATTCGATGAGTCATCCGCCATATAGTTTTGACTTGGCACCGAATGACTTCTTTTTATTCCCGTACGTAAAAATAAAATGAGAGGTCAACGTTTTTCGACACCTAAGAAAGCGGTTGATGCGTTAAGAATGCATGTTTTTGAGATACTTCAATCAGAGCGGCAAAAGTGCTTCGACAATTAGTTCAAATGCATGAAAAAGTGTATAGATCTTAATGGCGAATATTTTTAAAAACAATAAAGCTATTTTCGGTAAATAATATTTGGTTTAGTTCTCTAATCCCGAAATATAAAAGGCAATCGACGTATCGTAATATTCTCTTTAAATTTTTCCAAAGTTCTGTATTATTTTGGTTTAAGTATCTACTTAATATAATATATTCACAGCTGTGCTTAAGTCTAGTCGAGTACATATCATTATGTACATCAAACAACTTATAAGATTTCGACAAGGAGCATTATTATAATCTAAATTAAGGGCTTCATAATCTAGTCTATTTAATTTAATTTAATTTAATTTTTCATTATTTTGGTTGTGTTCGTATTCCTAGAAACAGTTTAATGTCCTTTAAATCAACCATTTTAAATTTAATTAGGTAATTTTTAAAACTGATCATCATTTCATTGCTAGCTGTGGCAATTACAGGATCATCTACATATAGTACTACATAAATATTTCTAGAAAAATGCCCTTTGTAAATGCACCGATCTACTGACGAGTTCTTATAAACCTTTTCTTAAAGAGCTTCTTCAAACATATCACACCAGCACAGTGTTGCCTGTGTTAAACCATATAACGATCTTTTTAACTTACAAACTTGTTATAACTTCAGGAATTTTCATATATATATTTCCTCTTTTAGAATATCGTTTAGGAAAGCTGTCTTTACATCCATATGATTAACCAATAAATTAAATTGGTTGCAAAATGCTACAATATATCTAAGACTAGAAATTCTTGCTACAGGTGCAAATCTTTCATTATAATCTATTAAATATTCCTGACTTAAACCACGAGCAACAAGTCGAGCTTTGTATTTCACTGAAAATCCGTTTTCATCGTTTTTAATTGTAAATACCCATTTACAATCAATGATGTTTTTATTTTCAGGTTTATTTACCAATGTCCATGCATTATTAACAAAAAGTGAATTCAATAATCATTAATAGCTTCCTCGAATTTAACTCTATCATCTCTGTTTTTAATTTCATTGCAACAAGTGGGAATGGTACATACCACAGATTGGAGGTCGCTTTCTGAATCCATCACTTTTCCTAGAATCATTTATTTCTGTATGCATTGTCTTCTAGATAACATTCATCTCTTGATTCACTAATATATTCATTATCTGCTTTCGTCCTTTTATGAGGAATTACCTCTTCAGTTTGCATTGGCATATTTACATCGTTATCAGATTTCTTCTTCTACTGATTTTGACTCAAATAATTTTAAGACAGATTCATCAGTTTCACTTAAGTTTTCTTTTAATTTAAGTTAAGGTCGCGAATTTAAGAAATTTGTCTCATCGACCATTTCAGTTTCCACGTTCCACAGTTTACAACCATTTGATCCATACCCAACCAATATGGCTTTCCTGGACTTTTCTTAAATCTTTGAATATATTGGTTTGTTATGTACGTATACTATAGACCCAAAAACTATACATATACTACAGAACCAAAAACTTGATAAATTTTAATTGAGGCTTTGTTGGAAAAATGTTTATTAAGTATGTAGCAGTTAGAACTGCCTCACCCCAAAATAATGCTGACAATAATGCTGAGGAATGGAAGCCTTTTCAGTAATTGTACGAACCATACGTTCTGATACACCATTTAACTGAGGAATGGTCTGTTTGTGGAACTGTTAAGTGGCAACTTATGCCTTTTTGCACTTTGATAAATATTCGGCTCCATTATCACAATAGAAGTTTACAATTTTAAGTAAAAATGAGCCTGAATTTTATTTATAAAGTCTTTAAAAACTGCAAATACATCTGATTTATAAGATATCCAATAATTTATACAGTAAAGAGTGAATTCTCCAAGGAGAAATATATTAAAGTTTTTATTATCTACCGTTGCAGGAGCAATTGGGCCACATACCATACAGCACTGTCCAAAATAATAACACCATGTTTGTCATAATTATGCTAATTAGTTTTTTCTATGGACAGGCAGGAGCCTCAAATTTCCTGCACAGCATCTATATTACATCAGTCATAAAACCCATAAACAAGATAATAAAAAAATGCATCTTGTCATTAAAAAAGGTCCCGTTACCGGAAATGCAGCCGAATTTAAATGGGTAAAATAATAGCACCACGTCATTCTGAGGAGCGTTTTCGAAGTGTTACCAGTTTTTTGAAATGTTTTTGTTAGGCAGGTTAAGAAGACTTTATCTGCCAGAAGTCCCAGAAAAGTAGCACTTGTGTGAAAAAGTAACCTACTAAAACGAACTAAATTTGCGAAAGAACACCTGAACTAGAAACCTTCTAAATGCCGCAGTATACTATGGACGGACGAAGCCAAAATACTCTTGGGACCAAAAGATTTGTTCGCAGGCGGAAAAACCAAAAGTTTCAACCGGAGTATACTATCAAGGATGTAAAGCACGGCGGTGCAAAAATTAACTTCTCATTACTCATTATGGTACTGGTCCGATTTTTTGAAAAAAAAAACAGTGATGACCGCCGGAGTTTATGTCAGCATAATGAGAGAAATCATACTACCTTACGCAGAATGGAATATACCGCTTATATGGATTCTACAGCAAGACAATGACGCCAAACATACGCGCAAACTGCCCAAAGAATTATTCCAAAGCAATGGAGTTCAAGTTATGGAGTGGCCGCTTCAGTCTCCAGACCTGAATCCCATTGAAAACCTGATGTTAAGAAAGCTGTATATGAAGCAAAATCCAAAAATACAAAGCAGTTATAGGATGTTGTGGAGGTTGTGTGGAGGAATATCCCTGTTCAGCGATGTCAGGCTTTAATCGACTCCATGCCACGACGTTGTGACGCTGTACTTAAAAATAAAGGTTACACGACCGAGTACTAAGCCAATAAAAAAAATGAAAACAAAGAACTTTACTTTATTTCATATTCATAAGTCATAAGTAGGTGATGCATTTTCTATTTTATCACAATCATTCAACATATTTTTATTTATGAATTGTAAGAATTTGTATTTGCCTATATGGCCCAAGCGCTGATGCCACAATTCATAATTTATATTTATACCACTAAATAGTTTCTTAGTCTTTATTTCAAAATCAATACTAAATAAATTATTCCCTTAATTATCGGTTTACCGTCTTTATTTATTGTTACCCCTTCTTCGTCGAAGATGATTGCGAAGTGGGGTTGTTGCATTTTTCTCATCAACAGCAGTTGTATGATAGATCAGGGCAATAAAGTACATCTTCATGTACACCTTCAACTCCCATGTTGTTGATGACAGTCAGATTTCCCTTCTTCGTGGTTGATATAAATGCACTATTTTTAGCTATATATATTTTTGTAGGGGGCTGCAAATCAATAAAGTCTCCAGTGATTTCTTCCTTGTTGATTAGATTAGATTAGTCAGATGCTCCAAAGCTTAGTCCATTTTGTAACACTTTCTCTCCAGCCATAAAAGCTAAACTCAAGGGTTCAGAAGTTAAAAGTTCAGATGATACTGCAGTTTGCGCTATTTTATTTTCTTTATTTTTTTTTGTTTGTTGGAGGTCGGGATATACTGCACTGGAGCGCTCAGACTCGAATACTGGTCAATTGTACTACTAGGCAGTAACCTTCATTTAATGTAATTTTTTGGTGAGGCGCTTCTGTGATATAGAACTTATGTTTTCGGTTCTCACCACATCAGCGCCAAATTACTGCCACCTGATACGAGCGAAAGCGGGACACTCACAGAGAAAGTACTCTGAAGTGTCTTCACCTTCTCCACAAGCGTCGCAGAGTGTGACATCACTAAGCCCAAGCCGACTCAGGTGCATAGCGAAGGTAAATTGTCCCGTTAGTGGGCCGACAAGCCGTCTTCACTCGTTTCTGTCTAGAGATAGCAGTAAAGACTCGGATTTCTTGCTGACGTTTGGGAGCATACTCTTGGTCACCCTGCATCCTGGAAAGTCACGCCATCTCTGGTTGTGGTGTAGGGAGACCCAACCATCGACAGAGGCCCTGACCAAGGACGCGGGTAGTCCCAAGGTGGATTCGGGCAGTACGAATACCCTCTTCTGAATCTAGCCTTGCTAGTTACTCAGCAATCTCGTTCCCCAAGATGCCGTGATGTCCCGGGACCCAAATAAGACTTTGGCTTTGAAATATCTTGGAATTGGTTAAAGGATTGAGTAAGGCCTTAATCACAGTTTGGCTGTCGCTGCAGACGCAGATACTTCTTCCCTTCCACCTACCAAGTATACCCCTATGAAATGAGCGTTTTTTCTTGAAAATAAAACGCTAATTATTAATAGGAAAGTAAAAACATTTTATTCAAAGTATTAGACATTGTTTTCTACTCATTTTGACCACCTTTCTGGCAATTTGTGAATACTACACCAATAAAATTGTTTGTCTTTCAAAGCAAACCAATAAGACACCCAATTTTCGATCTCCTCGTAGGAATCAAAGTGCTGCTAGCCAATGCGTATCCCGTCGATGAAATTAAATGGTAGTGGGAAGGAGCCAAGTCTGGTGAATACGGCGGGTGGGGTAGCTGCTCCCAGCCAAGTGGTTTGATTGCATCCTGAACCGGTTTTGCTTTGTGTGCAGGAGCACTGTCATGGAGCAAAATTACCTTGCCGTGTCTTCTGGCCCATTCTGGTCATTTCTCGATCAATGCATGGTTCAAATTGATCATTTGTTGTGGGTAGCGATCAGTATTAACGGTTTCACCAGGTTTTAAAAAATAAATCCATTTTTCATCGCCAGTAACAATCCGATGCAAAACCGATTTTCTTTCGTGTCTTTGAAGCAAAATTTCACAAGTGTTTTTTCGGTTTTCCATCTGTCTTTCATTCAATTCATGTGACACTCATTTTCCACACTTTTGGATCTTTCCCATAGCTTTTAAACGGTCAGAAATTGTTTGTTGTGCAACATTTAACATAGCTGCCATATGCTTTTGACTCAGAGTGTGATCTCCATCCGATATCGTTCGCAATTCGGCGTCTTCAAACTTTTTTGGTGATCTTCCAAGTTCTTTATTTTTTACATCAAAATCATTATTTCTGAACCGTTGAAACCATCTTTTGCATGTTGCTTCTGATAGAGCATATGCCTCGACAAGTATTCGATGCGGCTCTGCAGCACTTTTCTTCAAACGAAAACAAAAGATTAATGCTTTCAAATGCAAAGAGAATAGGCCAATGCTCACTTATCTCTGTACACATACCAATTAATTTGAAAGAAAACCAACAACCTACAAACAAAAATTTCTCGCGTTAAAATTGGCAGGGTGGGGAAATATCTCTCTCTCAGAATTCAGCAAATTTTAAATATAATATTGTCGAAAAAATAATTAATCAACTGAGCAATTTAAACAACAGTTTTGAGTACGAATTTTATTGAACAATTTACAACGTATTCACATTAAACGAAATATAGTGATAAAAGTGTTCTTTTTATTTTATTTCTTTTCTTTACTTTTCATTTAATTTATTCTTTTTGGGAAATTTCATTAAAGCCCAACATTTGTTGCAGAGGATAAGGAAAACCCCAGAAAATCCTTATCAGACTTTAATTTGTTAAGCCCAATCCATTTCTGAGTTTTAAAAATTTTATTGCTGGCATCGGTTTTTGTGGGAATATAAATTAATTTAATAATGTTCTTTTTAATTTGTTCCCTAGAGAAATGGTACTTTGTATGGTACTCTATTGTAAAATTTGACATTTCTGAGGTTAAACGTACTCAGAACGTTCTGACATACGAGCGCTATTTGTGTTCTTTACAGTAACTTAAAAGATTCATCTCGCCCAAAAAATGTAATTAAATCGTGAAAATTTTCGCGCGATTATTTTTTACAACTTTCGACGTGGATTAACTCAACAATAGTGCATTGATGAACTTAATTCAATTTCTGGCGATGAAGCTCCATCATGGACCAGTGTTTATCGATGATATAGTAAATTCAACCGAGGTCGTATTTCACTCCAAAACGAATTTCGTGAAGGTCATCCAAAATCAGTTGTTGTTCTGGAAAACATTGATGTTGTGCGCCAACTAATGTTGCAAGATCGTCATGTGACCTATCGTAAGATTGAGACAACCTTAGGCATTAGTGGAACCAGTATGCATTCAATATTGCATGAACGTTTGACCGTCAAAAAAATTTGTTCGCGTTGGATCCCACACAATTTTTCAATTGCTCAAAAAAGGCTCGTGTCGATTGGTCTAAAGAAATGCTCCAAAAATACGATTGCGGTGCTTCGAAACAAGTCTATAACACTGTGACAGGTGATGAATCGCGAATTTACACGTGTGATCCCGAAGTAAACAGCAGTTGACTGTATGGGTGTTTCAAATTGAGCCAAATCCAACAAAAGTTACTCGCGCACGAAGCACTTCCAAGCAAATGGTCGCCTATGTTTTCGGAAAAACTGGATATGTCGCAACCGTACCACTAAAACAACGCAGAACAGTCAATTCTGAGTGGTACACAACCATTTGTTTGCCAGTTGTCTTTCGAGAAATCAGGATAATCACTCTTTACCACGACAGCTCTCACACATCGGCTCAAACAACTGCATTTTTGAGCACTCAAAACATCGATTCGATGAGTCATCATATAGTTTTGACTTGGCACCGAATGACTTCTTTTTATTCCCGTACGTAAAAATAAAATGAGAGGTCAACGTTTTTCGACACCTAAGAAAGCGGTTGATGCGTTAAGAATGCATGTTTTGGAGATACTTCAATCAGAGCGGCAAAAGTGCTTCGACAATTAGTTCAAATGCATGAAAAAGTGTCATTCCGTAGTTGGCAGTGATAGTGAACACACGTGTCTTGAAAAGTGTCCCAAAATATCTCGTAAACGACATCGGAAAGAATTAGGAGAAGAGAATCTTCTCTTCCCTGATAGTTCAAGAGCTAAAATGCGTGCCGGCCCGAACTATACTAACTACTTCAAGTCGCTTCAGAATTTGAATGACGACTCAGATACTTGTGTTAGTGAACCCGAGCCTATAGTTAAGAAAATAGAAATTGTTTCCCCTATAATCGTTCTCAAAGCTAAAAGTGAAACTTTGCATTCAATTCTCAAAAAAATTAATGTTGACTATTTGTTAAAAAACATATCCTTGGGCCATAAGATAATTTGTCAATCAAACGATTCCCGTGAAATAGTTTTAAATGAATTTAAAAAACTTAATTTACAATTCTATACTCACGGTACTAAAGAAAATAGACCCTTTAAAGTCACGCTCGCTGGACTCGACTCCTACAACGCAGCTGAACTGAAGAATTATCTCATCGAGCTCGGAATCAAATGCATCGACGTCAAACCAATCACAATCAAATCAAAATTTAATAACCGCACCCAATACATTTACGTTATTTAAATTGAACGAGGTACAATAAAATTGAACGAACTTCGCAGCAATCACTCCAGTATCTACAACACTATAGTGAGATGGGATTTCAAAAAACATAATCCATCAAAAATTACTCAGTGTAATAACTGTCAGTTGTATGGACATGGCGCCATGCACTGTCACGTGCAGAGCTTCTGTTCTAATTGTGCAGGAAAGCATCTGACCCAGGACTGCGACTCTCCTCAGACCATAAAATGCGCCAATTGCAGCGGCCCTCACAAATCGTCCGATCCATCGTGCATCAGTCGAAAGCACTTTCTCGACATACGCAACAACATCGCTTCGCGCAATAAAAAAATCAAAAATAAACCACATGTATTGGCAGAACATAATACAACTCATTTCAACCACCTTTCCCTTTCCGAGTTCCCACCACTTAATAACTCAACAACGGCACGGACCCATGGGGCTACATCAAACTTCAACTCAGTCACTCACAACATATCAATGGCCCACACATCAAACTCAGGTCCAACATCTCAGATGTCTACTCAACATCGAGCTGAGCATGCAACCAAGCCCAGTTCGATTCCAACACACTTGCCTCGCGAAAGCAGCCAATTGTTCTCAATTGAAGAGATAAACTCTCTTATATCTGAAGTTATCTCTAAATTAAGTTCTTGTCGCTCTAGAAATGAGCAATTTCATATAAAAACCACGCTTGCTGTCAAGTATGTATATTCCAACTATGTTAATTAACTCCCTTAAATTAGTAACTTGGAATGCAAGAGGCATTCAACACAAACAAACTGAATTTTTTGATTTTTTAATAAATAAAAAGGTTGATGTAGCGTTAATTACCGAGACACTGTTGAAGGAATCAAAGCATTTTAGTCACCCTAACTTTGTTGTTTGTCTTTGCAGTTGTCTTTCAAGAACTCAGGATAATCACTCTTTACCACGACAGCTCTCACACATCGGCTCAAACAACTGCATTTTTGAGCACTCAAAACATCGATTCGATGAGTCATCCGCCATATAGTTTTGACTTGGCACCGAATGACTTCTTTTTATTCCCGTACGTAAAAATAAAATGAGAGGTCAACGTTTTTCGACACCTAAGAAAGCGGCTGATGCGTTAAGAATGCATGTTTTGGAGATACTTCAATCAGAGCGGCAAAAGTGCTTCGACAATTAGTTCAAATGCATGAAAAAGTGTATAGATCTTAATGGGGAATATTTTTAAAAACAATAAAGCTATTTTAGGTGAATAATATTTGTTTTAGTTCTCTAATCCCGAAATATAAAATAATATTCTCTTTAAATTTTTCCAAAGTTCTGTATTATTTTGGTTTAATATCTACTTAATATAATATATTCACAGCTGTGCTTAAGTCTAGTCGAGTACATATCATTATGTACATCAAACAACTTATAAGATTTCGACAAGGAGCATTATTATCATCTAAATTAAGGGCTTCATAATCTAGTCTATTTAATTTAATTTAATTTAATTTTTCATTATTTTTGTTGTGTTTGTATTCCTAGAAACAGTTTAATGTCCTTTAAATCAACCATTTTAAATTTAATTAAGTAATTTTAAAAACTGATAATCATTTCATTGCTAGCTGTGGCAATTACAGGATCATCTACATATAGTACTACATAAATATTTCTAGAAAAATGCCCTTTGCAAATGCACCGATCTACTGACGAGTTCTTATAAACCTTTTCTTAAAGAGCTTCTTCAAACATATCACACCAGCACAGTGTTGCCTGTGTTAAACCATATAACGATCTTTTTAACTTACAAACTTGTTATAACTTCAGGAATTTTGATATATATATTTCCTCTTTTAGAATATCGTTTAGGAAAGCTGTATTTACATCCATATGATTAACCAATAAATTAAATTGCTTGCAAAATGCTACAATATATCTAAGACTAGAAATTCTTGCTACAGGTGCAAATCTTTCATTATAATCTATTAAATATTCCTGACTAAAACCACGAGCAACAAGTCGAGCTTTGTATTTCACTGAAAATCCGTTTTCATCGTTTTTAATTGTAAATACCCATTTACAATCAATGATGTTTTTATTTTCAGGTTTATTTACCAATGTCCATGCATTATTAACAAAAAGTGAATTCAATAATCATTAATAGCTTCCTCGAATTTAACTCTATCATCTCTGTTTTTAATTTCATTGCAACAAGTGGGAATGGTACATACCACAGATTGGAGGTCGCTTTCTGAATCCATCACTTTCCCTAGAATTATTTATTTCTGTATGCATTGTCTTCTAGATAACATTCATCTCTTGATTCACTAATATATTCATTATCTGCTTTCGTCCAATAAAATTGTTTGTCTTTCAAAGCAAACTAATAAGACACCCTATTTTCGATCTCCTCGTAGGAGTCAAAGTGCTGCTAGCCAATGCGTATCCCATCGATGAAAACAAATGGTAGTGGGAAGGAGCCAAGTCTGGTGAATACGGCGGGTGGGGTAGCTGCTCCCAGCCAAGTGGTTTGATTGTATCCTGAACCGGTTTTGCTTTGTGTGCAGAAGCACTGTCATGGAGCAAAATTACCTTGCCGTGTCTTCTGGCCCATTCTGGTCGTTTCTCGATCAATGCATGGTTCAAATTGATCATTTGTTGTGGGTAGCGATCAGTATTAACGGTTTCACCAGGTTTCAAAAAATAAATCCATTTTTCATCGCCAGTAACAATCCAATGCAAAACCGATTTTCTTTCGTGTCTTTGAAGCAAAATTTCACAAGTGTTTTTTCGGTTTTCCATCTGTCTTTCATTCAATTCATGTGGCACTCATTTTCCACACTTTTGGATCTTTCCCATAGCTTTTAAACGGTCAGAAATTGTTTGTTGTGCAACATTTAACATAGCTGCCATATGCTTTTGACTCAGAGTGTGATCTCCATCCGATATCGTTCGCAATTCGGCGTCTTCAAACTTTTTTGGTGATCTTCCAAGTTCTTTATTTTTTACATCAAAATCATTATTTCTGAACCGTTGAAACCATCTTTTGCATGTTGCTTCTGATAGAGCATATGCCTCGACAAGTATTCGATGCGGCTCTGCAGCACTTTTCTTCAAACGAAAACAAAAGATTAATGCTTTCAAATGCAAAGAGAATAGGCCAATGCTCACTTATCTCTGTACACATACCAATTAATTTGAAAGAAAACCAACAACCTACAAACAAAAATTTCTCGCGTTAAAATTGGCAGGGTGGGGAAATATCTCTCTCTCAGAATTCAGCAAATTTTAAATATAATATTGTCGAAAAAATAATTAATCAACTGAGCAATTTAAACAACAGTTTTGAGTATGAATTTTATTGAACAATTTACAACGTATTCACATTAAATGAAATATAGTGATAAAAGTGTTCTTTTTATTTTATTTCTTTTCTTTACTTTTCATTTAATTTATTCGTTTTGGGAAATTTCATTAAAGCCCAACATTTGTTGCAGAGGATAAGGGAAACCCCAGAAAATCCTTATCAGACTTTAATTTGTTAAGCCCAATCCATTTCTGAGTTTTAAAAATTTTATTGCTGGCATCGGTTTTTGTGGGAATATAAATTAATTTAATAATGTTCTTTTTAATTTGTTCCCTAGAGAAATGGTACTTTGTATGGTACTCTATTGTAAAATTTGACATTTCTGAGGTTAAACGTACTCAGAACGTTTTGACATACGAGCACTATTTGTGTTGTTTACAGTAACTTAAAAGATTCATCTCGCCCAAAAAATGTAATTAAATCGTGAAAATTTTCGTGCGATTATTTTTTACAACTTTCGACGTGGATTAACTCAACAATAGTGCATTGATGAACTTAATTCAATTTCTGGCGATGAAGCTCCATCAAGGACCAGTGTTTAGCGATGATATAGTAAATTCAACCGAGGTCGTATTTCACTCCAAAACGAATTTCGTGAAGGTCATCCAAAATCAGTTGTTGTTCTGGAAACCATTGATGCTGTGTGCCAACTAATGTTGCAAGATCGTCATGTGACCTATCGTAAGATTGGGACAATCTTAGGCATTAGTGGAACCAGTATGCATTCAATATTGCATGAACATTTGACCGTCAAAAAAATTTGTTCGCGTTGGATCCCACACAATTTGTCAATTGCTCAAAAAAAGGCTCGTGTCGATTGGTCTAAAGAAATGCTCCGAAAATACGATTGCGGTGCTTCGAAAAAAGTCTATAACACTGTGACAGGTGATGAATCGCGAATTTACACGTGTGATCCCGATCAAATTGAGCCAAATCCAACAAAAGTTACTCACGCACGAAGCACTTCCAAGCAAATGGTCGCCTGTGTTTTCGGAAAAACTGGATATGTCGCAACCGTACCACTAGAACAACGCAGAACAGTCAATTCTGAGTGGTACACAACCATTTGTTTGCCAGTTGTCTTTCAAGAAATCAGGATAATCACTCTTTACCACGACAGCTCTCACACATCGGCTCAAACAACTGCATTTTTGAGCACTCAAAACATCGATTCGATGAGTCATCCGCAATATAGTTTTGACTTGGCACCGAATGACTTCTTTTTATTCCCGTACGTAAAAATAAAATGAGAGGTCAACGTTTTTCGACACCTAAGAAAGCGGCTGATGCGTTAAGAATGCATGTTTTGGAGATACTTCAATCAGAGCGGCAAAAGTGCTTCGACAATTAGTTCAAATGCATGAAAAAGTGTATAGATCTTAATGGCGAATATTTTTAAAAACAATAAAGCTATTTTCGGTGAATAATATTTCTTTTAGTTCTCTAATCCCGAAATATAAAAGGCAATCCTCGTATCGTAATATTCTCTTTAAATATTTCCAAAGTTCTGTATTATTTTGGTTTAATATCTACTTAATATAATATATTCACAGCTGTGCTTAAGTCTAGTCGAGTACATATCATTATGTACATCAAACAACTTATAAGATTTCGACAAGGAGCATTATTATCATCTAAATTAAGGGCTTCATAATCTAGTCTATTTAATTTAATTTAATTTAATTTTTCATTATTTTTGTTGTGTTTGTATTCCTAGAAACAGTTTAATGTCCTTTAAATCAACCATTTTAAATTTAATTAAGTAATTTTAAAAACTGATCATCATTTCATTGCTAGCTGTGGCAATTACAGGATCATCTACATATAGTACTACATAAATATTTCTAGAAAAATGCCCTTTGCAAATGCACCGATCTACTGACGAGTTCTTATAAACCTTTTCTTAAAGAGCTTCTTCAAACATATCACACCAGCACAGTGTTGCCTGTGTTAAACCATATAACGATCTTTTTAACTTACAAACTTGTTATAACTTCAGGAATTTTGATATATATATTTCCTCTTTTAGAATATCGTTTAGGAAAGCTGTATTTACATCCATATGATTAACCAATAAATTAAATTGCTTGCAAAATGCTACAATATATCTAAGACTAGAAATTCTTGCTACAGGTGCAAATCTTTCATTATAATCTATTAAATATTCCTGACTAAAACCACGAGCAACAAGTCGAGCTTTGTATTTCACTGAAAATCCGTTTTCATCGTTTTTAATTGTAAATACCCATTTACAATCAATGATGTTTTTATTTTCAGGTTTATTTACCAATGTCCATGCATTATTAACAAAAAGTGAATTCAATAATCATTAATAGCATCCTCGAATTTAACTCTATCATCTCTGTTTTTAATTTCATTGCAACAAGTGGGAATGGTACATACCACAGATTGGAGGTCGCTTTCTGAATCCATCACTTTCCCTAGAATCATTTATTTCTGTATGCATTGTCTTCTAGATAACATTCATCTCTTGATTCACTAATATATTCATTATCTGCTTTCGTCCAATAAAATTGTTTGTCTTTCAAAGCAAACCAATAAGACACCCTATTTTCGATCTCCTCGTAGGAGTCAAAGTGCTGCTAGCCAATGCGTATCCCATCGATGGAAACAAATGGTAGTGGGAAGGAGCCAAGTCTGGTGAATACGGCGGGTGGGGTAGCTGCTCCCAGCCAAGTGGTTTGATTGTATCCTGAACCGGTTTTGCTTTGTGTGCAGGAGCACTGTCATGGAGCCAAATTACCTTGCCATGGTTCAAATTGATCATTTGTTGTGGGTAGCGATCAGTATTAACGGTTTCACCAGGTTTTAAAAAATAAATCCATTTTTAATCGCCAGTAACAATCCAATGCAAAACCGATTTTCTTTCGTGTCTTTGAAACAAAATTTCACAAGTGTTTTTTCGGTTTTCCATCTGTCTTTCATTCAATTCATGTGGCACTCATTTTCCACACTTTTGGATCTTTCCCATAGCTTTTAAACGGTCAGAAATTGTTTGTTGTGCAACATTTAACATAGCTGCCATATGCTTTTGACTCAGAGTGTGATCTCCATCCGATATCGTTCGCAATTCGGCGTCTTCAAACTTTTTTGGTGGTCTTCCAAGTTCTTCATTTTTCACATCAAAATCATTATTTGTGAACCGTTGAAACCATGTTGCTTCTGATAGAGCATATGCCTCGACAAGCATTCGATTCGGCTCTGCAGCACTTTTCTTCAAACGAAAACAAAAGATTAATGCTTTCAAATGCAAAGAGAATAGGCCAATGCTCACTTATCTCTGTACACATACCAATTAATTTGAAAGAAAACCAACAACCTACAAACAAAAATTTCTTGCGTTAAAATTGGCAGGATGGGGAAATATCTCTCTCTCTCGAGAGAGTGCTCATTTGATGTAAAACCCATTTTTCGGCACACGGGACATTTTTTTTTAGTTTGTGTTGTTAATTCAACAGTCCCCGTCAAAAACCATGGTTGGTTTTATATTTAAGTCATATAGCTAGATATAAACAGAAAGTAATATCAATGTAAAATAATTAATTTACAGATAGAATTCAGCAAATTTTAAATATAATATTGTCGAAAAAATAATTAATCAACTGAGCAATTTAAACAACAGTTTTGAGTATGAATTTTATTGAACAATTTACAACGTATTCACATTAAATGAAATATAGTGATAAAAGTGTTCTTTTTATTTTATTTCTTTTCTTTACTTTTCATTTAATTTATTCTTTTTGGGAAATTTCATTAAAGCCCAACATTTGTTGCAGAGGATAAGGAAAACCCCAGAAAATCCTTATCAGACTTTAATTTGTTAAGCCCAATCCATTTCTGAGTTTTAAAAATTTTATTGCTGGCATCGGTTTTTGTGGGAATATAAATTAATTTAATAATGTTCTTTTTAATTTGTTCCCTAGAGAAATGGTACTCTGTATGGTACTCTATTGTAAAATTTGACATTTCTGAGGTTAAACGTACTCAGAACGTTTTGACATACGAGCGCTATTTGTGTTGTTTACAGTAACTTAAAAAATGTAATTAAATTGTGAACATTTTTGGTGCGATGAAGCTCCATCAAGGACCAGTGTTTATCGATGATATAGTAAATTCAACCGAGGTCGTATTTCACTCCAAAACGAATTTCGTGAAGGTCATCCAAAATCAGTTGTTGTTCTGGAAACCATTGATGCTGTGCGCCAACTAATGTTGCAAGATCGTCATGCGACCTATCGTAAGATTGAGACAACCTTAGGCATTAGTGGAACCAGTATGCATTCAATATTGCATGAACATTTGACCGTCAAAAAAATTTGTTCGCGTTGGATCCCACACAATTTGTCAATTGCTCAAAAAAGGCTCGTGTCGATTGGTCTAAAGAAATGCTCCAAAAATACGATTGCGGTGCTTCGAAACAAGTCTATAACACTGTGACAGGTGATGAATCGCGAATTTACACGTGTGATACCGAAGTAAACAGCAGTTGACTGTATGGGTGTTTCAAATTGAGCCAAATCCAACAAAAGTTACTCGCGCACGAAGCACTTCCAAGCAAATGGTCGCCTGTGTTTTCGGAAAAACTGGATATGTCGCAACCGTACCACTAGAACAACGCAGAACAGTCAATTCTGAGTGGTACACAACCATTTGTTTGCCAGTTGTCTTTCAAGAAATCAGGATAATCACTCTTTACCACGACAGCTCTCACACATCGGCTCAAACAACTGCATTTTTGAGCACTCAAAACATCGATTCGATGAGTCATCTGCCATATAGTTTTGACTTGGCACCGAATGACTTCTTTTTATTCCCGTACGTAAAAATAAAATGAGAGGTCAACGTTTTTCGATACCTAAGAAAGCGGTTGATGCGTTAAGAATGCATGTTTTGGAGATACTTCAATCAGAGCGGCAAAAGTGCTTCGACAATTAGTTCAAATGCATGAAAAAGTGTATAGATCTTAATGGCGAATATTTTTAAAAACAATAAAGCTATTTTCGGTGAATAATATTTCTTTTAGTTCTCTAATCCCGAAATATAAAAGGCAATCGACGTATCGTAATATTCTCTTTAAATTTTTCCAAAGTTCTGTATTATTTTGGTTTAATATCTACTTAATATAATATATTCACAGCTGTGCTTAAGTCTAGTCGAGTACATATCATTATGTACATCAAACAACTTATAAGATTTCGACAAGGAGCACTATTATCATCTAAATTAAGGGCTTCATAATCTAGTCTATTTAATTTAATTTAATTTAATTTTTCATTATTTTTGTTGTGTTCGTATTCCTAGAAACAGTTTAATGTCCTTTAAATCAACCATTTTAAATTTAATTAAGTAATTTTTAAAACTGATCATCGTTTCATTGCTAGCTGTGGCAATTACAGGATCATCTACATATAGTACTACATAAATATTTCTAGAAAAATGCCCTTTGCAAATGCACCGATCTACTGACGAGTTCTTATAAACCTTTTCTTAAAGAGCTTCAAACATATCACACCAGCACAGTGTTGCCTGTGTTAAACCATATAACGATCTTTTTAACTTACAAACTTGTTATAACTTCAGGAATTTTGATATATATATTTCCTCTTTTAGAATATCGTTTAGGAAAGCTGTATTTACATCCATATGATTAACCAATAAATTACATTGCTTGCAAAATGCTACAATATATCTAAGACTAGAAATTCTTGCTACAGGTGCAAATCTTTCATTATAATCTATTAAATATTCCTGACTAAAACCACGAGCAACAAGTCGAGCTTTGTATTTCACTGAAAATCCGTTTTCATCGTTTTTAATTGTAAATACCCATTTACAATCAATGATGTTTTTATTTTCAGGTTTATTTACCAATGTCCATGCATTATTAACAAAAAGTGAATTCAAATAATCATTAATAGCTTCCTCGAATTTAACTCTATCATCTCTGTTTTTAATTTCATTGCAACAAGTGGGAATGGTACATACCACAGATTGGAGGTCGCTTTCTGAATCCATCACTTTCCCTAGAATCATTTATTTCTGTATGCATTGTCTTCTAGATAACATTCATCTTTTGATTCACTAATATATTCATTATCTGCTTTCGTCCAATAAAATTGTTTGTCTTTCAAAGCAAACCAATAAGACACCCTATTTTCGATCTCCTCGTAGGAGTCAAAGTGCTGCTAGCCAACGCGTATCCCATCGATGAAAACAAATGGTAGTGGGAAGGAGCCAAGTCTGGTGGATACGGCGGGTGGGGTAGCTGCTCCCAGCCAAGTGGTTTGATTGTATCCTGAACCGGTTTTGCTTTGTGTGCAGGAGCACTGTCATGGAGCAAAATTACCTTGCCGTGTCTTCTGGCCCATTCTGGTCGTTTCTCGATCAATGCATGGTTCAAATTGATCATTTGTTGTGGGTAGCGATCAGTATTAACGGTTTCACCAGGTTTCAAAAAATAAATTCATTTTTCATCGCCAGTAACAATCCAATGCAAAACCGATTTTCTTTCGTGTCTTTGAAGCAAAATTTCACAAGTGTTTTTTCGGTTTTCCATCTGTCTTTCATTCAATTCATGTGGCACTCATTTTCCACACTTTTGGATCTTTCCCATAGCTTTTAAATGGTCAGAAATTGTTTGTTGTGCAACATTTAACATAGCTGCCATATGCTTTTGACTCAGAGTGTGATCTCCATCCGATATCGTTTGCAATTCGGCGTCTTCAAACTTTTTTGGTGGTCTTCCAAGTTCTTCATTTTTCACATCAAAATCATTATTTGTGAACCGTTGAAACCATGTTGCTTCTGATAGAGCATATGCCTCGACAAGCATTCGATTCGGCTCTGCAGCACTTTTCTTCAAACGAAAACAAAAGATGCTTTCAAATGCAAAGAGAATAGGCCAATGCTCACTTATCTCTGTACACATACCAATTAATTTGAAAGAAAACCAACAACCTACAAACAAAAATTTCTTGCGTTAAAATTGGCAGGATGGGGAAATATCTCTCTCTCGAGAGAGAGTGCTCATTTGATGTAAAACCCATTTTTCGGCACACGGGAACCGACATTTTTTTTAGTTTGTGTTGTTAATTCAACAGTCCCCGTCAAAAACCATAGTTGGTTTTATATTTAAATCATATAGCTAGATATAAACAGAAAGTAATATCAATGTAAAATAATTAATTTACAGATAGAATTCAGCAAATTTTAAATATAATATTGTCGAAAAAATAATTAATCAACTGAGCAATTTAAACAACAGTTTTGAGTATGAATTTTATTGAACAATTTACAACGTATTCACATTAAATGAAATACAGTGATAAAAGTGTTCTTTTTATTTTATTTCTTTTCTTTACTTTTCATTTAATTTATTCGTTTTGGGAAATTTCATTAAAGCCCAACATTTGTTGCAGAGGATAAGGGAAACCCCAGAAAATCCTTATCAGACTTTAATTTGTTAAGCCCAATCCATTTCTGAGTTTTAAAAATTTTATTGCTGGCATCGGTTTTTGTGGGAATATAAATTAATTTAATAATGTTCTTTTTTGTAAAATTTGACATTTCTGAGGTTAAACGTACTCAGAACGTTTTGACATACGAGCGCTATTTGTGTTGTTTACAGTAACTTAAAAGATTCATCTCGCCCAAAATATGTAATTAAATCGTGAAAATTTTCGTGCGATTATTTTTTACAACTTTCGACGTGGATTAACTCAACAATAGTGCATTGATGAACTTAATTCAATTTCTGGCGATGAAGCTCCATCAAGGACCAGTGTTTAGCGATGATATAGTAAATTCAACCGAGGTCGTATTTCACTCCAAAACGAATTTCGTGAAGGTCATCCAAAATCAGTTGTTGTTCTGGAAACCATTGATGCTGTGTGCCAACTAATGTTGCAAGATCGTCATGTGACCTATCGTAAGATTGGGACAATCTTAGGCATTAGTGGAACCAGTATGCATTCAATATTGCATGAACATTTGACCGTCAAAAAAATTTGTTCGCGTTGGATCCCACACAATTTGTCAATTGCTCAAAAAAAGGCTCGTGTCGATTGGTCTAAAGAAATGCTCCGAAAATACGATTGCGGTGCTTCGAAACAAGTCTATAACACTGTGACAGGTGATGAATCGCGAATTTACACGTGTGATCCCGATCAAATTGAGCCAAATCCAACAAAAGTTACTCACGCACGAAGCACTTCCAAGCAAATGGTCGCCTGTGTTTTCGGAAAAACTGGATATGTCGCAACCGTACCACTAGAACAACGTAGAACAGTCAATTCTGAGTGGTACACAACCATTTGTTTGCCAGTTGTCTTTCAAGAAATCAGGATAATCACTCTTTACCACGACAGCTCTCACACATCGGCTCAAACAACTGCATTTTTGAGCACTCAAAACATCGATTCGATGAGTCATCCGCAATATAGTTTTGACTTGGCACCGAATGACTTCTTTTTATTCCCGTACGTAAAAATAAAATGAGAGGTCAACGTTTTTCGACACCTAAGAAAGCGGCTGATGCGTTAAGAATGCATGTTTTGGAGATACTTCAATCAGAGCGGCAAAAGTGCTTCGACAATTAGTTCAAATGCATGAAAAAGTGTATAGATCTTAATGGCGAATATTTTTAAAAACAATAAAGCTATTTTCGGTGAATAATATTTCTTTTAGTTCTCTAATCCCGAAATATAAAAGGCAATCCTCGTATCGTAATATTCTCTTTAAATATTTCCAAAGTTCTGTATTATTTTGGTTTAATATCTACTTAATATAATATATTCACAGCTGTGCTTAAGTCTAGTCGAGTACATATCATTATGTACATCAAACAACTTATAAGATTTCGACAAGGAGCATTATTATCATCTAAATTAAGGGCTTCATAATCTAGTCTATTTAATTTAATTTAATTTAATTTTTCATTATTTTTGTTGTGTTTGTATTCCTAGAAACAGTTTAATGTCCTTTAAATCAACCATTTTAAATTTAATTAAGTAATTTTAAAAACTGATCATCATTTCATTGCTAGCTGTGGCAATTACAGGATCATCTACATATAGTACTACATAAATATTTCTAGAAAAATGCCCTTTGCAAATGCACCGATCTACTGACGAGTTCTTATAAACCTTTTCTTAAAGAGCTTCTTCAAACATATCACACCAGCACAGTGTTGCCTGTGTTAAACCATATAACGATCTTTTTAACTTACAAACTTGTTATAACTTCAGGAATTTTGATATATATATTTCCTCTTTTAGAATATCGTTTAGGAAAGCTGTATTTACATCCATATGATTAACCAATAAATTAAATTGCTTGCAAAATGCTACAATATATCTAAGACTAGAAATTCTTGCTACAGGTGCAAATCTTTCATTATAATCTATTAAATATTCCTGACTAAAACCACGAGCAACTAGTCGAGCTTTGTATTTCACTGAAAATCCGTTTTCATCGTTTATAATTGTAAATACCCATTTACAATCAATGATGTTTTTATTTTCAGGTTTATTTACCAATGTCCATGCATTATTAACAAAAAGTGAATTCAATAATCATTAATAGCTTCCTCGAATTTAACTCTATCATCTCTGTTTTTAATTTCATTGCAACAAGTGGGAATGGTACATACCACAGATTGGAGGTCGCTTTCTGAATCCATCACTTTCCCTAGAATCATTTATTTCTGTATGCATTGTCTTCTAGATAACATTCATCTCTTGATTCACTAATATATTCATTATCTGCTTTCGTCCAATAAAATTGTTTGTCTTTCAAAGCAAACCAATAAGACACCCTATTTTCGATCTCCTCGTAGGAGTCAAAGTGCTGCTAGCCAATGCGTATCCCATCGATGGAAACAAATGGTAGTGGGAAGGAGCCAAGTCTGGTGAATACGGCGGGTGGGGTAGCTGCTCCCAGCCAAGTGGTTTGATTGTATCCTGAACCGGTTTTGCTTTGTGTGCAGGAGCACTGTCATGGAGCCAAATTACCTTGCCATGGTTCAAATTGATCATTTGTTGTGGGTAGCGATCAGTATTAACGGTTTCACCAGGTTTTAAAAAATAAATCCATTTTTAATCGCCAGTAACAATCCAATGCAAAACCGATTTTCTTTCGTGTCTTTTAAACAAAATTTCACAAGTGTTTTTTCGGTTTTCCATCTGTCTTTCATTCAATTCATGTGGCACTCATTTTCCACACTTTTGGATCTTTCCCATAGCTTTTAAACGGTCAGAAATTGTTTGTTGTGCAACATTTAACATAGCTGCCATATGCTTTTGACTCAGAGTGTGATCTCCATCCGATATCGTTCGCAATTCGGCGTCTTCAAACTTTTTTGGTGGTCTTCCAAGTTCTTCATTTTTCACATCAAAATCATTATTTGTGAACCGTTGAAACCATGTTGCTTCTGATAGAGCATATGCCTCGACAAGCATTCGATTCGGCTCTGCAGCACTTTTCTTCAAACGAAAACAAAAGATTAATGCTTTCAAATGCAAAGAGAATAGGCCAATGCTCACTTATCTCTGTACACATACCAATTAATTTGAAAGAAAACCAACAACCTACAAACAAAAATTTCTTGCGTTAAAATTGGCAGGATGGGGAAATATCTCTCTCTCGAGAGAGAGTGCTCATTTGATGTAAAACCCATTTTTCGGCACACGGGACATTTTTTTTTAGTTTGTGTTGTTAATTCGACAGTCCCCGTCAAAAACCATGGTTGGTTTTATATTTAAGTCATATAGCTAGATATAAACAGAAAGTAATATCAATGTAAAATAATTAATTTACAGATAGAATTCAGCAAATTTTAAATATAATATTGTCGAAAAAATAATTAATCAACTGAGCAATTTAAACAACAGTTTTGAGTATGAATTTTATTGAACAATTTACAACGTATTCACATTAAATGAAATATAGTGATAAAAGTGTTCTTTTTATTTTATTTCTTTTCTTTACTTTTCATTTAATTTATTCTTTTTGGGAAATTTCATTAAAGCCCAACATTTGTTGCAGAGGATAAGGAAAACCCCAGAAAATCCTTATCAGACTTTAATTTGTTAAGCCCAATCCATTTCTGAGTTTTAAAAATTTTATTGCTGGCATCGGTTTTTGTGGGAATATAAATTAATTTAATAATGTTCTTTTTAATTTGTTCCCTAGAGAAATGGTACTCTGTATGGTACTCTATTGTAAAATTTGACATTTCTGAGGTTAAACGTACTCAAAACGTTTTGACATACGAGCGCTATTTGTGTTGTTTACAGTAACTTAAAAAATGTAATTAAATTGTGAACATTTTTGGTGCGATGAAGCTCCATCAAGGACCAGTGTTTATCGATGATATAGTAAATTCAACCGAGGTCGTATTTCACTCCAAAACGAATTTCGTGAAGGTCATCCAAAATCAGTTGTTGTTCTGGAAACCATTGATGCTGTGCGCCAACTAATGTTGCAAGATCGTCATGCGACCTATCGTAAGATTGAGACAACCTTAGGCATTAGTGGAACCAGTATGCATTCAATATTGCATGAACATTTGACCGTCAAAAAAATTTGTTCGCGTTGGATCCCACACAATTTGTCAATTGCTCAAAAAAGGCTCGTGTCGATTGGTCTAAAGAAATGCTCCAAAAATACGATTGCGGTGCTTCGAAACAAGTCTATAACACTGTGACAGGTGATGAATCGCGAATTTACACGTGTGATCCCGAAGTAAACAGCAGTTGACTGTATGGGTGTTTCAAATTGAGCCAAATCCAACAAAAGTTACTCGCGCACGAAGCACTTCCAAGCAAATGGTCGCCTGTGTTTTCGGAAAAACTGGATATGTCGCAACCGTACCACTAGAACAACGCAGAACAGTCAATTCTGAGTGGTACACAACCATTTGTTTGCCAGTTGTCTTTCAAGAAATCAGGATAATCACTCTTTACCACGACAGCTCTCACACATCGGCTCAAACAACTGCATTTTTGAGCACTCAAAACATCGATTCGATGAGTCATCTGCCATATAGTTTTGACTTGGCACCGAATGACTTCTTTTTATTCCCGTACGTAAAAATAAAATGAGAGGTCAACGTTTTTCGACACCTAAGAAAGCGGTTGATGCGTTAAGAATGCATGTTTTGGAGATACTTCAATCAGAGCGGCAAAAGTGCTTCGACAATTAGTTCAAATGCATGAAAAAGTGTATAGATATTAATGGCGAATATTTTTAAAAACAATAAAGCTATTTTCGGTGAATAATATTTCTTTTAGTTCTCTAATCCCGAAATATAAAAGGCAATCGACGTATCGTAATATTCTCTTTAAATTTTTCCAAAGTTCTGTATTATTTTGGTTTAATATCTACTTAATATAATATATTCACAGCTGTGCTTAAGTCTAGTCGAGTACATATCATTATGTACATCAAACAACTTATAAGATTTCGACAAGGAGCATTATTATCATCTAAATTAAGGGCTTCATAATCTAGTCTATTTAATTTAATTTAATTTAATTTTTCATTATTTTTGTTGTGTTCGTATTCCTAGAAACAGTTTAATGTCCTTTAAATCAACCATTTTAAATTTAATTAAGTAATTTTAAAAACTGATCATCATTTCATTGCTAGCTGTGGCAATTACAGGATCATCTACATATAGTACTACATAAATATTTCTAGAAAAATGCCCTTTGCAAATGCACCGATCTACTGACGAGTTCTTATAAACCTTTTCTTAAAGAGCTTCAAACATATCACACCAGCACAGTGTTGCCTGTGTTAAACCATATAACGATCTTTTTAACTTACAAACTTGTTATAACTTCAGGAATTTTGATATATATATTTCCTCTTTTAGAATATCGTTTAGGAAAGCTGTATTTACATCCATATGATTAACCAATAAATTACATTGCTTGCAAAATGCTACAATATATCTAAGACTAGAAATTCTTGCTACAGGTGCAAATCTTTCATTATAATCTATTAAATATTCCTGACTAAAACCACGAGCAACAAGTCGAGCTTTGTATTTCACTGAAAATCCGTTTTCATCGTTTTTAATTGTAAATACCCATTTACAATCAATGATGTTTTTATTTTCAGGTTTATTTACCAATGTCCATGCATTATTAACGAAAAGTGAATTCAAATAATCATTAATAGCTTCCTCGAATTTAACTCTATCATCTCTGTTTTTAATTTCATTGCAACAAGTGGGAATGGTACATACCACAGATTGGAGGTCGCTTTCTGAATCCATCACTTTCCCTAGAATCATTTATTTCTGTATGCATTGTCTTCTAGATAACATTCATCTCTTGATTCACTAATATATTCATTATCTGCTTTCGTCCAATAAAATTGTTTGTCTTTCAAAGCAAACCAATAAGACACCCTATTTTCGATCTCCTCGTAGGAGTCAAAGTGCTGCTAGCCAATGCGTATCCCATCGATGGAAACAAATGGTAGTGGGAAGGAGCCAAGTCTGGTGAATACGGCGGGTGGGGTAGCTGCTCCCAGCCAAGTGGTTTGATTGTATCCTGAACCGGTTTTGCTTTGTGTGCAGGAGCACTGTCATGGAGCCAAATTACCTTGCCATGGTTCAAATTGATCATTTGTTGTGGGTAGCGATCAGTATTAACGGTTTCACCAGGTTTCAAAAAATAAATTCATTTTTCATCGCCAGTAACAATCCAATGCAAAACCGATTTTCTTTCGTGTCTTTGAAGCAAAATTTCACAAGTGTTTTTTCGGTTTTCCATCTGTCTTTCATTCAATTCATGTGGCACTGATTTTCCACACTTTTGGATCTTTCCCATAGCTTTTAAATGGTCAGAAATTGTTTGTTGTGCAACATTTAACATAGCTGCCATATGCTTTTGACTCAGAGTGTGATCTCCATCCGATATCGTTTGCAATTCGGCGTCTTCAAACTTTTTTGGTGGTCTTCCAAGTTCTTCATTTTTCACATCAAAATCATTATTTGTGAACCGTTGAAACCATGTTGCTTCTGATAGAGCATATGCTTCGACAAGCATTCGATTCGGCTCTGCAGCACTTTTCTTCAAACGAAAACAAAAGATGCTTTCAAATGCAAAGAGAATAGGCCAATGCTCACTTATCTCTGTACACATACCAATTAATTTGAAAGAAAACCAACAACCTACAAACAAAAATTTCTTGCGTTAAAATTGGCAGGATGGGGAAATATCTCTCTCTCGAGAGAGAGTGCTCATTTGATGTAAAACCCATTTTTCGGCACACGGGAACCGACATTTTTTTTAGTTTGTGTTGTTAATTCAACAGTCCCCGTCAAAAACCATAGTTGGTTTTATATTTAAATCATATAGCTAGATATAAACAGAAAGTAATATCAATGTAAAATAATTAATTTACAGATAGAATTCAGCAAATTTTAAATATAATATTGTCGAAAAAATAATTAATCAACTGAGCAATTTAAACAACAGTTTTGAGTATGAATTTTATTGAACAATTTACAACGTATTCACATTAAATGAAATACAGTGATAAAAGTGTTCTTTTTATTTTATTTCTTTTCTTTACTTTTCATTTAATTTATTCGTTTTGGGAAATTTCATTAAAGCCCAACATTTGTTGCAGAGGATAAGGGAAACCCCAGAAAATCCTTATCAGACTTTAATTTGTTAAGCCCAATCCATTTCTGAGTTTTAAAAATTTTATTGCTGGCATCGGTTTTTGTGGGAATATAAATTAATTTAATAATGTTCTTTTTTGTAAAATTTGACATTTCTGAGGTTAAACGTACTCAGAACGTTTTGACATACGAGCGCTATTTGTGTTGTTTACAGTAACTTAAAAGATTCATCTCGCCCAAAATATGTAATTAAATCGTGAAAATTTTCGTGCGATTATTTTTTACAACTTTCGACGTGGATTAACTCAACAATAGTGCATTGATGAACTTAATTCAATTTCTGGCGATGAAGCTCCATCAAGGACCAGTGTTTAGCGATGATATAGTAAATTCAACCGAGGTCGTATTTCACTCCAAAACGAATTTCGTGAAGGTCATCCAAAATCAGTTGTTGTTCTGGAAACCATTGATGCTGTGTGCCAACTAATGTTGCAAGATCGTCATGTGACCTATCGTAAGATTGGGACAATCTTAGGCATTAGTGGAACCAGTATGCATTCAATATTGCATGAACATTTGACCGTCAAAAAAATTTGTTCGCGTTGGATCCCACACAATTTGTCAATTGCTCAAAAAAAGGCTCGTGTCGATTGGTCTAAAGAAATGCTCCGAAAATACGATTGCGGTGCTTCGAAACAAGTCTATAACACTGTGACAGGTGATGAATCGCGAATTTACACGTGTGATCCCGATCAAATTGAGCCAAATCCAACAAAAGTTACTCACGCACGAAGCACTTCCAAGCAAATGGTCGCCTGTGTTTTCGGAAAAACTGGATATGTCGCAACCGTACCACTAGAACAACGTAGAACAGTCAATTCTGAGTGGTACACAACCATTTGTTTGCCAGTTGTCTTTCAAGAAATCAGGATAATCACTCTTTACCACGACAGCTCTCACACATCGGCTCAAACAACTGCATTTTTGAGCACTCAAAACATCGATTCGATGAGTCATCCGCAATATAGTTTTGACTTGGCACCGAATGACTTCTTTTTATTCCCGTACGTAAAAATAAAATGAGAGGTCAACGTTTTTCGACACCTAAGAAAGCGGCTGATGCGTTAAGAATGCATGTTTTGGAGATACTTCAATCAGAGCGGCAAAAGTGCTTCGACAATTAGTTCAAATGCATGAAAAAGTGTATAGATCTTAATGGCGAATATTTTTAAAAACAATAAAGCTATTTTCGGTGAATAATATTTCTTTTAGTTCTCTAATCCCGAAATATAAAAGGCAATCCTCGTATCGTAATATTCTCTTTAAATATTTCCAAAGTTCTGTATTATTTTGGTTTAATATCTACTTAATATAATATATTCACAGCTGTGCTTAAGTCTAGTCGAGTACATATCATTATGTACATCAAACAACTTATAAGATTTCGACAAGGAGCATTATTATCATCTAAATTAAGGGCTTCATAATCTAGTCTATTTAATTTAATTTAATTTAATTTTTCATTATTTTTGTTGTGTTTGTATTCCTAGAAACAGTTTAATGTCCTTTAAATCAACCATTTTAAATTTAATTAAGTAATTTTAAAAACTGATCATCATTTCATTGCTAGCTGTGGCAATTACAGGATCATCTACATATAGTACTACATAAATATTTCTAGAAAAATGCCCTTTGCAAATGCACCGATCTACTGACGAGTTCTTATAAACCTTTTCTTAAAGAGCTTCTTCAAACATATCACACCAGCACAGTGTTGCCTGTGTTAAACCATATAACGATCTTTTTAACTTACAAACTTGTTATAACTTCAGGAATTTTGATATATATATTTCCTCTTTTAGAATATCGTTTAGGAAAGCTGTATTTACATCCATATGATTAACCAATAAATTAAATTGCTTGCAAAATGCTACAATATATCTAAGACTAGAAATTCTTGCTACAGGTGCAAATCTTTCATTATAATCTATTAAATATTCCTGACTAAAACCACGAGCAACTAGTCGAGCTTTGTATTTCACTGAAAATCCGTTTTCATCGTTTATAATTGTAAATACCCATTTACAATCAATGATGTTTTTATTTTCAGGTTTATTTACCAATGTCCATGCATTATTAACAAAAAGTGAATTCAATAATCATTAATAGCTTCCTCGAATTTAACTCTATCATCTCTGTTTTTAATTTCATTGCAACAAGTGGGAATGGTACATACCACAGATTGGAGGTCGCTTTCTGAATCCATCACTTTCCCTAGAATCATTTATTTCTGTATGCATTGTCTTCTAGATAACATTCATCTCTTGATTCACTAATATATTCATTATCTGCTTTCGTCCAATAAAATTGTTTGTCTTTCAAAGCAAACCAATAAGACACCCTATTTTCGATCTCCTCGTAGGAGTCAAAGTGCTGCTAGCCAATGCGTATCCCATCGATGGAAACAAATGGTAGTGGGAAGGAGCCAAGTCTGGTGAATACGGCGGGTGGGGTAGCTGCTCCCAGCCAAGTGGTTTGATTGTATCCTGAACCGGTTTTGCTTTGTGTGCAGGAGCACTGTCATGGAGCCAAATTACCTTGCCATGGTTCAAATTGATCATTTGTTGTGGGTAGCGATCAGTATTAACGGTTTCACCAGGTTTTAAAAAATAAATCCATTTTTAATCGCCAGTAACAATCCAATGCAAAACCGATTTTCTTTCGTGTCTTTTAAACAAAATTTCACAAGTGTTTTTTCGGTTTTCCATCTGTCTTTCATTCAATTCATGTGGCACTCATTTTCCACACTTTTGGATCTTTCCCATAGCTTTTAAACGGTCAGAAATTGTTTGTTGTGCAACATTTAACATAGCTGCCATATGCTTTTGACTCAGAGTGTGATCTCCATCCGATATCGTTCGCAATTCGGCGTCTTCAAACTTTTTTGGTGGTCTTCCAAGTTCTTCATTTTTCACATCAAAATCATTATTTGTGAACCGTTGAAACCATGTTGCTTCTGATAGAGCATATGCCTCGACAAGCATTCGATTCGGCTCTGCAGCACTTTTCTTCAAACGAAAACAAAAGATTAATGCTTTCAAATGCAAAGAGAATAGGCCAATGCTCACTTATCTCTGTACACATACCAATTAATTTGAAAGAAAACCAACAACCTACAAACAAAAATTTCTTGCGTTAAAATTGGCAGGATGGGGAAATATCTCTCTCTCGAGAGAGAGTGCTCATTTGATGTAAAACCCATTTTTCGGCACACGGGACATTTTTTTTTAGTTTGTGTTGTTAATTCGACAGTCCCCGTCAAAAACCATGGTTGGTTTTATATTTAAGTCATATAGCTAGATATAAACAGAAAGTAATATCAATGTAAAATAATTAATTTACAGATAGAATTCAGCAAATTTTAAATATAATATTGTCGAAAAAATAATTAATCAACTGAGCAATTTAAACAACAGTTTTGAGTATGAATTTTATTGAACAATTTACAACGTATTCACATTAAATGAAATATAGTGATAAAAGTGTTCTTTTTATTTTATTTCTTTTCTTTACTTTTCATTTAATTTATTCTTTTTGGGAAATTTCATTAAAGCCCAACATTTGTTGCAGAGGATAAGGAAAACCCCAGAAAATCCTTATCAGACTTTAATTTGTTAAGCCCAATCCATTTCTGAGTTTTAAAAATTTTATTGCTGGCATCGGTTTTTGTGGGAATATAAATTAATTTAATAATGTTCTTTTTAATTTGTTCCCTAGAGAAATGGTACTCTGTATGGTACTCTATTGTAAAATTTGACATTTCTGAGGTTAAACGTACTCAAAACGTTTTGACATACGAGCGCTATTTGTGTTGTTTACAGTAACTTAAAAAATGTAATTAAATTGTGAACATTTTTGGTGCGATGAAGCTCCATCAAGGACCAGTGTTTATCGATGATATAGTAAATTCAACCGAGGTCGTATTTCACTCCAAAACGAATTTCGTGAAGGTCATCCAAAATCAGTTGTTGTTCTGGAAACCATTGATGCTGTGCGCCAACTAATGTTGCAAGATCGTCATGCGACCTATCGTAAGATTGAGACAACCTTAGGCATTAGTGGAACCAGTATGCATTCAATATTGCATGAACATTTGACCGTCAAAAAAATTTGTTCGCGTTGGATCCCACACAATTTGTCAATTGCTCAAAAAAGGCTCGTGTCGATTGGTCTAAAGAAATGCTCCAAAAATACGATTGCGGTGCTTCGAAACAAGTCTATAACACTGTGACAGGTGATGAATCGCGAATTTACACGTGTGATCCCGAAGTAAACAGCAGTTGACTGTATGGGTGTTTCAAATTGAGCCAAATCCAACAAAAGTTACTCGCGCACGAAGCACTTCCAAGCAAATGGTCGCCTGTGTTTTCGGAAAAACTGGATATGTCGCAACCGTACCACTAGAACAACGCAGAACAGTCAATTCTGAGTGGTACACAACCATTTGTTTGCCAGTTGTCTTTCAAGAAATCAGGATAATCACTCTTTACCACGACAGCTCTCACACATCGGCTCAAACAACTGCATTTTTGAGCACTCAAAACATCGATTCGATGAGTCATCTGCCATATAGTTTTGACTTGGCACCGAATGACTTCTTTTTATTCCCGTACGTAAAAATAAAATGAGAGGTCAACGTTTTTCGACACCTAAGAAAGCGGTTGATGCGTTAAGAATGCATGTTTTGGAGATACTTCAATCAGAGCGGCAAAAGTGCTTCGACAATTAGTTCAAATGCATGAAAAAGTGTATAGATATTAATGGCGAATATTTTTAAAAACAATAAAGCTATTTTCGGTGAATAATATTTCTTTTAGTTCTCTAATCCCGAAATATAAAAGGCAATCGACGTATCGTAATATTCTCTTTAAATTTTTCCAAAGTTCTGTATTATTTTGGTTTAATATCTACTTAATATAATATATTCACAGCTGTGCTTAAGTCTAGTCGAGTACATATCATTATGTACATCAAACAACTTATAAGATTTCGACAAGGAGCATTATTATCATCTAAATTAAGGGCTTCATAATCTAGTCTATTTAATTTAATTTAATTTAATTTTTCATTATTTTTGTTGTGTTCGTATTCCTAGAAACAGTTTAATGTCCTTTAAATCAACCATTTTAAATTTAATTAAGTAATTTTAAAAACTGATCATCATTTCATTGCTAGCTGTGGCAATTACAGGATCATCTACATATAGTACTACATAAATATTTCTAGAAAAATGCCCTTTGCAAATGCACCGATCTACTGACGAGTTCTTATAAACCTTTTCTTAAAGAGCTTCAAACATATCACACCAGCACAGTGTTGCCTGTGTTAAACCATATAACGATCTTTTTAACTTACAAACTTGTTATAACTTCAGGAATTTTGATATATATATTTCCTCTTTTAGAATATCGTTTAGGAAAGCTGTATTTACATCCATATGATTAACCAATAAATTACATTGCTTGCAAAATGCTACAATATATCTAAGACTAGAAATTCTTGCTACAGGTGCAAATCTTTCATTATAATCTATTAAATATTCCTGACTAAAACCACGAGCAACAAGTCGAGCTTTGTATTTCACTGAAAATCCGTTTTCATCGTTTTTAATTGTAAATACCCATTTACAATCAATGATGTTTTTATTTTCAGGTTTATTTACCAATGTCCATGCATTATTAACGAAAAGTGAATTCAAATAATCATTAATAGCTTCCTCGAATTTAACTCTATCATCTCTGTTTTTAATTTCATTGCAACAAGTGGGAATGGTACATACCACAGATTGGAGGTCGCTTTCTGAATCCATCACTTTCCCTAGAATCATTTATTTCTGTATGCATTGTCTTCTAGATAACATTCATCTCTTGATTCACTAATATATTCATTATCTGCTTTCGTCCAATAAAATTGTTTGTCTTTCAAAGCAAACCAATAAGACACCCTATTTTCGATCTCCTCGTAGGAGTCAAAGTGCTGCTAGCCAATGCGTATCCCATCGATGGAAACAAATGGTAGTGGGAAGGAGCCAAGTCTGGTGAATACGGCGGGTGGGGTAGCTGCTCCCAGCCAAGTGGTTTGATTGTATCCTGAACCGGTTTTGCTTTGTGTGCAGGAGCACTGTCATGGAGCCAAATTACCTTGCCATGGTTCAAATTGATCATTTGTTGTGGGTAGCGATCAGTATCACCAGGTTTCAAAAAATAAATTCATTTTTCATCGCCAGTAACAATCCAATGCAAAACCGATTTTCTTTCGTGTCTTTGAAGCAAAATTTCACAAGTGTTTTTTCGGTTTTCCATCTGTCTTTCATTCAATTCATGTGGCACTCATTTTCCACACTTTTGGATCTTTCCCATAGCTTTTAAATGGTCAGAAATTGTTTGTTGTGCAACATTTAACATAGCTGCCATATGCTTTTGACTCAGAGTGTGATCTCCATCCGATATCGTTTGCAATTCGGCGTCTTCAAACTTTTTTGGTGGTCTTCCAAGTTCTTCATTTTTCACATCAAAATCATTATTTGTGAACCGTTGAAACCATAATGCTTCTGATAGAGCATATGCCTCGACAAGCATTCGATTCGGCTCTGCATCACTTTTCTTCAAACGAAAACAAAAGATGCTTTCAAATGCAAAGAGAATAGGCCAATGCTCACTTATCTCTGTACACATACCAATTAATTTGAAAGAAAACCAACAACCTACAAACAAAAATTTCTTGCGTTAAAATTGGCAGGATGGGGAAATATCTCTCTCTCTCGAGAGAGTGCTCATTTGATGTAAAACCCATTTTTCGGCACACGGGAACCGACATTTTTTTTAGTTTGTGTTGTTAATTCAACAGTCCCCGTCAAAAACCATAGTTGGTTTTATATTTAAATCATATAGCTAGATATAAACAGAAAGTAATATCAATGTAAAATAATTAATTTACAGATAGAATTCAGCAAATTTTAAATATAATATTGTCGAAAAAATAATTAATCAACTGAGCAATTTAAACAACAGTTTTGAGTATGAATTTTATTGAACAATTTACAACGTATTCACATTAAATGAAATATAGTGATAAAAGTGTTCTTTTTATTTTATTTCTTTTCTTTACTTTTCATTTAATTTATTCGTTTTGGGAAATTTCATTAAAGCCCAACATTTGTTGCAGAGGATAAGGGAAACCCCAGAAAATCCTTATCAGACTTTAATTTGTTAAGCCCAATCCATTTCTGAGTTTTAAAAATTTTATTGCTGGCATCGGTTTTTGTGGGAATATAAATTAATTTAATAATGTTCTTTTTAATTTGTTCCCTAGAGAAATGGTACTTTGTATGGTACTCTATTGTAAAATTTGACATTTCTGAGGTTAAACGTACTCAGAACGTTTTGACATACGAGCGCTATTTGTGTTGTTTACAGTAACTTAAAAGATTCATCTCGCCCAAAATATGTAATTAAATCGTGAAAATTTTCGTGCGATTATTTTTTACAACTTTCGACGTGGATTAACTCAACAATAGTGCATTGATGAACTTAATTCAATTTCTGGCGATGAAGCTCCATCAAGGACCAGTGTTTAGCGATGATATAGTAAATTCAACCGAGGTCGTATTTCACTCCAAAACGAATTTCGTGAAGGTCATCCAAAATCAGTTGTTGTTCTGGAAACCATTGATGCTGTGTGCCAACTAATGTTGCAAGATCGTCATGTGACCTATCGTAAGATTGGGACAATCTTAGGCATTAGTGGAACCAGTATGCATTCAATATTGCATGAACATTTGACCGTCAAAAAAATTTGTTCGCGTTGGATCCCACACAATTTGTCAATTGCTCAAAAAAAGGCTCGTGTCGATTGGTCTAAAGAAATGCTCCGAAAATACGATTGCGGTGCTTCGAAACAAGTCTATAACACTGTGACAGGTGATGAATCGCGAATTTACACGTGTGATCCCGATCAAATTGAGCCAAATCCAACAAAAGTTACTCACGCACGAAGCACTTCCAAGCAAATGGTCGCCTGTGTTTTCGGAAAAACTGGATATGTCGCAACCGTACCACTAGAACAACGCAGAACAGTCAATTCTGAGTGGTACACAACCATTTGTTTGCCAGTTGTCTTTCAAGAAATCAGGATAATCACTCTTTACCACGACAGCTCTCACACATCGGCTCAAACAACTGCATTTTTGAGCACTCAAAACATCGATTCGATGAGTCATCCGCAATATAGTTTTGACTTGGCACCGAATGACTTCTTTTTATTCCCGTACGTAAAAATAAAATGAGAGGTCAACGTTTTTCGACACCTAAGAAAGCGGCTGATGCGTTAAGAATGCATGTTTTGGAGATACTTCAATCAGAGCGGCAAAAGTGCTTCGACAATTAGTTCAAATGCATGAAAAAGTGTATAGATCTTAATGGCGAATATTTTTAAAAACAATAAAGCTATTTTCGGTGAATAATATTTCTTTTAGTTCTCTAATCCCGAAATATAAAAGGCAATCCTCGTATCGTAATATTCTCTTTAAATATTTCCAAAGTTCTGTATTATTTTGGTTTAATATCTACTTAATATAATATATTCACAGCTGTGCTTAAGTCTAGTCGAGTACATATCATTATGTACATCAAACAACTTATAAGATTTCGACAAGGAGCATTATTATCATCTAAATTAAGGGCTTCATAATCTAGTCTATTTAATTTAATTTAATTTAATTTTTCATTATTTTTGTTGTGTTTGTATTCCTAGAAACAGTTTAATGTCCTTTAAATCAACCATTTTAAATTTAATTAAGTAATTTTAAAAACTGATCATCATTTCATTGCTAGCTGTGGCAATTACAGGATCATCTACATATAGTACTACATAAATATTTCTAGAAAAATGCCCTTTGCAAATGCACCGATCTACTGACGAGTTCTTATAAACCTTTTCTTAAAGAGCTTCTTCAAACATATCACACCAGCACAGTGTTGCCTGTGTTAAACCATATAACGATCTTTTTAACTTACAAACTTGTTATAACTTCAGGAATTTTGATATATATATTTCCTCTTTTAGAATATCGTTTAGGAAAGCTGTATTTACATCCATATGATTAACCAATAAATTAAATTGCTTGCAAAATGCTACAATATATCTAAGACTAGAAATTCTTGCTACAGGTGCAAATCTTTCATTATAATCTATTAAATATTCCTGACTAAAACCACGAGCAACAAGTCGAGCTTTGTATTTCACTGAAAATCCGTTTTCATCGTTTTTAATTGTAAATACCCATTTACAATCAATGATGTTTTTATTTTCAGGTTTATTTACCAATGTCCATGCATTATTAACAAAAAGTGAATTCAATAATCATTAATAGCTTCCTCGAATTTAACTCTATCATCTCTGTTTTTAATTTCATTGCAACAAGTGGGAATGGTACATACCACAGATTGGAGGTCGCTTTCTGAATCCATCACTTTCCCTAGAATCATTTATTTCTGTATGCATTGTCTTCTAGATAACATTCATCTCTTGATTCACTAATATATTCATTATCTGCTTTCGTCCAATAAAATTGTTTGTCTTTCAAAGCAAACCAATAAGACACCCTATTTTCGATCTCCTCGTAGGAGTCAAAGTGCTGCTAGCCAATGCGTATCCCATCGATGGAAACAAATGGTAGTGGGAAGGAGCCAAGTCTGGTGAATACGGCGGGTGGGGTAGCTGCTCCCAGCCAAGTGGTTTGATTGTATCCTGAACCGGTTTTGCTTTGTGTGCAGGAGCACTGTCATGGAGCCAAATTACCTTGCCATGGTTCAAATTGATCATTTGTTGTGGGTAGCGATCAGTATTAACGGTTTCACCAGGTTTTAAAAAATAAATCCATTTTTAATCGCCAGTAACAATCCAATGCAAAACCGATTTTCTTTCGTGTCTTTTAAACAAAATTTCACAAGTGTTTTTTCGGTTTTCCATCTGTCTTTCATTCAATTCATGTGGCACTCATTTTCCACACTTTTGGATCTTTCCCATAGCTTTTAAACGGTCAGAAATTGTTTGTTGTGCAACATTTAACATAGCTGCCATATGCTTTTGACTCAGAGTGTGATCTCCATCCGATATCGTTCGCAATTCGGCGTCTTCAAACTTTTTTGGTGGTCTTCCAAGTTCTTCATTTTTCACATCAAAATCATTATTTGTGAACCGTTGAAACCATGTTGCTTCTGATAGAGCATATGCCTCGACAAGCATTCGATTCGGCTCTGCAGCACTTTTCTTCAAACGAAAACAAAAGATTAATGCTTTCAAATGCAAAGAGAATAGGCCAATGCTCACTTATCTCTGTACACATACCAATTAATTTGAAAGAAAACCAACAACCTACAAACAAAAATTTCTTGCGTTAAAATTGGCAGGATGGGGAAATATCTCTCTCGAGAGAGAGAGTGCTCATTTGATGTAAAACCCATTTTTCGGCACACGGGACATTTTTTTTTAGTTTGTGTTGTTAATTCGACAGTCCCCGTCAAAAACCATGGTTGGTTTTATATTTAAGTCATATAGCTAGATATAAACAGAAAGTAATATCAATGTAAAATAATTAATTTACAGATAGAATTCAGCAAATTTTAAATATAATATTGTCGAAAAAATAATTAATCAACTGAGCAATTTAAACAACAGTTTTGAGTATGAATTTTATTGAACAATTTACAACGTATTCACATTAAATGAAATATAGTGATAAAAGTGTTCTTTTTATTTTATTTCTTTTCTTTACTTTTCATTTAATTTATTCTTTTTGGGAAATTTCATTAAAGCCCAACATTTGTTGCAGAGGATAAGGAAAACCCCAGAAAATCCTTATCAGACTTTAATTTGTTAAGCCCAATCCATTTCTGAGTTTTAAAAATTTTATTGCTGGCATCGGTTTTTGTGGGAATATAAATTAATTTAATAATGTTCTTTTTAATTTGTTCCCTAGAGAAATGGTACTCTGTATGGTACTCTATTGTAAAATTTGACATTTCTGAGGTTAAACGTACTCAAAACGTTTTGACATACGAGCGCTATTTGTGTTGTTTACAGTAACTTAAAAAATGTAATTAAATTGTGAACATTTTTGGTGCGATGAAGCTCCATCAAGGACCAGTGTTTATCGATGATATAGTAAATTCAACCGAGGTCGTATTTCACTCCAAAACGAATTTCGTGAAGGTCATCCAAAATCAGTTGTTGTTCTGGAAACCATTGATGCTGTGCGCCAACTAATGTTGCAAGATCGTCATGCGACCTATCGTAAGATTGAGACAACCTTAGGCATTAGTGGAACCAGTATGCATTCAATATTGCATGAACATTTGACCGTCAAAAAAATTTGTTCGCGTTGGATCCCACACAATTTGTCAATTGCTCAAAAAAGGCTCGTGTCGATTGGTCTAAAGAAATGCTCCAAAAATACGATTGCGGTGCTTCGAAACAAGTCTATAACACTGTGACAGGTGATGAATCGCGAATTTACACGTGTGATCCCGAAGTAAACAGCAGTTGACTGTATGGGTGTTTCAAATTGAGCCAAATCCAACAAAAGTTACTCGCGCACGAAGCACTTCCAAGCAAATGGTCGCCTGTGTTTTCGGAAAAACTGGATATGTCGCAACCGTACCACTAGAACAACGCAGAACAGTCAATTCTGAGTGGTACACAACCATTTGTTTGCCAGTTGTCTTTCAAGAAATCAGGATAATCACTCTTTACCACGACAGCTCTCACACATCGGCTCAAACAACTGCATTTTTGAGCACTCAAAACATCGATTCGATGAGTCATCTGCCATATAGTTTTGACTTGGCACCGAATGACTTCTTTTTATTCCCGTACGTAAAAATAAAATGAGAGGTCAACGTTTTTCGACACCTAAGAAAGCGGTTGATGCGTTAAGAATGCATGTTTTGGAGATACTTCAATCAGAGCGGCAAAAGTGCTTCGACAATTAGTTCAAATGCATGAAAAAGTGTATAGATATTAATGGCGAATATTTTTAAAAACAATAAAGCTATTTTCGGTGAATAATATTTCTTTTAGTTCTCTAATCCCGAAATATAAAAGGCAATCGACGTATCGTAATATTCTCTTTAAATTTTTCCAAAGTTCTGTATTATTTTGGTTTAATATCTACTTAATATAATATATTCACAGCTGTGCTTAAGTCTAGTCGAGTACATATCATTATGTACATCAAACAACTTATAAGATTTCGACAAGGAGCATTATTATCATCTAAATTAAGGGCTTCATAATCTAGTCTATTTAATTTAATTTAATTTAATTTTTCATTATTTTTGTTGTGTTCGTATTCCTAGAAACAGTTTAATGTCCTTTAAATCAACCATTTTAAATTTAATTAAGTAATTTTAAAAACTGATCATCATTTCATTGCTAGCTGTGGCAATTACAGGATCATCTACATATAGTACTACATAAATATTTCTAGAAAAATGCCCTTTGCAAATGCACCGATCTACTGACGAGTTCTTATAAACCTTTTCTTAAAGAGCTTCAAACATATCACACCAGCACAGTGTTGCCTGTGTTAAACCATATAACGATCTTTTTAACTTACAAACTTGTTATAACTTCAGGAATTTTGATATATATATTTCCTCTTTTAGAATATCGTTTAGGAAAGCTGTATTTACATCCATATGATTAACCAATAAATTACATTGCTTGCAAAATGCTACAATATATCTAAGACTAGAAATTCTTGCTACAGGTGCAAATCTTTCATTATAATCTATTAAATATTCCTGACTAAAACCACGAGCAACAAGTCGAGCTTTGTATTTCACTGAAAATCCGTTTTCATCGTTTTTAATTGTAAATACCCATTTACAATCAATGATGTTTTTATTTTCAGGTTTATTTACCAATGTCCATGCATTATTAACGAAAAGTGAATTCAAATAATCATTAATAGCTTCCTCGAATTTAACTCTATCATCTCTGTTTTTAATTTCATTGCAACAAGTGGGAATGGTACATACCACAGATTGGAGGTCGCTTTCTGAATCCATCACTTTCCCTAGAATCATTTATTTCTGTATGCATTGTCTTCTAGATAACATTCATCTCTTGATTCACTAATATATTCATTATCTGCTTTCGTCCAATAAAATTGTTTGTCTTTCAAAGCAAACCAATAAGACACCCTATTTTCGATCTCCTCGTAGGAGTCAAAGTGCTGCTAGCCAATGCGTATCCCATCGATGGAAACAAATGGTAGTGGGAAGGAGCCAAGTCTGGTGAATACGGCGGGTGGGGTAGCTGCTCCCAGCCAAGTGGTTTGATTGTATCCTGAACCGGTTTTGCTTTGTGTGCAGGAGCACTGTCATGGAGCCAAATTACCTTGCCATGGTTCAAATTGATCATTTGTTGTGGGTAGCGATCAGTATTAACGGTTTCACCAGGTTTCAAAAAATAAATTCATTTTTCATCGCCAGTAACAATCCAATGCAAAACCGATTTTCTTTCGTGTCTTTGAAGCAAAATTTCACAAGTGTTTTTTCGGTTTTCCATCTGTCTTTCATTCAATTCATGTGGCACTCATTTTCCACACTTTTGGATCTTTCCCATAGCTTTTAAATGGTCAGAAATTGTTTGTTGTGCAACATTTAACATAGCTGCCATATGCTTTTGACTCAGAGTGTGATCTCCATCCGATATCGTTTGCAATTCGGCGTCTTCAAACTTTTTTGGTGGTCTTCCAAGTTCTTCATTTTTCACATCAAAATCATTATTTGTGAACCGTTGAAACCATAATGCTTCTGATAGAGCATATGCCTCGACAAGCATTCGATTCGGCTCTGCATCACTTTTCTTCAAACGAAAACAAAAGATGCTTTCAAATGCAAAGAGAATAGGCCAATGCTCACTTATCTCTGTACACATACCAATTAATTTGAAAGAAAACCAACAACCTACAAACAAAAATTTCTTGCGTTAAAATTGGCAGGATGGGGAAATATCTCTCTCTCGAGAGAGAGTGCTCATTTGATGTAAAACCCATTTTTCGGCACACGGGAACCGACATTTTTTTTAGTTTGTGTTGTTAATTCAACAGTCCCCGTCAAAAACCATAGTTGGTTTTATATTTAAATCATATAGCTAGATATAAACAGAAAGTAATATCAATGTAAAATAATTAATTTACAGATAGAATTCAGCAAATTTTAAATATAATATTGTCGAAAAAATAATTAATCAACTGAGCAATTTAAACAACAGTTTTGAGTATGAATTTTATTGAACAATTTACAACGTATTCACATTAAATGAAATATAGTGATAAAAGTGTTCTTTTTATTTTATTTCTTTTCTTTACTTTTCATTTAATTTATTCGTTTTGGGAAATTTCATTAAAGCCCAACATTTGTTGCAGAGGATAAGGGAAACCCCAGAAAATCCTTATCAGACTTTAATTTGTTAAGCCCAATCCATTTCTGAGTTTTAAAAATTTTATTGCTGGCATCGGTTTTTGTGGGAATATAAATTAATTTAATAATGTTCTTTTTAATTTGTTCCCTAGAGAAATGGTACTTTGTATGGTACTCTATTGTAAAATTTGACATTTCTGAGGTTAAACGTACTCAGAACGTTTTGACATACGAGCGCTATTTGTGTTGTTTACAGTAACTTAAAAGATTCATCTCGCCCAAAATATGTAATTAAATCGTGAAAATTTTCGTGCGATTATTTTTTACAACTTTCGACGTGGATTAACTCAACAATAGTGCATTGATGAACTTAATTCAATTTCTGGCGATGAAGCTCCATCAAGGACCAGTGTTTAGCGATGATATAGTAAATTCAACCGAGGTCGTATTTCACTCCAAAACGAATTTCGTGAAGGTCATCCAAAATCAGTTGTTGTTCTGGAAACCATTGATGCTGTGTGCCAACTAATGTTGCAAGATCGTCATGTGACCTATCGTAAGATTGGGACAATCTTAGGCATTAGTGGAACCAGTATGCATTCAATATTGCATGAACATTTGACCGTCAAAAAAATTTGTTCGCGTTGGATCCCACACAATTTGTCAATTGCTCAAAAAAAGGCTCGTGTCGATTGGTCTAAAGAAATGCTCCGAAAATACGATTGCGGTGCTTCGAAACAAGTCTATAACACTGTGACAGGTGATGAATCGCGAATTTACACGTGTGATCCCGATCAAATTGAGCCAAATCCAACAAAAGTTACTCACGCACGAAGCACTTCCAAGCAAATGGTCGCCTGTGTTTTCGGAAAAACTGGATATGTCGCAACCGTACCACTAGAACAACGCAGAACAGTCAATTCTGAGTGGTACACAACCATTTGTTTGCCAGTTGTCTTTCAAGAAATCAGGATAATCACTCTTTACCACGACAGCTCTCACACATCGGCTCAAACAACTGCATTTTTGAGCACTCAAAACATCGATTCGATGAGTCATCCGCAATATAGTTTTGACTTGGCACCGAATGACTTCTTTTTATTCCCGTACGTAAAAATAAAATGAGAGGTCAACGTTTTTCGACACCTAAGAAAGCGGCTGATGCGTTAAGAATGCATGTTTTGGAGATACTTCAATCAGAGCGGCAAAAGTGCTTCGACAATTAGTTCAAATGCATGAAAAAGTGTATAGATCTTAATGGCGAATATTTTTAAAAACAATAAAGCTATTTTCGGTGAATAATATTTCTTTTAGTTCTCTAATCCCGAAATATAAAAGGCAATCCTCGTATCGTAATATTCTCTTTAAATATTTCCAAAGTTCTGTATTATTTTGGTTTAATATCTACTTAATATAATATATTCACAGCTGTGCTTAAGTCTAGTCGAGTACATATCATTATGTACATCAAACAACTTATAAGATTTCGACAAGGAGCATTATTATCATCTAAATTAAGGGCTTCATAATCTAGTCTATTTAATTTAATTTAATTTAATTTTTCATTATTTTTGTTGTGTTTGTATTCCTAGAAACAGTTTAATGTCCTTTAAATCAACCATTTTAAATTTAATTAAGTAATTTTAAAAACTGATCATCATTTCATTGCTAGCTGTGGCAATTACAGGATCATCTACATATAGTACTACATAAATATTTCTAGAAAAATGCCCTTTGCAAATGCACCGATCTACTGACGAGTTCTTATAAACCTTTTCTTAAAGAGCTTCTTCAAACATATCACACCAGCACAGTGTTGCCTGTGTTAAACCATATAACGATCTTTTTAACTTACAAACTTGTTATAACTTCAGGAATTTTGATATATATATTTCCTCTTTTAGAATATCGTTTAGGAAAGCTGTATTTACATCCATATGATTAACCAATAAATTAAATTGCTTGCAAAATGCTACAATATATCTAAGACTAGAAATTCTTGCTACAGGTGCAAATCTTTCATTATAATCTATTAAATATTCCTGACTAAAACCACGAGCAACAAGTCGAGCTTTGTATTTCACTGAAAATCCGTTTTCATCGTTTTTAATTGTAAATACCCATTTACAATCAATGATGTTTTTATTTTCAGGTTTATTTACCAATGTCCATGCATTATTAACAAAAAGTGAATTCAATAATCATTAATAGCTTCCTCGAATTTAACTCTATCATCTCTGTTTTTAATTTCATTGCAACAAGTGGGAATGGTACATACCACAGATTGGAGGTCGCTTTCTGAATCCATCACTTTCCCTAGAATCATTTATTTCTGTATGCATTGTCTTCTAGATAACATTCATTTCTTGATTCACTAATATATTCATTATCTGCTTTCGTCCAATAAAATTGTTTGTCTTTCAAAGCAAACCAATAAGACACCCTATTTTCGATCTCCTCGTAGGAGTCAAAGTGCTGCTAGCCAATGCGTATCCCATCGATGGAAACAAATGGTAGTGGGAAGGAGCCAAGTCTGGTGAATACGGCGGGTGGGGTAGCTGCTCCCAGCCAAGTGGTTTGATTGTATCCTGAACCGGTTTTGCTTTGTGTGCAGGAGCACTGTCATGGAGCCAAATTACCTTGCCATGGTTCAAATTGATCATTTGTTGTGGGTAGCGATCAGTATTAACGGTTTCACCAGGTTTTAAAAAATAAATCCATTTTTAATCGCCAGTAACAATCCAATGCAAAACCGATTTTCTTTCGTGTCTTTGAAACAAAATTTCACAAGTGTTTTTTCGGTTTTCCATCTGTCTTTCATTCAATTCATGTGGCACTCATTTTCCACACTTTTGGATCTTTCCCATAGCTTTTAAACAGTCAGAAATTGTTTGTTGTGCAACATTTAACATAGCTGCCATATGCTTTTGACTCAGAGTGTGATCTCCATCCGATATCGTTCGCAATTCGGCGTCTTCAAACTTTTTTGGTGGTCTTCCAAGTTCTTCACTTTTCACATCAAAATCATTATTTGTGAACCGTTGAAACCATGTTGCTTCTGATAGAGCATATGCCTCGACAAGCATTCGATTCGGCTCTGCAGCACTTTTCTTCAAACGAAAACAAAAGATTAATGCTTTCAAATGCAAAGAGAATAGGCCAATGCTCACTTATCTCTGTACACATACCAATTAATTTGAAAGAAAACCAACAACCTACAAACAAAAATTTCTTGCGTTAAAATTGGCAGGATGGGGAAATATCTCTCTCTCGAGAGAGAGTGCTCATTTGATGTAAAACCCATTTTTCGGCACACGGGACATTTTTTTTTAGTTTGTGTTGTTAATTCAACAGTCCCCGTCAAAAACCATGGTTGGTTTTATATTTAAGTCATATAGCTAGATATAAACAGAAAGTAATATCAATGTAAAATAATTAATTTACAGATAGAATTCAGCAAATTTTAAATATAATATTGTCGAAAAAATAATTAATCAACTGAGCAATTTAAACAACAGTTTTGAGTATGAATTTTATTGAACAATTTACAACGTATTCACATTAAATGAAATATAGTGATAAAAGTGTTCTTCTTATTTTATTTCTTTTCTTTACTTTTCATTTAATTTATTCTTTTTGGGAAATTTCATTAAAGCCCAACATTTGTTGCAGAGGATAAGGAAAACCCCAGAAAATCCTTATCAGACTTTAATTTGTTAAGCCCAATCCATTTCTGAGTTTTAAAAATTTTATTGCTGGCATCGGTTTTTGTGGGAATATAAATTAATTTAATAATGTTCTTTTTAATTTGTTCCCTAGAGAAATGGTACTCTGTATGGTACTCTATTGTAAAATTTGACATTTCTGAGGTTAAACGTACTCAGAACGTTTTGACATACGAGCGCTATTTGTGTTGTTTACAGTAACTTAAAAAATGTAATTAAATTGTGAACATTTTTAGTGCGATGAAGCTCCATCAAGGACCAGTGTTTATCGATGATATAGTAAATTCAACCGAGGTCGTATTTCACTCCAAAACGAATTTCGTGAAGGTCATCCAAAATCAGTTGTTGTTCTGGAAACCATTGATGCTGTGCGCCAACTAATGTTGCAAGATCGTCATGCGACCTATCGTAAGATTGAGACAACCTTAGGCATTAGTGGAACCAGTATGCATTCAATATTGCATTAACATTTGACCGTCAAAAAAATTTGTTCGCGTTGGATCCCACACAATTTGTCAATTGCTCAAAAAAGGCTCGTGTCGATTGGTCTAAAGAAATGCTCCAAAAATACGATTGCGGTGCTTCGAAACAAGTCTATAACACTGTGACAGGTGATGAATCGCGAATTTACACGTGTGATCCCGAAGTAAACAGCAGTTGACTGTATGGGTGTTTCAAATTGAGCCAAATCCAACAAAAGTTACTCGCGCACGAAGCACTTCCAAGCAAATGGTCGCCTGTGTTTTCGGAAAAACTGGATATGTCGCAACCGTACCACTAGAACAACGCAGAACAGTCAATTCTGAGTGGTACACAACCATTTGTTTGCCAGTTGTCTTTCAAGAAATCAGGATAATCACTCTTTACCACGACAGCTCTCACACATCGGCTCAAACAACTGCATTTTTGAGCACTCAAAACATCGATTCGATGAGTCATCTGCCATATAGTTTTGACTTGGCACCGAATGACTTCTTTTTATTCCCGTACGTAAAAATAAAATGAGAGGTCAACGTTTTTCGACACCTAAGAAAGCGGCTGATGCGTTAAGAATGCATGTTTTGGAGATACTTCAATCAGAGCGGCAAAAGTGCTTCGACAATTAGTTCAAATGCATGAAAAAGTGTATAGATCTTAATGGCGAATATTTTTAAAAACAATAAAGCTATTTTCGGTGAATAATATTTCTTTTAGTTCTCTAATCCCGAAATATAAAAGGCAATCCTCGTATCGTAATATTCTCTTTAAATATTTCCAAAGTTCTGTATTATTTTGGTTTAATATCTACTTAATATAATATATTCACAGCTGTGCTTAAGTCTAGTCGAGTACATATCATTATGTACATCAAACAACTTATAAGATTTCGACAAGGAGCATTATTATCATCTAAATTAAGGGCTTCATAATCTAGTCTATTTAATTTAATTTAATTTAATTTTTCATTATTTTTGTTGTGTTTGTATTCCTAGAAACAGTTTAATGTCCTTTAAATCAACCATTTTAAATTTAATTAAGTAATTTTAAAAACTGATCATCATTTCATTGCTAGCTGTGGCAATTACAGGATCATCTACATATAGTACTACATAAATATTTCTAGAAAAATGCCCTTTGCAAATGCACCGATCTACTGACGAGTTCTTATAAACCTTTTCTTAAAGAGCTTCTTCAAACATATCACACCAGCACAGTGTTGCCTGTGTTAAACCATATAACGATCTTTTTAACTTACAAACTTGTTATAACTTCAGGAATTTTGATATATATATATTTCCTCTTTTAGAATATCGTTTAGGAAAGCTGTATTTACATCCATATGATTAACCAATAAATTAAATTGCTTGCAAAATGCTACAATATATCTAAGACTAGAAATTCTTGCTACAGGTGCAAAACTTTCATTATAATCTATTAAATATTCCTGACTAAAACCACGAGCAACAAGTCGAGCTTTGTATTTCACTGAAAATCCGTTTTCATCGTTTTTAATTGTAAATACCCATTTACAATCAATGATGTTTTTATTTTCAGGTTTATTTACCAATGTCCATGCATTATTAACAAAAAGTGAATTCAATAATCATTAATAGCTTCCTCGAATTTAACTCTATCATCTCTGTTTTTAATTTCATTGCAACAAGTGGGAATGGTACATACCACAGATTGGAGGTCGCTTTCTGAATCCATCACTTTCCCTAGAATCATTTATTTCTGTATGCATTGTCTTCTAGATAACATTCATCTCTTGATTCACTAATATATTCATTATCTGCTTTCGTCCAATAAAATTGTTTGTCTTTCAAAGCAAACCAATAAGACACCCTATTTTCGATCTCCTCGTAGGAGTCAAAGTGCTGCTAGCCAATGCGTATCCCATCGATGGAAACAAATGGTAGTGGGAAGGAGCCAAGTCTGGTGAATACGGCGGGTGGGGTAGCTGCTCCCAGCCAAGTGGTTTGACTGTATCCTGAACCGGTTTTGCTTTGTGTGCAGGAGCACTGTCATGGAGCCAAATTACCTTGCCATGGTTCAAATTGATCATTTGTTGTAGGTAGCGATCAGTATTAACGGTTTCACCAGGTTTTAAAAAATAAATCCATTTTTAATCGCCAGTAACAATCCAATGCAAAACCGATTTTCTTTCGTGTCTTTGAAACAAAATTTCACAAGTGTTTTTTCGGTTTTCCATCTGTCTTTCATTCAATTCATGTGGCACTCATTTTCCACACTTTTGGATCTTTCCCATAGCTTTTAAACAGTCAGAAATTGTTTGTTGTGCAACATTTAACATAGCTGCCATATGCTTTTGACTCAGAGTGTGATCTCCATCCGATATCGTTCGCAATTCGGCGTCTTCAAACTTTTTTGGTGGTCTTCCAAGTTCTTCACTTTTCACATCAAAATCATTATTTGTGAACCGTTGAAACCATGTTGCTTCTGATAGAGCATATGCCTCGACAAGCATTCGATTCGGCTCTGCAGCACTTTTCTTCAAACGAAAACAAAAGATTAATGCTTTCAAATGCAAAGAGAATAGGCCAATGCTCACTTATCTCTGTACACATACCAATTAATTTGAAAGAAAACCAACAACCTACAAACAAAAATTTCTTGCGTTAAAATTGGCAGGATGGGGAAATATCTCTCTCTCGAGAGAGAGTGCTCATTTGATGTAAAACCCATTTTTCGGCACACGGGACATTTTTTTTTAGTTTGTGTTGTTAATTCAACAGTCCCCGTCAAAAACCATGGTTGGTTTTATATTTAAGTCATATAGCTAGATATAAACAGAAAGTAATATCAATGTAAAATAATTAATTTACAGATAGAATTCAGCAAATTTTAAATATAATATTGTCGAAAAAATAATTAATCAACTGAGCAATTTAAACAACAGTTTTGAGTATGAATTTTATTGAACAATTTACAACGTATTCACATTAAATGAAATATAGTGATAAAAGTGTTCTTCTTATTTTATTTCTTTTCTTTACTTTTCATTTAATTTATTCTTTTTGGGAAATTTCATTAAAGCCCAACATTTGTTGCAGAGGATAAGGAAAACCCCAGAAAATCCTTATCAGACTTTAATTTGTTAAGCCCAATCCATTTCTGAGTTTTAAAAATTTTATTGCTGGCATCGGTTTTTGTGGGAATATAAATTAATTTAATAATGTTCTTTTTAATTTGTTCCCTAGAGAAATGGTACTCTGTATGGTACTCTATTGTAAAATTTGACATTTCTGAGGTTAAACGTACTCAGAACGTTTTGACATACGAGCGCTATTTGTGTTGTTTACAGTAACTTAAAAAATGTAATTAAATTGTGAACATTTTTAGTGCGATGAAGCTCCATCAAGGACCAGTGTTTATCGATGATATAGTAAATTCAACCGAGGTCGTATTTCACTCCAAAACGAATTTCGTGAAGGTCATCCAAAATCAGTTGTTGTTCTGGAAACCATTGATGCTGTGCGCCAACTAATGTTGCAAGATCGTCATGCGACCTATCGTAAGATTGAGACAACCTTAGGCATTAGTGGAACCAGTATGCATTCAATATTGCATTAACATTTGACCGTCAAAAAAATTTGTTCGCGTTGGATCCCACACAATTTGTCAATTGCTCAAAAAAGGCTCGTGTCGATTGGTCTAAAGAAATGCTCCAAAAATACGATTGCGGTGCTTCGAAACAAGTCTATAACACTGTGACAGGTGATGAATCGCGAATTTACACGTGTGATCCCGAAGTAAACAGCAGTTGACTGTATGGGTGTTTCAAATTGAGCCAAATCCAACAAAAGTTACTCGCGCACGAAGCACTTCCAAGCAAATGGTCGCCTGTGTTTTCGGAAAAACTGGATATGTCGCAACCGTACCACTAGAACAACGCAGAACAGTCAATTCTGAGTGGTACACAACCATTTGTTTGCCAGTTGTCTTTCAAGAAATCAGGATAATCACTCTTTACCACGACAGCTCTCACACATCGGCTCAAACAACTGCATTTTTGAGCACTCAAAACATCGATTCGATGAGTCATCTGCCATATAGTTTTGACTTGGCACCGAATGACTTCTTTTTATTCCCGTACGTAAAAATAAAATGAGAGGTCAACGTTTTTCGACACCTAAGAAAGCGGCTGATGCGTTAAGAATGCATGTTTTGGAGATACTTCAATCAGAGCGGCAAAAGTGCTTCGACAATTAGTTCAAATGCATGAAAAAGTGTATAGATCTTAATGGCGAATATTTTTAAAAACAATAAAGCTATTTTCGGTGAATAATATTTCTTTTAGTTCTCTAATCCCGAAATATAAAAGGCAATCCTCGTATCGTAATATTCTCTTTAAATATTTCCAAAGTTCTGTATTATTTTGGTTTAATATCTACTTAATATAATATATTCACAGCTGTGCTTAAGTCTAGTCGAGTACATATCATTATGTACATCAAACAACTTATAAGATTTCGACAAGGAGCATTATTATCATCTAAATTAAGGGCTTCATAATCTAGTCTATTTAATTTAATTTAATTTAATTTTTCATTATTTTTGTTGTGTTTGTATTCCTAGAAACAGTTTAATGTCCTTTAAATCAACCATTTTAAATTTAATTAAGTAATTTTAAAAACTGATCATCATTTCATTGCTAGCTGTGGCAATTACAGGATCATCTACATATAGTACTACATAAATATTTCTAGAAAAATGCCCTTTGCAAATGCACCGATCTACTGACGAGTTCTTATAAACCTTTTCTTAAAGAGCTTCTTCAAACATATCACACCAGCACAGTGTTGCCTGTGTTAAACCATATAACGATCTTTTTAACTTACAAACTTGTTATAACTTCAGGAATTTTGATATATATATATTTCCTCTTTTAGAATATCGTTTAGGAAAGCTGTATTTACATCCATATGATTAACCAATAAATTAAATTGCTTGCAAAATGCTACAATATATCTAAGACTAGAAATTCTTGCTACAGGTGCAAAACTTTCATTATAATCTATTAAATATTCCTGACTAAAACCACGAGCAACAAGTCGAGCTTTGTATTTCACTGAAAATCCGTTTTCATCGTTTTTAATTGTAAATACCCATTTACAATCAATGATGTTTTTATTTTCAGGTTTATTTACCAATGTCCATGCATTATTAACAAAAAGTGAATTCAATAATCATTAATAGCTTCCTCGAATTTAACTCTATCATCTCTGTTTTTAATTTCATTGCAACAAGTGGGAATGGTACATACCACAGATTGGAGGTCGCTTTCTGAATCCATCACTTTCCCTAGAATCATTTATTTCTGTATGCATTGTCTTCTAGATAACATTCATCTCTTGATTCACTAATATATTCATTATCTGCTTTCGTCCAATAAAATTGTTTGTCTTTCAAAGCAAACCAATAAGACACCCTATTTTCGATCTCCTCGTAGGAGTCAAAGTGCTGCTAGCCAATGCGTATCCCATCGATGGAAACAAATGGTAGTGGGAAGGAGCCAAGTCTGGTGAATACGGCGGGTGGGGTAGCTGCTCCCAGCCAAGTGGTTTGACTGTATCCTGAACCGGTTTTGCTTTGTGTGCAGGAGCACTGTCATGGAGCCAAATTACCTTGCCATGGTTCAAATTGATCATTTGTTGTGGGTAGCGATCAGTATTAACGGTTTCACCAGGTTTTAAAAAATAAATCCATTTTTAATCGCCAGTAACAATCCAATGCAAAACCGATTTTCTTTCGTGTCTTTTAAACAAAATTTCACAAGTGTTTTTTCGGTTTTCCATCTGTCTTTCATTCAATTCATGTGGCACTCATTTTCCACACTTTTGGATCTTTCCCATAGCTTTTAAACGGTCAGAAATTGTTTGTTGTGCAACATTTAACATAGCTGCCATATGCTTTTGACTCAGAGTGTGATCTCCATCCGATATCGTTCGCAATTCGGCGTCTTCAAACTTTTTTGGTGGTCTTCCAAGTTCTTCATTTTTCACATCAAAATCATTATTTGTGAACCGTTGAAACCATGTTGCTTCTGATAGAGCATATGCCTCGACAAGCATTCGATTCGGCTCTGCAGCACTTTTCTTCAAACGAAAACAAAAGATTAAATGCAAAGAGAATAGGCCAATGCTCACTTATCTCTGTACACATACCAATTAATTTGAAAGAAAACCAACAACCTACAAACAAAAATTTCTTGCGTTAAAATTGGCAGGATGGGGAAATATCTCTCTCTCGAGAGAGAGTGCTCATTTGACGTAAAACCCATTTTTCGGCACACGGGAACCGACATTTTTTTTTAGTTTGTGTTGTTAATTCAACAGTCCCCGTCAAAAACCATGGTTGGTTTTATATTTAAGTCATATAGCTAGATATAAACAGAAAGTAATATCAATGTAAAATAATTAATTTACAGATAGAATTCAGCAAATTTTAAATATAATATTGTCGAAAAAATAATTAATCAACTGAGCAATTTAAACAACAGTTTTGAGTATGAATTTTATTGAACAATTTACAACGTATTCACATTAAATGAAATATAGTGATAAAAGTGTTCTTCTTATTTTATTTCTTTTCTTTACTTTTCATTTAATTTATTCTTTTTGGGAAATTTCATTAAAGCCCAACATTTGTTGCAGAGGATAAGGAAAACCCCAGAAAATCCTTATCAGACTTTAATTTGTTAAGCCCAATCCATTTCTGAGTTTTAAAAATTTTATTGCTGGCATCGGTTTTTGTGGGAATATAAATTAATTTAATAATGTTCTTTTTAATTTGTTCCCTAGAGAAATGGTACTCTGTATGGTACTCTATTGTAAAATTTGACATTTCTGAGGTTAAACGTACTCAGAACGTTTTGACATACGAGCGCTATTTGTGTTGTTTACAGTAACTTAAAAAATGTAATTAAATTGTGAACATTTTTAGTGCGATGAAGCTCCATCAAGGACCAGTGTTTATCGATGATATAGTAAATTCAACCGAGGTCGTATTTCACTCCAAAACGAATTTCGTGAAGGTCATCCAAAATCAGTTGTTGTTCTGGAAACCATTGATGCTGTGCGCCAACTAATGTTGCAAGATCGTCATGCGACCTATCGTAAGATTGAGACAACCTTAGGCATTAGTGGAACCAGTATGCATTCAATATTGCATTAACATTTGACCGTCAAAAAAATTTGTTCGCGTTGGATCCCACACAATTTGTCAATTGCTCAAAAAAGGCTCGTGTCGATTGGTCTAAAGAAATGCTCCAAAAATACGATTGCGGTGCTTCGAAACAAGTCTATAACACTGTGACAGGTGATGAATCGCGAATTTACACGTGTGATCCCGAAGTAAACAGCAGTTGACTGTATGGGTGTTTCAAATTGAGCCAAATCCAACAAAAGTTACTCGCGCACGAAGCACTTCCAAGCAAATGGTCGCCTGTGTTTTCGGAAAAACTGGATATGTCGCAACCGTACCACTAGAACAACGCAGAACAGTCAATTCTGAGTGGTACACAACCATTTGTTTGCCAGTTGTCTTTCAAGAAATCAGGATAATCACTCTTTACCACGACAGCTCTCACACATCGGCTCAAACAACTGCATTTTTGAGCACTCAAAACATCGATTCGATGAGTCATCTGCCATATAGTTTTGACTTGGCACCGAATGACTTCTTTTTATTCCCGTACGTAAAAATAAAATGAGAGGTCAACGTTTTTCGACACCTAAGAAAGCGGCTGATGCGTTAAGAATGCATGTTTTGGAGATACTTCAATCAGAGCGGCAAAAGTGCTTCGACAATTAGTTCAAATGCATGAAAAAGTGTATAGATCTTAATGGCGAATATTTTTAAAAACAATAAAGCTATTTTCGGTGAATAATATTTCTTTTAGTTCTCTAATCCCGAAATATAAAAGGCAATCCTCGTATCGTAATATTCTCTTTAAATATTTCCAAAGTTCTGTATTATTTTGGTTTAATATCTACTTAATATAATATATTCACAGCTGTGCTTAAGTCTAGTCGAGTACATATCATTATGTACATCAAACAACTTATAAGATTTCGACAAGGAGCATTATTATCATCTAAATTAAGGGCTTCATAATCTAGTCTATTTAATTTAATTTAATTTTTCATTATTTTTGTTGTGTTTGTATTCCTAGAAACAGTTTAATGTCCTTTAAATCAACCATTTTAAATTTAATTAAGTAATTTTAAAAACTGATCATCATTTCATTGCTAGCTGTGGCAATTACAGGATCATCTACATATAGTACTACATAAATATTTCTAGAAAAATGCCCTTTGCAAATGCACCGATCTACTGACGAGTTCTTATAAACCTTTTCTTAAAGAGCTTCTTCAAACATATCACACCAGCACAGTGTTGCCTGTGTTAAACCATATAACGATCTTTTTAACTTACAAACTTGTTATAACTTCAGGAATTTTGATATATATATATTTCCTCTTTTAGAATATCGTTTAGGAAAGCTGTATTTACATCCATATGATTAACCAATAAATTAAATTGCTTGCAAAATGCTACAATATATCTAAGACTAGAAATTCTTGCTACAGGTGCAAAACTTTCATTATAATCTATTAAATATTCCTGACTAAAACCACGAGCAACAAGTCGAGCTTTGTATTTCACTGAAAATCCGTTTTCATCGTTTTTAATTGTAAATACCCATTTACAATCAATGATGTTTTTATTTTCAGGTTTATTTACCAATGTCCATGCATTATTAACAAAAAGTGAATTCAATAATCATTAATAGCTTCCTCGAATTTAACTCTATCATCTCTGTTTTTAATTTCATTGCAACAAGTGGGAATGGTACATACCACAGATTGGAGGTCGCTTTCTGAATCCATCACTTTCCCTAGAATCATTTATTTCTGTATGCATTGTCTTCTAGATAACATTCATCTCTTGATTCACTAATATATTCATTATCTGCTTTCGTCCAATAAAATTGTTTGTCTTTCAAAGCAAACCAATAAGACACCCTATTTTCGATCTCCTCGTAGGAGTCAAAGTGCTGCTAGCCAATGCGTATCCCATCGATGGAAACAAATGGTAGTGGGAAGGAGCCAAGTCTGGTGAATACGGCGGGTGGGGTAGCTGCTCCCAGCCAAGTGGTTTGATTGTATCCTGAACCGGTTTTGCTTTGTGTGCAGGAGCACTGTCATGGAGCCAAATTACCTTGCCATGGTTCAAATTGATCATTTGTTGTGGGTAGCGATCAGTATTAACGGTTTCACCAGGTTTTAAAAAATAAATCCATTTTTAATCGCCAGTAACAATCCAATGCAAAACCGATTTTCTTTCGTGTCTTTTAAACAAAATTTCACAAGTGTTTTTTCGGTTTTCCATCTGTCTTTCATTCAATTCATGTGGCACTCATTTTCCACACTTTTGGATCTTTCCCATAGCTTTTAAACGGTCAGAAATTGTTTGTTGTGCAACATTTAACATAGCTGCCATATGCTTTTGACTCAGAGTGTGATCTCCATCCGATATCGTTCGCAATTCGGCGTCTTCAAACTTTTTTGGTGGTCTTCCAAGTTCTTCATTTTTCACATCAAAATCATTATTTGTGAACCGTTGAAACCATGTTGCTTCTGATAGAGCATATACCTCGACAAGCATTCGATTCGGCTCTGCAGCACTTTTCTTCAAACGAAAACAAAAGATTAATGCTTTCAAATGCAAAGAGAATAGGCCAATGCTCACTTATCTCTGTACACATACCAATTAATTTGAAAGAAAACCAACAACCTACAAACAAAAATTTCTTGCGTTAAAATTGGCAGGATGGGGAAATATCTCTCTCTCGAGAGAGAGTGCTCATTTGACGTAAAACCCATTTTTCGGCACACGGGAACCGACATTTTTTTTTAGTTTGTGTTGTTAATTCAACAGTCCCCGTCAAAAACCATGGTTGGTTTTATATTTAAGTCATATAGCTAGATATAAACAGAAAGTAATATCAATGTAAAATAATTAATTTACAGATAGAATTCAGCAAATTTTAAATATAATATTGTCGAAAAAATAATTAATCAACTGAGCAATTTAAACAACAGTTTTGAGTATGAATTTTATTGAACAATTTACAACGTATTCACATTAAATGAAATATAGTGATAAAAGTGTTCTTTTTATTTTATTTCTTTTCTTTACTTTTCATTTAATTTATTCTTTTTGGGAAATTTCATTAAAGCCCAACATTTGTTGCAGAGGATAAGGAAAACCCCAGAAAATCCTTATCAGACTTTAATTTGTTAAGCCCAATCCATTTCTGAGTTTTAAAAATTTTATTGCTGGCATCGCAATATAGTTTTGACTTGGCACCGAATGACTTCTTTTTATTCCCGCACGTAAAAATAAAATGAGAGGTCAACGTTTTTCGACACCTAAGAAAGCGGCTGATGCGTTAAGAATGCATGTTTTGGAGATACTTCAATCAGAGCGGCAAAAGTGCTTCGACAATTAGTTCAAATGCATGAAAAAGTGTATAGATCTTAATGGCGAATATTTTTAAAAACAATAAAGCTATTTTCGGTGAATAATATTTCTTTTAGTTCTCTAATCCCGAAATATAAAAGGCAATCCTCGTATCGTAATATTCTCTTTAAATATTTCCAAAGTTCTGTATTATTTTGGTTTAATATCTACTTAATATAATATATTCACAGCTGTGCTTAAGTCTAGTCGAGTACATATCATTATGTACATCAAACAACTTATAAGATTTCGACAAGGAGCATTATTATCATCTAAATTAAGGGCTTCATAATCTAGTCTATTTAATTTAATTTAATTTAATTTTTCATTATTTTTGTTGTGTTTGTATTCCTAGAAACAGTTTAATGTCCTTTAAATCAACCATTTTAAATTTAATTAAGTAATTTTAAAAACTGATCATCATTTCATTGCTAGCTGTGGCAATTACAGGATCATCTACATATAGTACTACATAAATATTTCTAGAAAAATGCCCTTTGCAAATGCACCGATCTACTGACGAGTTGTTATAAACCTTTTCTTAAAGAGCTTCTTCAAACATATCACACCAGCACAGTGTTGCCTGTGTTAAACCATATAACGATCTTTTTAACTTACAAACTTGTTATAACTTCAGGAATTTTGATATATATATTTCCTCTTTTAGAATATCGTTTAGGAAAGCTGTATTTACATCCATATGATTAACCAATAAATTAAATTGCTTGCAAAATGCTACAATATATCTAAGACTAGAAATTCTTGCTACAGGTGCAAATCTTTCATTATAATCTATTAAATATTCCTGACTAAAACCACGAGCAACAAGTCGAGCTTTGTATTTCACTGAAAATCCGTTTTCATCGTTTTTAATTGTAAATACCCATTTACAATCAATGATGTTTTTATTTTCAGGTTTATTTACCAATGTCCATGCATTATTAACAAAAAGTGAATTCAATAATCATTAATAGCTTCCTCGAATTTAACTCTATCATCTCTGTTTTTAATTTCATTGCAACAAGTGGGAATGGTACATACCACAGATTGGAGGTCGCTTTCTGAATCCATCACTTTCCCTAGAATCATTTATTTCTGTATGCATTGTCTTCTAGATAACATTCATCTCTTGATTCACTAATATATTCATTATCTGCTTTCGTCCAATAAAATTGTTTGTCTTTCAAAGCAAACCAATAAGACACCCTATTTTCGATCTCCTCGTAGGAGTCAAAGTGCTGCTAGCCAATGCGTATCCCATCGATGGAAACAAATGGTAGTGGGAAGGAGCCAAGTCTGGTGAATACGGCGGGTGGGGTAGCTGCTCCCAGCCAAGTGGTTTGATTGAATCCTGAACCGGTTTTGCTTTGTGTGCAGGAGCACTGTCATGGAGCCAAATTACCTTGCCATGGTTCAAATTGATCATTTGTTGTGGGTAGCGATCAGTATTAACGGTTTCACCAGGTTTTAAAAAATAAATCCATTTTTAATCGCCAGTAACAATCCAATGCAAAACCGATTTTCTTTCGTGTCTTTGAAACAAAATTTCACAAGTGTTTTTTCGGTTTTCCATCTGTCTTTCATTCAATTCATGTGGCACTCATTTTCCACACTTTTGGATCTTTCCCATAGCTTTTAAACGGTCAGAAATTGTTTGTTGTGCAACATTTAACATAGCTGCCATATGCTTTTGACTCAGAGTGTGATCTCCATCCGATATCGTTCGCAATTCGGCGTCTTCAAACTTTTTTGGTGGTCTTCCAAGTTCTTCATTTTTCACATCAAAATCATTATTTGTGAACCGTTGAAACCATGTTGCTTCTGATAGAGCATATGCCTCGACAAGCATTCGATTCGGCTCTGCAGCACTTTTCTTCAAACGAAAACAAAAGATTAATGCTTTCAAATGCAAAGAGAATAGGCCAATGCTCACTTATCTCTGTACACATACCAATTAATTTGAAAGAAAACCAACAACCTACAAACAAAAATTTCTTGCGTTAAAATTGGCAGGATGGGGAAATATCTCTCTCTCGAGAGAGAGTGCTCATTTGATGTAAAACCCATTTTTCGGCACACGGGACATTTTTTTTTAGTTTGTGTTGTTAATTCAACAGTCCCCGTCAAAAACCATGGTTGGTTTTATATTTAAGTCATATAGCTAGATATAAACAGAAAGTAATATCAATGTAAAATAATTAATTTACAGATAGAATTCAGCAAATTTTAAATATAATATTGTCGAAAAAATAATTAATCAACTGAGCAATTTAAACAACAGTTTTGAGTATGAATTTTATTGAACAATTTACAACGTATTCACATTAAATGAAATATAGTGATAAAAGTGTTCTTTTTATTTTATTTCTTTTCTTTACTTTTCATTTAATTTATTCTTTTTGGGAAATTTCATTAAAGCCCAACATTTGTTGCAGAGGATAAGGAAAACCCCAGAAAATCTTTATCAGACTTTAATTTGTTAAGCCCAATCCATTTCTGAGTTTTAAAAATTTTATTGCTGGCATCGGTTTTTGTGGGAATATAAATTAATTTAATAATGTTCTTTTTAATTTGTTCCCTAGAGAAATGGTACTCTGTATGGTACTCTATTGTAAAATTTGACATTTCTGAGGTTAAACGTACTCAGAACGTTTTGACATACGAGCGCTATTTGTGTTGTTTACAGTAACTTAAAAAATGTAATTAAATTGTGAACATTTTTGGTGCGATGAAGCTCCATCAAGGACCAGTGTTTATCGATGATATAGTAAATTCAACCGAGGTCGTATTTCACTCCAAAACGAATTTCGTGAAGGTCATCCAAAATCAGTTGTTGTTCTGGAAACCATTGATGCTGTGCGACCTATCGTAAGATTGAGACAACCTTAGGCATTAGTGGAACCAGTATGCATTCAATATTGCATTAACATTTGACCGTCAAAAAAATTTGTTCGCGTTGGATCCCACACAATTTGTCAATTGCTCAAAAAAGGCTCGTGTCGATTGGTCTAAAGAAATGCTCCAAAAATACGATTGCGGTGCTTCGAAACAAGTCTATAACACTGTGACAGGTGATGAATCGCGAATTTACACGTGTGATCCCGAAGTAAACAGCAGTTGACTGTATGGGTGTTTCAAATTGAGCCAAATCCAACAAAAGTTACTCTCGCACGAAGCACTTCCAAGCAAATGGTCGCCTGTGTTTTCGGAAAAACTGGATATGTCGCAACCGTACCACTAGAACAACGCAGAACAGTCAATTCTGAGTGGTACACAACCATTTGTTTGCCAGTTGTCTTTCAAGAAATCAGGATAATCACTCTTTACCACGACAGCTCTCACACATCGGCTCAAACAACTGCATTTTTGAGCACTCAAAACATCGATTCGATGAGTCATCTGCCATATAGTTTTGACTTGGCACCGAATGACTTCTTTTTATTCCCGTACGTAAAAATAAAATGAGAGGTCAACGTTTTTCGACACCTAAGAAAGCGGTTGATGCGTTAAGAATGCATGTTTTGGAGATACTTCAATCAGAGCGGCAAAAGTGCTTCGACAATTAGTTCAAATGCATGAAAAAGTGTATAGATCTTAATGGCGAATATTTTTAAAAACAATAAAGCTATTTTCGGTGAATAATATTTCTTTTAGTTCTCTAATCCCGAAATATAAAAGGCAATCGACGTATCGTAATATTCTCTTTAAATTTTTCCAAAGTTCTGTATTATTTTGGTTTAATATCTACTTAATATAATATATTCACTGCTGTGCTTAAGTCTAGTCGAGTACATATCATTATGTACATCAAACAACTTATAAGATTTCGACAAGGAGCATTATTATCATCTAAATTTAGGGCTTCATAATCTAGTCTATTTAATTTAATTTAATTTAATTTTTCATTATTTTTGTTGTGTTTGTATTCCTAGAAACAGTTTAATGTCCTTTAAATCAACCATTTTAAATTTAATTAAGTAATTTTTAAAACTGATCATCATTTCATTGCTAGCTGTGGCAATTACAGGATCATCTACATATAGTACTACATAAATATTTCTAGAAAAATGCCCTTTGCAAATGCACCGATCTACTGACGAGTTCTTATAAACCTTTTCTTAAAGAGCTTCAAACATATCACACCAGCACAGTGTTGCCTGTGTTAAACCATATAACGATCTTTTTAACTTACAAACTTGTTATAACTTCAGGAATTTTGATATATATATTTCCTCTTTTAGAATATCGTTTAGGAAAGCTGTATTTACATCCATATGATTAACCAATAAATTACATTGCTTGCAAAATGCTACAATATATCTAAGACTAGAAATTCTTGCTACAGGTGCAAATCTTTCATTATAATCTATTAAATATTCCTGACTAAAACCACGAGCAACAAGTCGAGCTTTGTATTTCACTGAAAATCCGTTTTCATCGTTTTTAATTGTAAATACCCATTTACAATCAATGATGTTTTTATTTTCAGGTTTATTTACCAATGTCCATGCATTATTAACAAAAAGTGAATTCAAATAATCATTAATAGCTTCCTCGAATTTAACTCTATCATCTCTGTTTTTAATTTCATTGCAACAAGTGGGAATGGTACATACCACAGATTGGAGGTCGCTTTCTGAATCCATCACTTTCCCTAGAATCATTTATTTCTGTATGCATTGTCTTCTAGATAACATTCATCTCTTGATTCACTAATATATTCATTATCTGCTTTCGTCCAATAAAATTGTTTGTCTTTCAAAGCAAACCAATAAGACACCCTATTTTCGATCTCCTCGTAGGAGTCAAAGTGCTGCTAGCCAATGCGTATCCCATCGATGGAAACAAATGGTAGTGGGAAGGAGCCAAGTCTGGTGAATACGGCGGGTGGGGTAGCTGCTCCCAGCCAAGTGGTTTGATTGTATCCTGAACCGGTTTTGCTTTGTGTGCAGGAGCACTGTCATGGAGCAAAATTACCTTGCCGTGTCTTCTGGCCCATTCTGGTCGTTTCTCGATCAATGCATGGTTCAAATTGATCATTTGTTGTGGGTAGCGATCAGTATTAACGGTTTCACCAGGTTTCAAAAAATAAATTCATTTTTCATCGCCAGTAACAATCCAATGCAAAACCGATTTTCTTTCGTGTCTTTGAAGCAAAATTTCACAAGTGTTTTTTCGGTTTTCCATCTGTCTTTCATTCAATTCATGTGGCACTCATTTTCCACACTTTTGGATCTTTCCCATAGCTTTTAAATGGTCAGAAATTGTTTGTTGTGCAACATTTAACATAGCTGCCATATGCTTTTGACTCAGAGTGTGATCTCCATCCGATATCGTTTGCAATTCGGCGTCTTCAAACTTTTTTGGTGGTCTTCCAAGTTCTTCATTTTTCACATCAAAATCATTATTTGTGAACCGTTGAAACCATGTTGCTTCTGATAGAGCATATGCCTCGACAAGCATTCGATTCGGCTCTGCAGCACTTTTCTTCAAACGAAAACAAAAGATGCTTTCAAATGCAAAGAGAATAGGCCAATGCTCACTTATCTCTGTACACATACCAATTAATTTGAAAGAAAACCAACAACCTACAAACAAAAATTTCTTGCGTTAAAATTGGTAGGATGGGGAAATATCTCTCTCTCGAGAGAGAGTGCTCATTTGATGTAAAACCCATTTTTCGGCACACGGGAACCGACATTTTTTTTAGTTTGTGTTGTTAATTCAACAGTCCCCGTCAAAAACCATAGTTGGTTTTATATTTAAATCATATAGCTAGATATAAACAGAAAGTAATATCAATGTAAAATAATTAATTTACAGATAGAATTCAGCAAATTTTAAATATAATATTGTCGAAAAAATAATTAATCAACTGAGCAATTTAAACAACAGTTTTGAGTATGAATTTTATTGAACAATTTACAACGTATTCACATTAAATGAAATATAGTGATAAAAGTGTTCTTTTTATTTTATTTCTTTTCTTTACTTTTCATTTAATTTATTCGTTTTGGGAAATTTCATTAAAGCCCAACATTTGTTGCAGAGGATAAGGGAAACCCCAGAAAATCCTTATCAGACTTTAATTTGTTAAGCCCAATCCATTTCTGAGTTTTAAAAATTTTATTGCTGGCATCGGTTTTTGTGGGAATATAAATTAATTTAATAATGTTCTTTTTAATTTGTTCCCTAGAGAAATGGTACTTTGTATGGTACTCTATTGTAAAATTTGACATTTCTGAGGTTAAACGTACTCAGAACGTTTTGACATACGAGCGCTATTTGTGTTGTTTACAGTAACTTAAAAGATTCATCTCGCCCAAAATTTGTAATTAAATCGTGAAAATTTTCGTGCGATTATTTTTTACAACTTTCGACGTGGATTAACTCAACAATAGTGCATTGATGAACTTAATTAAATTTCTGGCGATGAAGCTCCATCAAGGACCAGTGTTTAGCGATGATATAGTAAATTCAACCGAGGTCGTATTTCACTCCAAAACGAATTTCGTGAAGGTCATCCAAAATCAGTTGTTGTTCTGGAAACCATTGATGCTGTGCGACCTATCGTAAGATTGAGACAACCTTAGGCATTAGTGGAACCAGTATGCATTCAATATTGCATTAACATTTGACCGTCAAAAAAATTTGTTCGCGTTGGATCCCACACAATTTGTCAATTGCTCAAAAAAAGGCTCGTGTCGATTGGTCTAAAGAAATGCTCCAAAAATACGATTGCGGTGCTTCGAAACAAGTCTATAACACTGTGACAGGTGATGAATCGCGAATTTACACGTGTGATCCCGATCAAATTGAGCCAAATCCAACAAAAGTTACTCACGCACGAAGCACTTCCAAGCAAATGGTCGCCTGTGTTTTCGGAAAAACTGGATATGTCGCAACCGTACCACTAGAACAACGCAGAACAGTCAATTCTGAGTGGTACACAACCATTTGTTTGCCAGTTGTCTTTCAAGAAATCAGGATAATCACTCTTTACCACGACAGCTCTCACACATCGGCTCAAACAACTGCATTTTTGAGCACTCAAAACATCGATTCGATGAGTCATCCGCAATATAGTTTTGACTTGGCACCGAATGACTTCTTTTTATTCCCGTACGTAAAAATAAAATGAGAGGTCAACGTTTTTCGACACCTAAGAAAGCGGCTGATGCGTTAAGAATGCATGTTTTGGAGATACTTCAATCAGAGCGGCAAAAGTGCTTCGACAATTAGTTCAAATGCATGAAAAAGTGTATAGATCTTAATGGCGAATATTTTTAAAAACAATAAAGCTATTTTCGGTGAATAATATTTCTTTTAGTTCTCTAATCCCGAAATATAAAAGGCAATCCTCGTATCGTAATATTCTCTTTAAATATTTCCAAAGTTCTGTATTATTTTGGTTTAATATCTACTTAATATAATATATTCACAGCTGTGCTTAAGTCTAGTCGAGTACATATCATTATGTACATCAAACAACTTATAAGATTTCGACAAGGAGCATTATTATCATCTAAATTAAGGGCTTCATAATCTAGTCTATTTAATTTAATTTAATTTAATTTTTCATTATTTTTGTTGTGTTTGTATTCCTAGAAACAGTTTAATGTCCTTTAAATCAACCATTTTAAATTTAATTAAGTAATTTTAAAAACTGATCATCATTTCATTGCTAGCTGTGGCAATTACAGGATCATCTACATATAGTACTACATAAATATTTCTAGAAAAATGCCCTTTGCATTTTGTTCTTATAAACCTTTTCTTAAAGAGCTTCAAACATATCACACCAGCACAGTGTTGCCTGTGTTAAACCATATAACGATCTTTTTAACTTACAAACTTGTTATAACTTCAGGAATTTTGATATATATATTTCCTCTTTTAGAATATCGTTTAGGAAAGCTGTATTTACATCCATATGATTAACCAATAAATTAAATTGCTTGCAAAATGCTACAATATATCTAAGACTAGAAATTCTTGCTACAGGTGCAAATCTTTCATTATAATCTATTAAATATTCCTGACTAAAACCACGAGCAACAAGTCGAGCTCTGTATTTCACTGAAAATCCGTTTTCATCGTTTTTAATTGTAAATACCCATTTACAATCAATGATGTTTTTATTTTCAGGTTTATTTACCAATGTCCATGCATTATTAACAAAAAGTGAATTCAATAATCATTAATAGCTTCCTCGAATTTAACTCTATCATCTCTGTTTTTAATTTCATTGCAACAAGTGGGAATGGTACATACCACAGATTGGAGGTCGCTTTCTGAATCCATCACTTTCCCTAGAATCATTTATTTCTGTATGCATTGTCTTCTAGATAACATTCATTTCTTGATTCACTAATATATTCATTATCTGCTTTCGTCCAATAAAATTGTTTGTCTTTCAAAGCAAACCAATAAGACACCCTATTTTCGATCTCCTCGTAGGAGTCAAAGTGCTGCTAGCCAATGCGTATGCCATCGATGGAAACAAATGGTAGTGGGAAGGAGCCAAGTCTGGTGAATACGGCGGGTGGGGTAGCTGCTCCCAGCCAAGTGGTTTGATTGTATCCTGAACCGGTTTTGCTTTGTGTGCAGGAGCACTGTCATGGAGCCAAATTACCTTGCCATGGTTCAAATTGATCATTTGTTGTGGGTAGCGATCAGTATTAACGGTTTCACCAGGTTTTAAAAAATAAATCCATTTTTAATCGCCAGTAACAATCCAATGCAAAACCGATTTTCTTTCGTGTCTTTTAAACAAAATTTCACAAGTGTTTTTTTCGGTTTTCCATCTGTCTTTCATTCAATTCATGTGGCACTCATTTTCCACACTTTTGGATCTTTCCCATAGCTTTTAAACGGTCAGAAATTGTTTGTTGTGCAACATTTAACATAGCTGCCATATGCTTTTGACTCAGAGTGTGATCTCCATCCGATATCGTTCGCAATTCGGCGTCTTCAAACTTTTTTGGTGGTCTTCCAAGTTCTTCATTTTTCACATCAAAATCATTATTTGTGAACCGTTGAAACCATGTTGCTTCTGATAGAGCATATGCCTCGACAAGCATTCGATTCGGCTCTGCAGCACTTTTCTTCAAACGAAAACAAAAGATTAATGCTTTCAAATGCAAAGAGAATAGGCCAATGCTCACTTATCTCTGTACACATACCAATTAATTTGAAAGAAAACCAACAACCTACAAACAAAAATTTCTTGCGTTAAAATTGGCAGGATGGGGAAATATCTCTCTCTCTCGAGAGAGTGCTCATTTGATGTAAAACCCATTTTTCGGCACACGGGACATTTTTTTTTAGTTTGTGTTGTTAATTCAACAGTCCCCGTCAAAAACCATGGTTGGTTTTATATTTAAGTCATATAGCTAGATATAAACAGAAAGTAATATCAATGTAAAATAATTAATTTACGGATAGAATTCAGCAAATTTTAAATATAATATTGTCGAAAAAATAATTAATCAACTGAGCAATTTAAACAACAGTTTTGAGTATGAATTTTATTGAACAATTTACAACGTATTCACATTAAATGAAATATAGTGATAAAAGTGTTCTTTTTATTTTATTTCTTTTCTTTACTTTTCATTTAATTTATTCTTTTTGGGAAATTTCATTAAAGCCCAACATTTGTTGCAGAGGATAAGGAAAACCCCAGAAAATCCTTATCAGACTTTAATTTGTTAAGCCCAATCCATTTCTGAGTTTTAAAAATTTTATTGCTGGCATCGCAATATAGTTTTGACTTGGCACCGAATGACTTCTTTTTATTCCCGTACGTAAAAATAAAATGAGAGGTCAACGTTTTTCGACACCTAAGAAAGCGGCTGATGCGTTAAGAATGCATGTTTTGGAGATACTTCAATCAGAGCGGCAAAAGTGCTTCGACAATTAGTTCAAATGCATGAAAAAGTGTATAGATCTTAATGGCGAATATTTTTAAAAACAATAAAGCTATTTTCGGTGAATAATATTTCTTTTAGTTCTCTAATCCCGAAATATAAAAGGCAATCGACGTATCGTAATATTCTCTTTAAATTTTTCCAAAGTTCTGTATTATTTTGGTTTAATATCTACTTAATATAATATATTCACAGCTGTGCTTAAGTCTAGTCGAGTACATATCATTATGTACATCAAACAACTTATAAGATTTCGACAAGGAGCATTATTATCATCTAAATTAAGGGCTTCATAATCTAGTCTATTTAATTTAATTTAATTTAATTTTTCATTATTTTTGTTGTGTTTGTATTCCTAGAAACAGTTTAATGTCCTTTAAATCAACCATTTTAAATTTAATTAAGTAATTTTAAAAACTGATCATCATTTCATTGCTAGCTGTGGCAATTACAGGATCATCTACATATAGTACTACATAAATATTTCTAGAAAAATGCCCTTTGCAAATGCACCGATCTACTGACGAGTTCTTATAAACCTTTTCTTAAAGAGCTTCTTCAAACATATCACACCAGCACAGTGTTGCCTGTGTTAAACCATATAACGATCTTTTTAACTTACAAACTTGTTATAACTTCAGGAATTTTGATATATATATTTCCTCTTTTAGAATATCGTTTAGGAAAGCTGTATTTACATCCATATGATTAACCAATAAATTAAATTGCTTGCAAAATGCTACAATATATCTAAGACTAGAAATTCTTGCTACAGGTGCAAATCTTTCATTATAATCTATTAAATATTCCTGACTAAAACCACGAGCAACAAGTCGAGCTTTGTATTTCACTGAAAATCCGTTTTCATCGTTTTTAATTGTAAATACCCATTTACAATCAATGATGTTTTTATTTTCAGGTTTATTTACCAATGTCCATGCATTATTAACAAAAAGTGAATTCAATAATCATTAATAGCATCCTCGAATTTAACTCTATCATCTCTGTTTTTAATTTCATTGCAACAAGTGGGAATGGTACATACCACAGATTGGAGGTCGCTTTCTGAATCCATCACTTTCCCTAGAATCATTTATTTCTGTATGCATTGTCTTCTAGATAACATTCATCTCTTGATTCACTAATATATTCATTATCTGCTTTCGTCCAATAAAATTGTTTGTCTTTCAAAGCAAACCAATAAGACACCCTATTTTCGATCTCCTCGTAGGAGTCAAAGTGCTGCTAGCCAATGCGTATCCCATCGATGGAAACAAATGGTAGTGGGAAGGAGCCAAGTCTGGTGAATACGGCGGGTGGGGTAGCTGCTCCCAGCCAAGTGGTTTGATTGTATCCTGAACCGGTTTTGCTTTGTGTGCAGGAGCACTGTCATGGAGCCAAATTACCTTGCCATGGTTCAAATTGATCATTTGTTGTGGGTAGCGATCAGTATTAACGGTTTCACCAGGTTTTAAAAAATAAATCCATTTTTAATCGCCAGTAACAATCCAATGCAAAACCGATTTTCTTTCGTGTCTTTGAAACAAAATTTCACAAGTGTTTTTTTGGTTTTCCATCTGTCTTTCATTCAATTCATGTGGCACTCATTTTCCACACTTTTGGATCTTTCCCATAGCTTTTAAACGGTCAGAAATTGTTTGTTGTGCAACATTTAACATAGCTGCCATATGCTTTTGACTCAGAGTGTGATCTCCATCCGATATCGTTCGCAATTCGGCGTCTTCAAACTTTTTTGGTGGTCTTCCAAGTTCTTCATTTTTCACATCAAAATCATTATTTGTGAACCGTTGAAACCATGTTGCTTCTGATAGAGCATATGCCTCGACAAGCATTCGATTCGGCTCTGCAGCACTTTTCTTCAAACGAAAACAAAAGATTAATGCTTTCAAATGCAAAGAGAATAGGCCAATGCTCACTTATCTCTGTACACATACCAATTAATTTGAAAGAAAACCAACAACCTACAAACAAAAATTTCTTGCGTTAAAATTGGCAGGATGGGGAAATATCTCTCTCGAGAGAGAGAGTGCTCATTTGATGTAAAACCCATTTTTCGGCACATGGGACATTTTTTTTTAGTTTGTGATGTTAATTCAACAGTCCCCGTCAAAAACCATGGTTGGTTTTATATTTAAGTCATATAGCTAGATATAAACAGAAAGTAATATCAATGTAAAATAATTAATTTACAGATAGAATTCAGCAAATTTTAAATATAATATTGTCGAAAAAATAATTAATCAACTGAGCAGTTTAAACAACAGTTTTGAGTATGAATTTTATTGAACAATTTACAACGTATTCACATTAAATGAAATATAGTGATAAAAGTGTTCTTCTTATTTTATTTCTTTTCTTTACTTTTCATTTAATTTATTCTTTTTGGGAAATTTCATTAAAGCCCAACATTTGTTGCAGAGGATAAGGAAAACCCCAGAAAATCCTTATCAGACTTTAATTTGTTAAGCCCAATCCATTTCTGAGTTTTAAAAATTTTATTGCTGGCATCGGTTTTTGTGGGAATATAAATTAATTTAATAATGTTCTTTTTAATTTGTTCCCTAGAGAAATGGTACTCTGTATGGTACTCTATTGTAAAATTTGACATTTCTGAGGTTAAACGTACTCAGAACGTTTTGACATACGAGCGCTATTTGTGTTGTTTACAGTAACTTAAAAAATGTAATTAAATTGTGAACATTTTTGGTGCGATGAAGCTCCATCAAGGACCAGTGTTTATCGATGATATAGTAAATTCAACCGAGGTCGTATTTCACTCCAAAACGAATTTCGTGAAGGTCATCCAAAATCAGTTGTTGTTCTGGAAACCATTGATGCTGTGCGCCAACTAATGTTGCAAGATCGTCATGCGACCTATCGTAAGATTGAGACAACCTTAGGCATTAGTGGAACCAGTATGCATTCAATATTGCATTAACATTTGACCGTCAAAAAAATTTGTTCGCGTTGGATCCCACACAATTTGTCAATTGCTCAAAAAAGGCTCGTGTCGATTGGTCTAAAGAAATGCTCCAAAAATACGATTGCGGTGCTTCGAAACAAGTCTATATCACTGTGACAGGTGATGAATCGCGAATTTACACGTGTGATCCCGAAGTAAACAGCAGTTGACTGTATGGGTGTTTCAAATTGAGCCAAATCCAACAAAAGTTACTCGCGCACGAAGCACTTCCAAGCAAATGGTCGCCTGTGTTTTCGGAAAAACTGGATATGTCGCAACCGTACCACTAGAACAACGCAGAACAGTCAATTCTGAGTGGTACACAACCATTTGTTTGCCAGTTGTCTTTCAAGAAATCACGATAATCACTCTTTACCACGACAGCTCTCACACATCGGCTCAAACAACTGCATTTTTGAACACTCAAAACATCGATTCGATGAGTCATCTGCCATATAGTTTTGACTTGGCACCGAATGACTTCTTTTTATTCCCGTACGTAAAAATAAAATGAGAGGTCAACGTTTTTCGACACCTAAGAAAGCGGTTGATGCGTTAAGAATGCATGTTTTGGAGATACTTCAATCAGAGCGGCAAAAGTGCTTCGACAATTAGTTCAAATGCATGAAAAAGTGTATAGATCTTAATGGCGAATATTTTTAAAAACAATAAAGCTATTTTCGGTGAATAATATTTGTTTTAGTTCTCTAATCCCGAAATATAAAAGGCAATCGACGTATCGTAATATTCTCTTTAAATTTTTCCAAAGTTCTGTATTATTTTGGTTTAATATCTACTTAATATAATATCTTCACAGCTGTGCTTAAGTCTAGTCAAGTACATATCATTATGTACATCAAACAACTTATAAGATTTCGACAAGGAGCATTATTATCATCTAAATTTAGGGCTTCATAATCTAGTCTATTTAATTTAATTTAATTTAATTTTTCATTATTTTTGTTGTGTTCGTATTCCTAGAAACAGTTTAATGTCCTTTAAATCAACCATTTTAAATTTAATTAAGTAATTTTTAAAACTGATCATCATTTCATTGCTAGCTGTGGCAATTACAGGATCATCTACATATAGTACTACATAAATATTTCTAGAAAAATGCCCTTTGCAAATGCACCGATCTACTGACGAGTTCTTATAAACCTTTTCTTAAAGAGCTTCAAACATATCACACCAGCACAGTGTTGCCTGTGTTAAACCATATAACGATCTTTTTAACTTACAAACTTGTTATAACTTCAGGAATTTTGATATATATATTTCCTCTTTTAGAATATCGTTTAGGAAAGCTGTATTTACATCCATATGATTAACCAATAAATTACATTGCTTGCAAAATGCTACAATATATCTAAGACTAGAAATTCTTGCTACAGGTGCAAATCTTTCATTATAATCTATTAAATATTCCTGACTAAAACCACGAGCAACAAGTCGAGCTTTGTATTTCACTGAAAATCCGTTTTCATCGTTTTTAATTGTAAATACCCATTTACAATCAATGATGTTTTTATTTTCAGGTTTATTTACCAATGTCCATGCATTATTAACAAAAAGTGAATTCAAATAATCATTAATAGCTTCCTCGAATTTAACTCTATCATCTCTGTTTTTAATTTCATTGCAACAAGTGGGAATGGTACATACCACAGATTGGAGGTCGCTTTCTGAATCCATCACTTTCCCTAGAATCATTTATTTCTGTATGCATTGTCTTCTAGATAACATTCATCTCTTGATTCACTAATATATTCATTATCTGCTTTCGTCCAATAAAATTGTTTGTCTTTCAAAGCAAACCAATAAGACACCCTATTTTCGATCTCCTCGTAGGAGTCAAAGTGCTGCTAGCCAATGCGTATCCCATCGATGAAAACAAATGGTAGTGGGAAGGAGCCAAGTCTGGTGAATACGGCGGGTGGGGTAGCTGCTCCCAGCCAAGTGGTTTGATTGTATCCTGAACCGGTTTTGCTTTGTGTGCAGGAGCACTGTCATGGAGCAAAATTACCTTGCCGTGTCTTCTGGCCCATTCTGGTCGTTTCTCGATCAATGCATGGTTCAAATTGATCATTTGTTGTGGGTAGCGATCAGTATTAACGGTTTCACCAGGTTTTAAAAAATAAATCCATTTTTAATCGCCAGTAACAATCCAATGCAAAACCGATTTTCTTTCGTGTCTTTGAAACAAAATTTCACAAGTGTTTTTTCGGTTTTCCATCTGTCTTTCATTCAATTCATGTGGCACTCATTTTCCACACTTTTGGATCTTTCCCATAGCTTTTAAACGGTCAGAAATTGTTTGTTGTGCAACATTTAACATAGCTGCCATATGCTTTTGACTCAGAGTGTGATCTCCATCCGATATCGTTCGCAATTCGGCGTCTTCAAACTTTTTTGGTGGTCTTCCAAGTTCTTCATTTTTCACATCAAAATCATTATTTGTGAACCGTTGAAACCATGTTGCTTCTGATAGAGCATATGCCTCGACAAGCATTCGATTCGGCTCTGCAGCACTTTTCTTCAAACGAAAACAAAAGATTAATGCTTTCAAATGCAAAGAGAATAGGCCAATGCTCACTTATCTCTGTACACATACCAATTAATTTAAAAGAAAACCAACAACCTACAAACAAAAATTTCTTGCGTTAAAATTGGCAGGGAATATCTCTCTCGAGAGAGAGAGTGCTCATTTGACGTAAAACCCATTTTTCGGCACACGGGAACCGACATATTTTTTTAGTTTGTGTTGTTAATTCAACAGTCCCCGTCAAAAACCATAGTTGGTTTTATATTTAAATCATATAGCTAGATATAAACAGAAAGTAATATCAATGTAAAATAATTACTTTACAGATAGAATTCAGCAAATTTTAAATATAATATTGTCGAAAAAATAATTAATCAACTGAGCAATTTAAACAACAGTTTTGAGTATGAATTTTATTGAACAATTTACAACGTATTCACATTAAACGAAATATAGTGATAAAAGTGTTCTTTTTATTTTATTTCTTTTCTTTACTTTTCATTTAATTTATTCTTTTTGGGAAATTTCATTAAAGCCCAACATTTGTTGCAGAGGATAAGGAAAACCCCAGAAAATCCTTATCAGACTTTAATTTGTTAAGCCCAATCCATTTCTGAGTTTTAAAAATTTTATTGCTGGCATCGGTTTTTGTGGGAATATAAATTAATTTAATAATGTTCTTTTTAATTTGTTCCCTAGAGTAATGGTACTTTGTATGGTACTCTATTGTAAAATTTGACATTTCTGAGGTTAAACGTACTCAGAACGTTTTGACATACGAGCGCTATTTGTGTTGTTTACAGTAACTTAAAAGATTCATCTCGCCCAAAAAATGTAATTAAATCGTGAAAATTTTCGTGCGATTATTTTTTACAACTTTCGACGTGGATTAACTCAACAATAGTGCATTGATGAACTTAATTCAATTTCTGGCGATGAAGCTCCATCAAGGACCAGTGTTTATCGATGATATAGTAAATTCAACCGAGGTCGTATTTCACTCCAAAACGAATTTCGTGAAGGTCATCCAAAATCAGTTGTTGTTCTGGAAACCATTGATGCTGTGCGCCAACTAATGTTGCAAGATCGTCATGTGACCTATCGTAAGATTGAGACAACCTTAGGCATTAGTGGAACCAGTATGCATTCAATATTGCATGGACATTTGACCGTCAAAAAAATTTGTTCGCGTTGGATCCCACACAATTTTTCAATTGCTCAAAAAAGGCTCGTGTCGATTGGTCTAAAGAAATGCTCCGAAAATACGATTGCGGTGCTTCGAAACAAGTCTATAACACTGTGGCAGGTGACGAATCGCGAATTTACACTTGTGATCCCGAAGTAAACAGCAGTTGACTGTATGGGTGTTTCAAATTGAGCCAAATCCAACAAAAGTTACTCGCGCACGAAGCACTTCCAAGCAAATGGTCGCCTATGTTTTCGGAAAAACTGGATATGTCGCAACCGTACCACTAGAACAACGCAGAACAGTCAATTCTGAGTGGTACACAACCATTTGTTTGCCAGTTGTCTTTCGAGAAATCAGGATAATCACTCTTTACCACGACAGCTCTCACACATCGGCTCAAACAACTGCATTTTTGAGCACTCAAAACATCGATTCGATGAGTCATCCGCCATATAGTTTTGACTTCTTTTTATTCCCGTACGTAAAAATAAAATGAGAGGTCAACGTTTTTCGACACCTAAGAAAGCGGTTGATGCGTTAAGAATGCATGTTTTGGAGATACTTCAATCAGAGCGGCAAAAGTGCTTCGACAATTAGTTCAAATGCATGAAAAAGTGTCATTCCGTAGTTGGCAGTGATAGTGAACACACGTGTCTTGAAAAGTGTCCCAAAATATCTCGTAAACGACATCGGAAAGAATTAGGAGAAGAGAATCTTCTCTTCCCTGATAGTTCAAGAGCTAAAATGCGTGCCGGCCCGAACTATACTAACTACTTCAAGTCGCTTCAGAATTTGAATGACGACTCAGATACTTGTGTTAGTGAACCCGAGCCTATAGTTAAGAAAATAGAAATTGTTTCCCCTATAATCGTTCTCAAAGCTAAAAGTGAAACTTTGCATTCAATTCTCAAAAAAATTAATGTTGACTATTTGTTAAAAAACATATCCTTGGGCCATAAGATAATTTGTCAATCAAACGATTCCCGTGAAATAGTTTTAAATGAATTTAAAAAACTTAATTTACAATTCTATACTCACGGTACTAAAGAAAATAGACCCTTTAAAGTCACGCTCGCTGGACTTGACTCCTACAACGCAGCTGAACTGAAGAATTATCTCATCGAGCTCGGAATCAAATGCATCGACGTCAAACCAATCACAATCAAATCAAAATTTAATAACCGCACCCAATACATTTACGTTATTTAAATTGAACGAGGTACAATAAAATTGAACGAACTTCGCAGCAATCACTCCAGTATCTACAACACTATAGTGAGATGGGATTTCAAAAAACATAATCCATCAAAAATTACTCAGTGTAATAACTGTCAGTTGTATGGACATGGCGCCATGCACTGTCACGTGCAGAGCTTCTGTTCTAATTGTGCAGGAAAGCATCTGACCCAGGACTGCGACTCTCCTCAGACCATAAAATGCGCCAATTGCAGCGGCCCTCACAAATCGTCCGATCCATCGTGCATCAGTCGAAAGCACTTTCTCGACATATGCAACAACATCGTTCGCGCAATAAAAAAATCAAAAATAAACCACATGTATTGGCAGAACATAATACAACTCATTTCAACCACCTTTCCCTTTCCGAGTTCCCACCACTTAATAACTCAACAACGGCACGGACCCATGGGGCTACATCAAACTTCAACTCAGTCACTCACAACATATCAATGGCCCACACATCAAACTCAGGTCCAACATCTCAGATGTCTACTCAACATCGAGCTGAGCATGCAACCAAGCCCAGTTCGATTCCAACACACTTGCCTCGCGAAAGCAGCCAATTGTTCTCAATTGAAGAGATAAACTCTCTTATATCTGAAGTTATCTCTAAATTAAGTTCTTGTCGCTCTAGAAATGAGCAATTTCATATAATAACCTCGCTTGCTGTCAAGTATGTATATTCCAACTATGTTAATTAACTCCCTTAAATTAGTAACTTGGAATGCAAGAGGCATTCAACACAAACAAACTGAATTTTTTGATTTTTTAATAAATAAAAAGGTTGATGTAGCGTTAATTACCGAGACACTGTTGAAGGAATCAAAGCATTTTAGTCACCCTAACTTTGTATGTCACAGATTAGATCGACTTGTTAATAGAGGAGGAGGAGTTGCCATCGTTGTCCGAAAAGGGCTACCACACTCCCTTCTGAAAGCATTTCATCTACGTGTGGTAGAAGCCATTGGCATTGAAATTACGCTTCTAGATAATTCAAAACTGAGTATAATTTCCGCCTATTTCCCTGGAGGAAACGGTAGCGCGGAGAAAAAGGCTCAGTTTAGAAATGATCTAACTAGGTTACTAAGGTGCAATAACAAGCTCATTCTCGGTGGTGATCTTAATTGTCGTCACCGATCCTGGGGTTGCCTCAGAGCAAATTGTTGGGGCAATATTCTTCACGATATTTCCACCACAGCTACAAACTGCAATATATTGTATCCTCCTGAACCTACATATATTCCGTATTCTGTTTCTGGTAATCCTTCTACTCTGGATTTTTTCATCACAAATATCCCTGAACACTGCTCATGTCCTAGAACAATAAACAGTCTAGCATCCGATCACCTACCTGTCTCTATGGTCACGAGTTTGAGTTCAAAGATTACTCGCGAAGAAAAGTTGTGCTACCACAGAGCTGATTGGAATAGATTCAAAGCATTCACTAACAGAAATGTTAATATTATCAACAAGATTACAATTGCTGAATTAAACACAACAGGTCAGGTTGATAATTTGTTAAGAGATTTTATTGATGTCATACACAATGCCGCGGATTTTGCTATTCCTAAACGTTCAGCTACAACCCTCAATAAGCTACGTATTCCTACTGAAATCCAAGATCTTATTCGTCGCAGAAATGCAGAGAGAAGGAAGTGGATACGCTATCGAATGGATTGCTTCTATGAGAATACCAAAATGCTTAACTCAACTATTAAAGACAAAATTTTAGCTTTCAGGAATGAACGTTGGAACCTTCTTCTCTCCACGTTTGACAAGGCAAGTCGTCCCTTTTGGAAAATAACAAAAGTTATTAAGAACAGAGGCAATATTGTGCCTCCACTTAAAGTGAACAACAATATTCATATCTCTCAGAAGGAAAAGGCAAATATCTTGGCATCTACATTTAAGGGATATTATTTATCAGGAGCTCACCTCAGCGATATTGCTACCGAAAATTAGGTGCTCTCCTCTCTATCCACAATTTCTGATATTTCTTTTGTCATTAACGAAACCTATTTTCCTAACCTAAATGAAATAAATAATATACTTAAAAGTTAAAAAAACCGAAAATCGCCAGGAATTGATAAAATAAATAATACGCTTTTGAAGGCATTACCTAAAAATGGCGTAAAGTTGTTGCAACTAATTTTCAGTTCATGCCTAAAACTGTGTTATTTTCCCTCCGATTGGAAAATTGCTAAGGTTATTCCAATAGCCAAACCAGGTAAACCCAAGGAAGATGCTACTAGCTACAGGCCTATTAGCTTACTAAGCAGTTTGAGTAAAATATTTGAAAGAATAATCAAAGTAAGAATCGAACAACATATTCTTCAATATATAATATCCTTCCTGAAACCCAATTCGGTTTCCGCAGAGATCATTCAACTTGCCATCAGATTGTAAGAATTAAGCGACATATCAAAAACACATTTATGACAAAAGAATCAACTGGCTTGGTATCGCTGGATTTAGAAAAAGCCTTCGATACGGTGTGGCATGATGCGCTTGTTCATAAACTTTATCGGCATGATTTTCCAATTCCATTAATAAAAATAATACAAAGTTTTTTAAAAGATAGGAAGTTTATGGTGTGCTTGGGTAATACCTATTCATCCATGCAAAGTCCTGTTTTTGGTGTTTCTCAAGGATCAAATCTTGCACCTATTTTATTCAACCTATTTGTATCCGACATACAAATACAAGCTGGAAATTCTGAACTTGCAATGTTTGCTGACGATACCGCCGTATTCGCATCTGGTGTAAAGTTCTCGGATGTGTTCACGACGTTACAAAATGCACTTCATCAAATTGAACATTATTGCACAAAATGGAAGCTAAAGATAAACCCTGAAAAAACTCAAGCTGTCTGGTTCACTAAACGAAGAAAAGAATGTTTTATACCTAACAGAGGGCTTAATCTAAATTCAATCGAAATAGAATGGGCGGACTCGTGCAAATACCTAGGAGTAGTCCTAGATAAAAAACTAACCTTCCAAAAGCATATTGCCAATCGTATAGATAAAGTAAATAACGTAACCAGAATCATTTATCCGTTTATAAATAAGAAATCTAGGCTTAGCAATATTAACAAAATCATTTTGTTCAAAACTATTTTTCAACCCATACTCTTATATGGTTGCCCTGTTTGGTTTGATTGTGCAAAAACGCATATATTGAAACTGCAAATATGTCAAAATAAATTACTTAAAATAATAATTGGATTGCCTAGAGATTTTCCTACCGCTCGTCTTCATGATATAACCTGAGTCAACCTTATAATAACTATGTTAAATAAAATTAAAATAAAATTCTACAATAATTGTTCTTTTTCGGAACATAGACTAATTGCTCAATTAAGTGTGCAAGAGGGTTAATGTGCAATAGTAGGTTTAAGATTTAAGTAAGGGTTTTTGTTGGTAGCTTTTCCCTCAAAGTAAAATTAATCCAGCAATAGAGACTTCATTTTATAAAAACATTGAATTACAGTTGTAAAGGAAACTCTCCTAAATCTCTAACTTGTTATGTAATTACTTTCATGAATTGTATTGAATTGGCTACTGAATAAATTAAAATTGTAAGATTGTGCACTATTACAAACAGTATATAAATACAGACCAAATGAAAAAGTGTATAGATCTTAATGGCGAATATTTTTAAAAACAATAAAGCTATTTTCGGTGAATAATATTTGTTTTAGTTCTCTAATCCCGAAATATAAAAGGCAATCGACGTATCGTAATATTCTCTTTAAATTTTTCCAAAGTTCTGTATTATTTTGGTTTAATATCTACTTAATATAATATATTCACAGCTGTGCTTAAGTCTAGTCGAGTACATATCATTATGTACATCAAACAACTTATAAGATTTCGACAAGGAGCATTATTATCATCTAAATTAAGGGCTTCATAATCTAGTCTATTTAATTTAATTTAATTTAATTTTTCATTATTTTTGTTGTGTTCGTATTCCTAGAAACAGTTTAATGTCCTTTAAATCAACCATTTTAAATTTAATTAAGTAATTTTTAAAACTGATCATCATTTCATTGCTAGCTGTGGCAATTACAGGATCATCTACATATAGTACTACATAAATATTTCTAGAAAAATGCCCTTTGTAAATGCACCGATCTACTGACGAGTCCTTATAAACCTTTTCTTAAAGAGCTTCTTCAAATATATCACACCAGCACAGTGTTGCCTGTGTTAAACCATATAACGATCTTTTTAACTTACAAACTTGTTATAACTTCAGGAATTTTCATATATATATTTCCTCTTTTAGAATATCGTTTAGGAAAGCTGTCTTTACATCCATATGATTAACCAATAAATTATATTGGCTGCAAAATGCTACAATATATCTAAGACTAGAAATTCTTGCTACAGGTGCAAATCTTTCATTATAATCTATTAAATATTCCTGACTAAAACCACGAGCAACAAGTCGAGCTTTGTATTTCACTGAAAATCCGTTTTCATCGTTTTTAATTGTAAATACCCATTTACAATCAATGATGTTTTTATTTTCAGGTTTATTTACCAATGTCCATGCATTATTAACAAAAAGTGAATTCAAATAATCATTAATAGCTTCCTCGAATTTAACTCTATCATCTCTGTTTTTAATTTCATTGCAACAAGTGGGAATGGTACATACCACAGATTGGAGGTCGCTTTCTGAATCCATCACTTTCCCTAGAATCATTTATTTCTGTATGCATTGTCTTCTAGATAACATTCATCTCTTGATTCACTAATATATTCATTATCTGCTTTCGTCCAATAAAATTGTTTGTCTTTCAAAGCAAACCAATAAGACACCCTATTTTCGATCTCCTCGTAGGAGTCAAAGTGCTGCTAGCCAATGCGTATCCCATCGATGGAAACAAATGGTAGTGGGAAGGAGCCAAGTCTGGTGAATACGGCGGGTGGGGTAGCTGCTCCCAGCCAAGTGGTTTGATTGTATCCTGAACCGGTTTTGCTTTGTGTGCAGGAGCACTGTCATGGAGCAAAATTACCTTGCCGTGTCTTCTGGCCCATTCTGGTCGTTTCTCGATCAATGCATGGTTCAAATTGATCATTTGTTGTGGGTAGCGATCAGTATTAACGGTTTCACCAGGTTTCAAAAAATAAATCCATTTTTCATCGCCAGTAACAATCCAATGCAAAACCGATTTTCTTTCGTGTCTTTGAAGCAAAATTTCACAAGTGTTTTTTCGGTTTTCCATCTATCTTTCATTCAATTCATGTGGCACTCATTTTCCACACTTTTGGATCTTTCCCATAGCTTTTAAACGGTCAGAAATTGTTTGTTGTGCAACATTTAACATAGCTGCCATATGCTTTTGACTCAGAGTGTGATCTCCATCCGATATCGTTTGCAATTCGGCGTCTTCAAACTTTTTTGGTGGTCTTCCAAGTTCTTCATTTTTCACATCAAAATCATTATTTGTGAACCGTTGAAACCATGTTGCTTCTGATAGAGCATATGCCTCGACAAGCATTCGATTCAGCTCTGCAGCACTTTTCTTCAAACGAAAACAAAAGATGCTTTCAAATGCAAAGAGAATAGGCCAATGCTCACTTATCTCTGTACACATACCAATTAATTTGAAAGAAAACCAACAACCTACAAACAAAAATTTCTTGCGTTAAAATTGGCAGGATGGGGAAATATCTCTCTCTCGAGAGAGAGTGCTCATTTGACGTAAAACCCATTTTTCGGCACACGGGAACCGACATTTTTTTTTAGTTTGTGTTGTTAATTCAAAAGTCCCCGTCAAAAACCATAGCTGGTTTTATATTTAAATCATATAGCTAGATATAAACAGAAAGTAATATCAATCTAAAATAATTAATTTACGGATAGAATTCAGCAAATTTTAAATATAATATTGTCGAAAAAATAATTAATCAACTGAGCAATTTAAACAACAGTTTTGAGTATGAATTTTATTCAATAATTTACAACGTATTCACATTAAATGAAATATAGTGATAAAAGTGTTCTTTTTATTTTATTTCTTTTCTTTACTTTTCATTTAATTTATTCTTTTTGGGAAATTTCATTAAAGCCCAACATTTGTTGCAGAGGATAAGGAAAACCCCAGAAAATCCTTATCATTTAATTTGTTAAGCCCAATCCATTACTTTCATGAATTGTATTGAATTGGCTACTGAATAAATTAAAATTGTAATTGTAATTTATTTCTGTATGCATTGTCTTCTAGATAACATTCATCTCTTGATTCACTAATATATTCATTATCTGCTTTCGTCCTTTTATGAGGAATTACCTCTGCAGTTTGCATTGGCATATTTACATCGTTATCAGATTTCTTCTTCTACTGATTTTGACTCAAATAATTTTAAGACAGATTCATCAGTTTCACTTAAGTTTTCTTTTAATTTAAGTTAAGGTCGCGAATTTAAGAAATGTGTCTCATCGACCATTTCAGTTTCCACGTTCCACAGTTTACAACCATTTGATCCATACCCAACCAATATGGCTTTCCAGGACTTTTCTTAAAACTTTGAACATCTTGTTTTGTTATGTACGTATACTATAGAGGCAAGAACTATACATATACTATAGAACCAAAAACTTGATAAATTTTAATTGAGGTTTTGTTGGAAAAATATTTATTAAGTATGTAGCAGTTAGAACTGCCTCACCCCAAAACAATGCTGACAATAATGCTGAGGAATGGAAGCCTTTTCAGTAATTGTACGAACCATACGTTCTGATACACAATTTAACTGAGGAATGGTTTGTTTGTGGAACTGTTAAGTGGCAACTTATGCCTTTTTGCACGCAATATTCTCTCATATCGCTTGATAAATCATTATCACAATAGAGGTTTACAATTTTAAATAAAAATGAGCCTGAATTTTATTTATAAAGTCTTTAACAACTGCAAATACATCTGATTTATAAGATATCAAATAATTTATACAGTAAAGAGTGAATTCTCCAAGGAGACATATATAAATGTTTTTCTTATCTACCGTTGCAGGAGCAATTGGGCCACATACCATACAGCACTGTCCAAAATAATAACACCATGTTTGTCATTATTATGCTAATTAGTTTTTTCTATGGACAGGCAGGAGCCTCAAATTTACTGCACAGCATCTATATTATATCAGTCATAAAACCCATAAACAAGATAATAAAAAAATGCATCTTGTCATTAAAAAAGGTTCCGTTACCGGAAATGCAGCCGAATTTAAATGGGTAAAATAATAGCACCACGTCATTCTGAGGAGCGTTTTCGAAGTGTTACCAGTTTTTTGAAATGTTTTTGTTAGGCTGGTTAAGAAGACTTTATCTGCCAGAAGTCCCAGAAAAGTAGCACTTGTGTGAAAAAGTAACCTACTAAAACGAACTAAATTTGCGAAAGAACACCTGAACTAGAAACCTTCTAAATGCCGCAGTATACTATGGACGGACGAAGCCAAAATACTCTTGGGACCAAAAGATTTGTTCGCAGGCGGAAAAACCAAAAGTTTCAACCGGAGTATACTATCAAGGATGTAAAGCACGGCGGTGCAAAAATTAACTTCTCATTACTCATTATGGTACTGGTCCGATTTTTTGAAAAAAAAAACAAACCGCCGGAGTTTATGTCAGCATAATGAGAGAAATCATACTACCTTACGCAGAATGGAATATACCGCTTATATGGATTCTACAGCAAGACAATGACGCCAAACATACGCGCAAACTGCCCAAAGAATTATTCCAAAGCAATGGAGTTCAAGTTATGGAGTGGCCGCTTCAGTCTCCAGACCTGAATCCCATTGAAAACCTGATGTTAAGAAAGCTGTATATGAAGCAAAATACAAAAATACAAAGCAGTTATAGGATGTTGTGGAGGTTGTGTGGAGGAATATCCCTGTTCAGCGATGTCAGGCTTTAATCGACTCCATGCCACGACGTTGTGACGCTGTACTTAAAAATAAAGGTTACACGACCGAGTACTAAGCCAATAAAAAAAATGAAAACAAAAAACTTTACTTTATTTCATATTCATAAGTCATAAGTAGGTGATGCATTTTCTATTTTATCACAATCATTCAACATATTTTTATTAATGAATTGTAAGAATTTGTATTTGCCTATATGACCCAAGCGCTGATGCCACAATTCATAATTTTTATTTATACCACTAAATACTTTCTTAGTCTTTATTTCAAAATCAATACTAAATAAATTATTCCCTTAATTATCGGTTTACCGTCTTTATTTATTGTTACCCCTGCTTCGTCGAAGATGATTGCGAAGTGGGGTTGTTGCATTTTTCTCATCAACAGCAGTTGTATGATAGATCAGGGCAATAAAGTACATCTTCATGTACACCTTCAACTCCCATGTTGTTGATGACAGTCAGATTTCCCTTCTTCGTGGTTGATATAAATGTACTATTTTTAGCTATATATATTTTTGTAGGGGGCTGCAAATCAATAAAGTCTCCAGTGATTTCTTCCTTGTTGATTAGATTAGATTAGTCAGATGCTCCAAAGCTTAGTCCATTTTGTAACACGTTCTCTCCAGCCATAAAAGCTAAACTCAAGGGTTCAGAAGTTAAAAGTTCAGATGATACTCCAGTTTGCGCTATTTTATTTTTATTTTCATTACTTATTTTTTGTTTGTTGGAGGTCGGGATATACTGCACTGGAGCGCTCAGATTCGAATACTGGTCAATTGTACTACTAGGCAGTAACCTTCATTTAATGTAATTTTTTGGTGAGGCGCTTCTGTGATATAGAACTTATGTTTTCGGTTCTCACCACATCAGCGCCAAATTACTGCCACCTGATACGAGCGAAAGCGGGACACTCACAGAGAAAGTACTCTGAAGTGTCTTCACCTTCTCCACAAGCGTCGCAGAGTGTGACATCACTAAGCCCAAGCCGACTCAGGTGCATAGCGAAGGTCCCGTTAGTGGGCCGACAAGCCGTCTTCACTCGTTTCTGTCTAGAGATAGCAGTAAAGACTCGGATTTCTTGCTGACGTTTGGGAGCATACTCTTGGTCACCCTGCATCCTGGAAAGTCACGCCATCTCTGGTTGTGGTGTAGGGAGACCCAACCATCGACGGAGGCCCTGACCAAGGACGCGGGTAGTCCCAAGGTGGATTCGGGCAGTACGAATACCCTCTTCTGAATCTAGCCTTGCTAGTTACTCGGCAATCTCGTTCCCCAAGATGCCGTGATGTCCCGGGACCCAAATAAGACTTTGGATTTGAACTATCTTGGAATTGGTTAAAGGATTGAGTAAGGCCTTAAGCACAGTTTAGCTGTCGCTGCAGACGCAGATACTTCTTCCCTTCCACCTACCAGGTATACCCCTATGAAATGAGCGTTTTTTCTTGAAAATAAAACACTAATTATTAATAGGAAAGTAAAAACATTTTATTCAAAGTATTAGCCATTGTTTTCTACTCATTTTGACCACCTTTCTGGCAATTTGTGAATACTACACCAATAAAATTGTTTGTCTTTCAAAGCAAACCAATAAGACACCCAATTTTCGATCTCCTCGTAGGAATCAAAGTGCTGCTAGCCAATGCGTATCCCATCGATGAAAACAAATGGTAGTGGGAAGGAGCCAAGTCTGGTGAATACGGCGGGTGGGGTAGCTGCTCCCAGCCAAGTGGTTTGATTGTATCCTGAACCGGTTTTGCTTTGTGTGCAGGAGCACTGTCATGGAGCCAAATTACCTTGCCGTGTCTTCTGGCCCATTCTGGTCATTTCTCGATCAATGCATGGTTCAAATTGATCATTTGTTGTGGGTAGCGATCAGTATTAACGGTTTCACCAGGATTTAAAAAATAAATCCATTTTTCATCGCCAGTAACAATCCGATGCAAAACCGATTTTCTTTCGTGTCTTTGAAGCAAAATTTCACAAGTGTTTTTTCGGTTTTCCATCTGTCTTTCATTCAATTCATGTGGCACTCATTTTCCACACTTTTGGATCTTTCCCATAGCTTTTAAACGGTCAGAAATTGTTTGTTGTGCAACATTTAACATAGCTGCCATATGCTTTTGACTCAGAGTGTGATCTCCATCCGATATCGTTTGCAATTCGGCGTCTTCAAACTATTTTGGTGGTCTTCCAAGTTCTTCATTTTTCACATCAAAATCATTATTTCTGAACCGTTGAAACCATCTTTTGCATGTTTCTTCTGATAGAGCATATGCCTCGACAAGCATTCGATGCGGCTCTGCAGCACTTTTCTTCAAACGAAAACAAAAGATTAATGCTTTCCGCAAATTATCACTTTCTGGTACAAAATTCGACATTTTTAACACGATGAAAAAATATGATGTTGTCTGTTCGATGACTTGATGTATACTTAATATTTTTCACAGATGTCAAAGCAAACAAAAAAAAAAAAAAAAACAAATAAGGGCTCGTTCACAACAAATGTTTTCTATCGAGGCATTTGTATCTTGACGCTTATATACCGGTATACCTGGTATTCTTCACAATTTAGTTGGTGGCCATTAGGATCGCGAAGGCTTTCGCCTGGAAGACCGGCGCGAAATTATCTGAGGCGTGAAGTCAGACATTGTCGTTTTCCACGAATGCCCTAGCTCCAGAACCCTCCGTCGTTTCGGAGCCGTCCATGAAAATCCGACTACATTGCTTTCCCGGTTCATTTTCTGGCCAGAGCCAGTCCAGGACACAGCGAAAGTCGACTTTGTATTAGCAATTATTATTGGTATTATTGGTGATCTCGCAACGAGATGCGGTGTGATAGGTCTTCAAAGCTCCAGTGCATTTTTTTTTAGGAGGAGATGACAGGACGCAACCTTGGGGGCAGTCCCTGTTAACTCCCGACATTGCCTCCGCCATTATAGTCCTACTCATAAGCATAGCTTTTATCCACAACACCAATGATTCCTCTACACCGTGTTCCCAAATGCCATCAAAAGTCGAATTATCGAAAGCGCTCTCTATGTCGATGAAAATGCCCAGTGCGTACTCGTTCCTGTCAAGTGCACTTTCAATTCTACCGAGAAGATTTTGAAGTGCATTCTCGCAAGATTTTCCGCGCTGGTAGGCATGTTGCATCTGAGACAGAGGGTGTGATCGCAAATCGTTTTTGCGCAGGTGCAGTTCGACCAGCCTTTCCAAGCTTTTTAGTATGAAGGAAGTGAGACTGACAGGCCTGCAGTTTTCTGAGTGTATCCAGCCTCACTGCTTTGTTCCTTTTTAGGACTTTCACTAGTCTGTTGGATTCACCGAGTGTTTCAATATTTCCACAAACATCTTTATAAGAGGCACTTTTCGAAGTCTGAACTAGCCGTGCTACGCGCCGATTTTACGAGGTGAAAAGAAAACGCTTGTGTCAGTAATAGTTAATTTAGAAATGATTTTATTCGTTTCAAATCATTATGAAGAAGTGCCAACATCTCACAGTCAAACAGCAAGGCAATATGTCCTGAATACGTCTTCTCTGTAAAGTTTCCGCTCTCTATTGTCTCAGCATTCTCTGTTATTTTACTTTTAATGAAATGTAACAAACACGTTCTTTGTGATGGTGAAGCAAGTAACATTGCGCTGACTACATTTCATGTAAAATAATGTAGTTTATTGGCGTCACTGTCAAAATACGGAATTAATTTGAACAATAGTTCTAAGATCATACCTTCCTGATAAAATTCTAGGGTTGCGTTTTAACTCTCAGTTATATTTATCGAGTTAAATTTAATTTCTGGCTTACTTTTAGATGAATTTGCTTTTTGACTTGGTTTATCAAAGGCATCAATTTCATTCTTTACTACCTCTTCAACGTCTACTCTTTTCAGATTGTGCCATTTTATTGTATTTATTTACTTTGGTTTACTTTTTCAATATTTAATTTGACTTGTTCCTTATTTATTGTATTTATGATTTTGTTTATTTTGTTTGCAATTTTTTTCTTCTTTTATTAATACTTTCTACTTATGTTCTTCCTCGTCACTGCTACTTAATCTATTGTCCATATATATAACATATTTTTTTTTTACTTACAATATCAATATTAACGCTATCTTCATAGAAATAGTTCCTTTGGATTCTTCGTCTGCTATCTCTTGGCTTATGCTTCCTTTTTCCTTAAAAAACTGGCTCCACTTGTGATTCCTTGATTCACAACGATTTTTATAAAATCACCGCAAATTATTGAGTTCTGAATTTCACTTTTACTTGATTGCTTTCCTTGATTGCTTTTGTTCATAATTAAACTATCCGCCGCACTTCTCACACAGATTTTTATAAAATGACAGCAAATTATTGAATTCTGAATTTCACTTTTTCATTTATACAGATAGTACCGACTTTCTGAGTATTGCAGAGAAATGTTGCACATACTCTCGGTTCCTGTATCTATTCTACCGCTACCAGCAATTTTAGTTACGCACCGATTTTACGAGGCGAAAATAAAACGCTTGTAGTCAGTGATGGTTAATTCCGAACTGATTTTATTCGTTTCAAATCAATATGAAAAAGTGCCAACATCTCACAGTCAAACAGCAAGGCTAGCATTTTCTGTGCGACACTCAGATCAAAATTCAATTCAATGAGGCGGATGTTTATAGGAATGCGGATCAGTATAAACAATTCAAACCATATCGCCGGGAAAAAAACAAGGCCCTTGTTTTCGTTTCGCAATACTCTACGAGTTCCGCTACTTCCTTTGGTGGCAGTGCCAATGCTTCGCCTGATTTGTAGTCAATGACCGCAGCAACTATATTTTGTTCACAGAATTGTCGAAACTTAGTTGCAGGGAGAAGATTCGGCACAATAAGACAAGCTCTCGGTCTTTCCGATCGCTCGTCGAAGATTGGAGAAAAGCCTCGCAGGCTACCAATGTCTCAGATACGAATTTTCCATTTATTTTTTTTGTTATCATGGGAAGTCTGCTACATAGGATTGCAGTAGCATCCATAGAATGATGAAGGTTAATCTGGGTAAACAGTGGCATACAAAGTTACCGGGAAAAGCATCCCTTATTAGCGGTCCTTGGAAATGAAGCGGAAGTTAATCCGTCCAATGTGCAAATAGGGACGACAGCCGTATTTAGAGGCGATGATCTCAACCGAAGGTCGGATCAGGCCCACAACGAAAATAGTGGGTGCTATCCCTGTGGGAGAAGACCTTCCTTCTGAATACGGAGGAGCTCCAGCAAATCCGCAGTGTTCCTGAGTGGCCCCGGGATCCAGCAGATGAACGCGCATGACTTTTAGAGGTCTGAGAACCTCAAAACTTGTGCTTCTTAGGAGGGGAAACTTCGGGTGGTAAGTGCTCAGCTATTCAAGAGATTGCTGTTTGGAGGACATTACTAAAAAGTTTCCTTTTACCAGAGCACAGCCCTCCATTTGGAAGCAAGCGTTCTCTGCCTTATCCAGCTCCCATAGGTGATCATCGCAGTGTTTGCATTCATCTGGTCATAGAGAAGAGGTGGCAGCCTTCTTGTTTTCCGCCTGTTTTAGTCTGTTGGCGGGTTCTCCCACACAGGTTAGTTTCAGAGGGGTGGATTTTCCTCTATACAGTCTTTATTTAAAACGTCCAAAGACAAGATGTTTCTGGACTTTGGTTTGACGTCTCACCCAGGATCTTTCGAACCGAGGTTCATTGACTCTTAAATCCTTCCGCCGCTACAAGGCATCCGAAAAGGAAGGGGTACTTTTTCATTTTGGTTTATTCTTTTAAAATAGAAACAGCCATTTTTAACATGACTTTTTTTCCACAATGATAGCACTTGATATTTGTATTATGTTTCTTTTTATTTATATTATACTTTTGTTGTTTGTTTTGTTTATTTACACTTTTGTCAAATTTGTGATTCATTTATTTATTTTTGTATGTCACATTTCTGTTCTCGATATGAAGAGCTTTAAGCGAAGTATCACGATTTTCATTAGCAAGTTTAACTTTATGATCAAGTAATCTTGTTTTGATGAAGGCTAAGTTTAAATTGCTTTCTGATAATGTTTCAATTGCGGTTACAATACCATCATATGAAGCTGGAAGGGAAAGTAACAGATGTGACATTTTATCTGCTTCTTGCAATTTTGCACCCGCCGACATCAATTCAGCAAACAGCTCATCAATTATTAAAAAATGTTTTGTGAGGAGCGTATCACTTTTGAGTTTTAAGGTTAAAAATTTCTTGCGAAGTGCTAGCTGAGTGGCTAGATTATTTCTTTCATACACTTTGTCTGAACATTTAAATATATCTCTTGAAGAATAATCACGGTTTGCAAAGTTTTAAAAAGAGTCAGATAAGTATTCCACAATTGTACCTTTTGCAATGCTTTCTGCTTTCTCCCATCCATCATTCTTTACAGTAGGGGGCTCACGGTCTATAACTTTCAGACAGTACGAACTTGCTCATTCAGAATGAGCTTGTTCAGAAGAATACGCATTCTTAACTTCCATACACTATATATTTCACCGTCGAAAACTTTGATATTTTTTCTTTTTTCCATTCTTAAAATAAATAAATCACAAGCACGTTTGCAAATAGTTATATATACATTACTTTTAAAAACCGTCACGATGCCAATGAGACGAGAAAAAAAAGCGAGAACGAAGCTTCCAGACAAGCGAAGAAAAAACACGTTATTCTTGGTATGGCTTGGTGGTGAAAAATTTCGTTGAATTGCAACACAGAAAAAAAATTCGAAGAATATTGTTTTTCGGAAAGTTTTTTTTTAACATTTGCACTTTGTTGAACTAAATACGGCGTTTTACTGGGCCCATAACATATTGGATTATTTAAATAGTATTATTTATATTGTCCAAAATAAAACGCAAGATCCTCCCTCTTCAACAGACTCTTTTATTGTGTGAAATTCACTACAGTTTCAGATAGTTCGTTTTTGCATAGACTTACAAACAGAAACAATTAAGGAAGGAGATGGTCAACTGAACAGCTGATCAAACAGCTGATTTCCCTTCTCTCCAACGACCGTTTGACCGTTATTTACGTGTTCTTGTAGAAAAACAACCCAATTTCTAAAAGTTATTTACGTAACATAGAACATTATCTCATTACTCACACATCTTTACGTTTTCCCTCCAAAATTGGCAAGATGGCGGCTAATACGTCAATTTTCGCCTTCAATAGTGTCAAACACTTGTTAATTGCCATATGTTCCTAAAGCCATTTTGTGTACATTCAACAAAACGCGTTCGGAAAATCTATTGCAAATTGCTTACACAAAAAGTGTAACCGAAACTTTAAATAGGATTTATTTCGAATAAATGGATAATTTGATAGCATTTATACTTATAATAACTTATGAAATATGTAGAAAAACAAAAGAGAGTAACGCGTGCTGAAAAGTCCCACATATGGAAAAGACTTATTATCAATTGATAATCTGACTTACGCATATTATAATTAAAATAAATATTTGGTATTACATATTATTGTTGCAAAATGTTATTTTTATTGTCCCAATGGCACCAATTCAATATGAAAGGTGTTGCAATCAATAAAAATAATAAAGCTTAACCCAAAAACAAATAATAAACAAGTTTCGTGCAAACAAAATAAAAACAACACTAAGATGTTCGACAATTGTAATACATTGAGTATACTTGAAACAATTAAGTTGGTTCGAAATAAAAACATTTTTTACAAATTTGAGATAACTTTTGATAGCCTAAGGCCCTTTGATGCTCTAGCTACTAAGTAATATTATATATTATACATTATGATTTTATGTGGCATTATGATTTGAATCATGTGTTTATTCAAAAAAAAAAAAAAAAAAAAAAATGATACCGGACCTTCCGAACCTTCCGAGGTGCAAACATCGACTTGTTGTAGCCAAGGTAAGAACCCGGATATCGAGAGAGCAACGGAGTCGAGGCAGGCCAAAACGGTTTTACGTCGTAAAGCTATAATCGCAGCCGATTGCTGGGAACTTTGCCGACCGAGTCTCCCTGAAACTCGCTCAGAGTTCGACGCTTCCTGCACTAAGCAAAGAAGAAGAATGGAAACGTTGTCAAGAAGCTATTAAAGATACTGATGTGCTGGGTTTCACGTCACCACCCAGAAGGAACCCATGGCTTGACGACGAGTGCAGGCAAGCGCACGCAGCTAACCAAGACGCCTGTAAGGCGACGCTGCATCAAACAACGAGGGCTGCTCGTGAGCTCTACGAACAGAGAAGAAGGGGGAGCATAGGCTTCTCAGAAGGAAAATGAAGGAGCATGAGAAGCGCGCGGTCGAGGAAATGGAAGGGTGCTATGGCAGGAATGAAGGCCGAAAGTTTTACCGAAAGGTAAGACAACTAGCCGGAGGATACAAAGTTCGGCCCAAGGCCTGCCGGGACCAAAACGGACAACTCGCAGTAGAGTCGCAGTCTGTGCTGAGAATCTGGACGGATCATTTCTGCAGACTTCTTAACGGTGATGACGGCCCAAATACCGCTGTTAGGCAGAATGTTCCACACAATTTGGACGATGGTAGACAAGCGTTCCACCCCCCCGACTTAGACGAGGTGAGGATAGCAATATCCAAGCTGAAGTCGAACAAAGCTGCTGGAGCGGACGGACTGTCCGCAGAACAATTTAAAGCAGCTGGAGATGACTTGGGTTTGCGCATGCACCAGCTCATCTGTGAGATATGGTCGGAGGAAAGCATGCCCGATGAGTGGAATCTCAGCGTCGTTTGCCCGGTTCACAAAAAAGGAGACCCCTTTGACTGCGCCAACTACCGAGGGATAAGTGTCCTGAACATCGCATACAAGATCCTCTCTGCCGTGTTGTGTGAGCGTCTGAAGCCGTTTGTCCATGACCTGATAGGTCCCTATCAATGTGGCTTCAGGTCAGGGAAGTCCACAATAGACCAGATATTCACATTACGGCAGACCCAAGAAATGCAAATTGACACTCACCACCTATTCGTCGATTTCAAGTAGCATCCATAGAATGATGAAGGTTAATCTGGGTAAACAGTGGCATACAAAGTTACCGGGAAAAGCATCCCTTATTCGCGGTCCTTGGAAATGAAGCGGAAGTTAATCCGTCCAATGTGCAAATAGGGACGACAGCCGTATTTAGAGGCGATGATCTCAACCGAAGGTCGGATCAGGCCCACAACGAAAATAGTGGGTGCTATCCCTGTGGGAGAAGACCTTCCTTCTGAATACGGAGGAGCTCCAGCAAATCCGCAGTGTTCCTGAGTGGCCCCGGGATCCAGCAGATGAACGCGCATGACTTTTAGAGGTCTGAGAACCTCAAAACTTGTGCTTCTTAGGAGGGGAAACTTCGGGTGGTAAGTGCTCAGCTATTCAAGAGTTTGCTGTTTGGAGGACATTACTAAAAAGTTTCCTTTTACCAGAGCACAGCCCTCCATTTGGAAGCAAGCGTTCTCTGCCTTATCCAGCTCCCATAGGTGATCATCGCAGTGTTTGCATTCATCTGGTCATGCTGTCGTCATTACCAGCTTTCCCTATTCGCAGCAGCAGAGAAGAGGTGGCAACCTTCTTGTTTTCCGCCTGTTTTAGTCTGTTGGCGGGTTCTCCCACACAGGTTAGTTTCAGAGGGGTGGATTTTCCTCTATACAGTCTTTATTTAAAACGTCCAAAGACAAGATGTTTCTGGACTTTGGTTTGACGTCTCACCCAGGATCTTTCGAACCGAGGTTCATTGACTCTTAAATCCTTCCGCCGCTACAAGGCATCCGAAAAGGAGGGGGTACTTTTTCATTTTGGTTTATTCTTTTAAAATAGAAACAGCCATTTTTAACATGACTTTTTTTCCACAATGATAGCACTTGATATTTGTATTATGTTTCTTTTTATTTATATTATACTTTTGTTGTTTGTTTTGTTTATTTACACTTTTGTCAAATTTGTGATTCATTTATTTATTTTTGTATGTCACATTTCTGTTCTCGATATGAAGAGCTTTAAGCGAAGTATCACGATTTTCATTAGCAAGTTTAACTTTATGATCAAGTAATCTTGTTTTGATGAAGGCTAAGTTTAAATTGCTTTCTGATAATGTTTCAATTGCGGTTACAATACCATCATATGAAGCTGGAAGGGAAAGTAACAGATGTGACATTTTATCTGCTTCTTGCAATTTTGCACCCGCCGACATCAATTCAGCAAACAGCTCATCAATTATTAAAAAATGTTTTGTGAGGAGCGTATCACTTTTGAGTTTTAAGGTTAAAAATTTCTTGCGAAGTGCTAGCTGAGTGGCTAGATTATTTCTTTCATACACTTTGTCTGAACATTTAAATATATCTCTTGAAGAATAATCACGGTTTGCAAAGTTTTAAAAAGAGTCAGATAAGTATTCCACAATTGTACCTTTTGCAATGCTTTCTGCTTTCTCCCATCCATCATTCTTTACAGTAGGGGGCTCACGGTCTATAACTTTCAGACAGTACGAACTTGCTCATTCAGAATGAGCTTGTTCAGAAGAATACGCATTCTTAACTTCCATACACTATATATTTCACCGTCGAAAACTTTGATATTTTTTCTTTTTTCCATTCTTAAAATAAATAAATCACAAGCACGTTTGCAAATAGTTATATATACATTACTTTTAAAAACCGTCACGATGCCAATGAGACGAGAAAAAAAAGCGAGAACGAAGCTTCCAGACAAGCGAAGAAAAAACACGTTATTCTTGGTATGGCTTGGTGGTGAAAAATTTCGTTGAATTGCAACACAAAAAAAAATTCGAAGAATATTGTTTTTCGGAAAGTTTTTTTTTAACATTTGCACTTTGTTGAACTAAATACGGCGTTTTACTGGGCCCATAACATATTGGATTATTTAAATAGTATTATTTATATTGTCCAAAATAAAACGCAAGATCCTCCCTCTTCAACAGACTCTTTTATTGTGTGAAATTCACTACAGTTTCAGATAGTTCGTTTTTGCATAGACTTACAAACAGAAACAATTAAGGAAGGAGATGGTCAACTGAACAGCTGATCAAACAGCTGATTTCCCTTCTCTCCAACGACCGTTTGACCGTTATTTACGTGTTCTTGTAGAAAAACAACCCAATTTCTAAAAGTTATTTACGTAACATAGAACATTATCTCATTACTCACACATCTTTACGTTTTCCCTCCAAAATTGGCAAGATGGCGGCTAATACGTCAATTTTCGCCTTCAATAGTGTCAAACACTTGTTAATTGCCATATGTTCCTAAAGCCATTTTGTGTACATTCAACAAAACGCGTTCGGAAAATCTATTGCAAATTGCTTACACAAAAAGTGTAACCGAAACTTTAAATAGGATTTATTTCGAATAAATGGATAATTTGATAGCATTTATACTTATAATAACTTATGAAATATGTAGAAAAACAAAAGAGAGTAACGCGTGCTGAAAAGTCCCACATATGGAAAAGACTTATTATCAATTGATAATCTGACTTACGCATATTATAATTAAAATAAATATTTGGTATTACATATTATTGTTGCAAAATGTTATTTTTATTGTCCCAATGGCACCAATTCAATATGAAAGGTGTTGCAATCAATAAAAATAATAAAGCTTAACCCAAAAACAATAATAAACAACAAAATAAAAACAACACTAAGATGTTCGACAATTGTAATACATTGAGTATACTTGAAACAATTAAGTTGGTTCGAAATAAAAACATTTTTTACAAATTTGAGATAACTTTTGATAGCCTAAGGCCCTTTGATGCTCTAGCTACTAAGTAATATTATATATTATACATTATGATTTTATGTGGCATTATGATTTGAATCATGTGTTTATTCAAAAAAAAAAAAAAAAAATAAACAAAATGATACCGGACCTTCCGAACCTTCCGAGGTGCAAACATCGACTTGTTGTAGCCAAGGTAAGAACCCGGATATCGAGAGAGCAACGGAGTCGAGGCAGGCCAAAACGGTTTTACGTCGTAAAGCTATAATCGCAGCCGATTGCTGGGAACTTTGCCGACCGAGTCTCCCTGAAACTCGCTCAGAGTTCGACGCTTCCTGCACTAAGCAAAGAAGAAGAATGGAAACGTTGTCAAGAAGCTATTAAAGATACTGATGTGCTGGGTTTCACGTCACCACCCAGAAGGAACCCATGGCTTGACGACGAGTGCAGGCAAGCGCACGCAGCTAACCAAGACGCCTGTAAGGCGACGCTGCATCAAACAACGAGGGCTGCTCGTGAGCTCTACGAACAGAGAAGAAGGGAGGAGCATAGGCTTCTCAGAAGGAAAATGAAGGAGCATGAGAAGCGCGCGGTCGAGGAAATGGAAGGGTGCTATGGCAGGAATGAAGGCCGAAAGTTTTACCGAAAGGTAAGACAACTAGCCGGAGGATACAAAGTTCGGCCCAAGGCCTGCCGGGACCAAAACGGACAACTCGCAGTAGAGTCGCAGTCTGTGCTGAGAATCTGGACGGATCATTTCTGCAGACTTCTTAACGGTGATGACGGCCCAAATACCGCTGTTAGTCAGAATGTTCCACACAATTTGGACGATGGTAGACAAGCGTTCCACCCCCCGACTTAGACGAGGTGAGGATAGCAATATCCAAGCTGAAGTCGAACAAAGCTGCTGGAGCGGACGGACTGTCCGCAGAACAATTTAAAGCAGCTGGAGATGACTTGGGTTTGCGCATGCACCAGCTCATCTGTGAGATATGGTCGGAGGAAAGCATGCCCGATGAGTGGAATCTCAGCGTCGTTTGCCCGGTTCACAAAAAAGGAGACCCCTTTGACTGCGCCAACTACCGAGGGATAAGTGTCCTGAACATCGCATACAAGATCCTCTCTGCCGTGTTGTGTGAGCGTCTGAAGCCGTTTGTCCATGACCTGATAGGTCCCTATCAATGTGGCTTCAGGTCAGGGAAGTCCACAATAGACCAGATATTCACATTACGGCAGACCCAAGAAATGCAAATTGACACTCACCACCTATTCGTCGATTTCAAGTAGCATCCATAGAATGATGAAGGTTAATCTGGGTAAACAGTGGCATACAAAGTTACCGGGAAAAGCATCCCTTATTCGCGGTCCTTGGAAATGAAGCGGAAGTTAATCCGTCCAATGTGCAAATAGGGACGACAGCCGTATTTAGAGGCGATGATCTCAACCGAAGGTCGGATCAGGCCCACAACGAAAATAGTGGGTGCTATCCCTGTGGGAGAAGACCTTCCTTCTGAATACGGAGGAGCTCCAGCAAATCCGCAGTGTTCCTGAGTGGCCCCGGGATCCAGCAGATGAACGCGCATGACTTTTAGAGGTCTGAGAACCTCAAAACTTGTGCTTCTTAGGAGGGGAAACTTCGGGTGGTAAGTGCTCAGCTATTCAAGAGATTGCTGTTTGGAGGACATTACTAAAAAGTTTCCTTTTACCAGAGCACAGCCCTCCATTTGGAAGCAAGCGTTCTCTGCCTTATCCAGCTCCCATAGGTGATCATCGCAGTGTTTGCATTCATCTGGTCATGCTGTCGTCATTACCAGCTTTCCCTATTCGCAGCAGCAGAGAAGAGGTGGCAACCTTCTTGTTTTCCGCCTGTTTTAGTCTGTTGGCGGGTTCTCCCACACAGGTTAGTTTCAGAGGGGTGGATTTTCCTCTATACAGTCTTTATTTAAAACGTCCAAAGACAAGATGTTTCTGGACTTTGGTTTGACGTCTCACCCAGGATCTTTCGAACCGAGGTTCATTGACTCTTAAATCCTTCCGCCGCTACAAGGCATCCGAAAAGGAAGGGGTACTTTTTCATTTTGGTTTATTCTTTTAAAATAGAAACAGCCATTTTTAACATGACTTTTTTTCCACAATGATAGCACTTGATATTTGTATTATGTTTCTTTTTATTTATATTATACTTTTGTTGTTTGTTTTGTTTATTTACACTTTTGTCAAATTTGTGATTCATTTATTTATTTTTGTATGTCACATTTCTGTTCTCGATATGAAGAGCTTTAAGCGAAGTATCACGATTTTCATTAGCAAGTTTAACTTTATGATCAAGTAATCTTGTTTTGATGAAGGCTAAGTTTAAATTGCTTTCTGATAATGTTTCAATTGCGGTTACAATACCATCATATGAAGCTGGAAGGGAAAGTAACAGATGTGACATTTTATCTGCTTCTTGCAATTTTGCACCCGCCGACATCAATTCAGCAAACAGCTCATCAATTATTAAAAAATGTTTTGTGAGGAGCGTATCACTTTTGAGTTTTAAGGTTAAAAATTTCTTGCGAAGTGCTAGCTGAGTGGCTAGATTATTTCTTTCATACACTTTGTCTGAACATTTAAATATATCTCTTGAAGAATAATCACGGTTTGCAAAGTTTTAAAAAGAGTCAGATAAGTATTCCACAATTGTACCTTTTGCAATGCTTTCTGCTTTCTCCCATCCATCATTCTTTACAGTAGGGGGCTCACGGTCTATAACTTTCAGACAGTACGAACTTGCTCATTCAGAATGAGCTTGTTCAGAAGAATACGCATTCTTAACTTCCATACACTATATATTTCACCGTCGAAAACTTTGATATTTTTTCTTTTTTCCATTCTTAAAATAAATAAATCACAAGCACGTTTGCAAATAGTTATATATACATTACTTTTAAAAACCGTCACGTTGCCAATGAGACGAGAAAAAAAAGCGAGAACGAAGCTTTCAGACAAGCGAAGAAAAAACACGTTATTCTTGGTATGGCTTGGTGGTGAAAAATTTCGTTGAATTGCAACACAAAAAAAAATTCGAAGAATATTGTTTTTCGGAAAGTTTTTTTTTAACATTTGCACTTTGTTGAACTAAATACGGCGTTTTACTGGGCCCATAACATATTGGATTATTTAAATAGTATTATTTATATTGTCCAAAATAAAACGCAAGATCCTCCCTCTTCAACAGACTCTTTTATTGTGTGAAATTCACTACAGTTTCAGATAGTTCGTTTTTGCATAGACTTACAAACAGAAACAATTAAGGAAGGAGATGGTCAACTGAACAGCTGATCAAACAGCTGATTTCCCTTCTCTCCAACGACCGTTTGACCGTTATTTACGTGTTCTTGTAGAAAAACAACCCAATTTCTAAAAGTTATTTACGTAACATAGAACATTATCTCATTACTCACACATCTTTACGTTTTCCCTCCAAAATTGGCAAGATGGCGGCTAATACGTCAATTTTCGCCTTCAATAGTGTCAAACACTTGTTAATTGCCATATGTTCCTAAAGCCATTTTGTGTACATTCAACAAAACGCGTTCGGAAAATCTATTGCAAATTGCTTACACAAAAAGTGTAACCGAAACTTTAAATAGGATTTATTTCGAATAAATGGATAATTTGATAGCATTTATACTTATAATAACTTATGAAATATGTAGAAAAACAAAAGAGAGTAACGCGTGCTGAAAAGTCCCACATATGGAAAAGACTTATTATCAATTGATAATCTGACTTACGCATATTATAATTAAAATAAATATTTGGTATTACATATTATTGTTGCAAAATGTTATTTTTATTGTCCCAATGGCACCAATTCAATATGAAAGGTGTTGCAATCAATAAAAATAATAAAGCTTAACCCAAAAACAATAATAAACAACAAAATAAAAACAACACTAAGATGTTCGACAATTGTAATACATTGAGTATACTTGAAACAATTAAGTTGGTTCGAAATAAAAACATTTTTTACAAATTTGAGATAACTTTTGATAGCCTAAGGCCCTTTGATGCTCTAGCTACTAAGTAATATTATATATTATACATTATGATTTTATGTGGCATTATGATTTGAATCATGTGTTTATTCAAAAAAAAAAAAAAAAAATAAACAAAATGATACCGGACCTTCCGAACCTTCCGAGGTGCAAACATCGACTTGTTGTAGCCAAGGTAAGAACCCGGATATCGAGAGAGCAACGGAGTCGAGGCAGGCCAAAACGGTTTTACGTCGTAAAGCTATAATCGCAGCCGATTGCTGGGAACTTTGCCGACCGAGTCTCCCTGAAACTCGCTCAGAGTTCGACGCTTCCTGCACTAAGCAAAGAAGAAGAATGGAAACGTTGTCAAGAAGCTATTAAAGATACTGATGTGCTGGGTTTCACGTCACCACCCAGAAGGAACCCATGGCGCACGCAGCTAACCAAGACGCCTGTAAGGCGACGCTGCATCAAACAACGAGGGCTGCTCGTGAGCTCTACGAACAGAGAAGAAGGGAGGAGCATAGGCTTTTTCAGAAGGAAAATGAAGGAGCATGAGAAGCGCGCGGTCGAGGAAATGGAAGGGTGCTATGGCAGGAATGAAGGCCGAAAGTTTTACCGAAAGGTAAGACAACTAGCCGGAGGATACAAAGTTCGGCCCAAGGCCTGCCGGGACCAAAACGGACAACTCGCAGTAGAGTCGCAGTCTGTGCTGAGAATCTGGACGGATCATTTCTGCAGACTTCTTAACGGTGATGACGGCCCAAATACCGCTGTTAGGCAGAATGTTCCACACAATTTGGACGATGGTAGACAAGCGTTCCACCCCCCCGACTTAGACGAGGTGAGGATAGCAATATCCAAGCTGAAGTCGAACAAAGCTGCTGGAGCGGACGGACTGTCCGCAGAACAATTTAAAGCAGCTGGAGATGACTTGGGTTTGCGCATGCACCAGCTCATCTGTGAGATATGGTCGGAGGAAAGCATGCCCGATGAGTGGAATCTCAGCGTCGTTTGCCCGGTTCACAAAAAAGGAGACCCCTTTGACTGCGCCAACTACCGAGGGATAAGTGTCCTGAACATCGCATACAAGATCCTCTCTGCCGTGATGTGTGAGCGTCTGAAGCCGTTTGTCCATGACCTGATAGGTCCCTATCAATGTGGCTTCAGGTCAGGGAAGTCCACAATAGACCAGATATTCACATTACGGCAGACCCAAGAAATGCAAATTGACACTCACCACCTATTCGTCGATTTCAAGTAGCATCCATAGAATGATGAAGGTTAATCTGGGTAAACAGTGGCATACAAAGTTACCGGGAAAAGCATCCCTTATTCGCGGTCCTTGGAAATGAAGCGGAAGTTAATCCGTCCAATGTGCAAATAGGGACGACAGCCGTATTTAGAGGCGATGATCTCAACCGAAGGTCGGATCAGGCCCACAACGAAAATAGTGGGTGCTATCCCTGTGGGAGAAGACCTTCCTTCTGAATACGGAGGAGCTCCAGCAAATCCGCAGTGTTCCTGAGTGGCCCCGGGATCCAGCAGATGAACGCGCATGACTTTTAGAGGTCTGAGAACCTCAAAACTTGTGCTTCTTAGGAGGGGAAACTTCGGGTGGTAAGTGCTCAGCTATTCAAGAGATTGCTGTTTGGAGGACATTACTAAAAAGTTTCCTTTTACCAGAGCACAGCCCTCCATTTGGAAGCAAGCGTTCTCTGCCTTATCCAGCTCCCATAGGTGATCATCGCAGTGTTTGCATTCATCTGGTCATGCTGTCGTCATTACCAGCTTTCCCTATTCGCAGCAGCAGAGAAGAGGTGGCAACCTTCTTGTTTTCCGCCTGTTTTAGTCTGTTGGCGGGTTCTCCCACACAGGTTAGTTTCAGAGGGGTGGATTTTCCTCTATACAGTCTTTATTTAAAACGTCCAAAGACAAGATGTTTCTGGACTTTGGTTTGACGTCTCACCCAGGATCTTTCGAACCGAGGTTCATTGACTCTTAAATCCTTCCGCCGCTACAAGGCATCCGAAAAGGAAGGGGTACTTTTTCATTTTGGTTTATTCTTTTAAAATAGAAACAGCCATTTTTAACATGACTTTTTTTCCACAATGATAGCACTTGATATTTGTATTATGTTTCTTTTTATTTATATTATACTTTTGTTGTTTGTTTTGTTTATTTACACTTTTGTCAAATTTGTGATTCATTTATTTATTTTTGTATGTCACATTTCTGTTCTCGATATGAAGAGCTTTAAGCGAAGTATCACGATTTTCATTAGCAAGTTTAACTTTATGATCAAGTAATCTTGTTTTGATGAAGGCTAAGTTTAAATTGCTTTCTGATAATGTTTCAATTGCGGTTACAATACCATCATATGAAGCTGGAAGGGAAAGTAACAGATGTGACATTTTATCTGCTTCTTGCAATTTTGCACCCGCCGACATCAATTCAGCAAACAGCTCATCAATTATTAAAAAATGTTTTGTGAGGAGCGTATCACTTTTGAGTTTTAAGGTTAAAAATTTCTTGCGAAGTGCTAGCTGAGTGGCTAGATTATTTCTTTCATACACTTTGTCTGAACATTTAAATATATCTCTTGAAGAATAATCACGGTTTGCAAAGTTTTAAAAAGAGTCAGATAAGTATTCCACAATTGTACCTTTTGCAATGCTTTCTGCTTTCTCCCATCCATCATTCTTTACAGTAGGGGGCTCACGGTCTATAACTTTCAGACAGTACGAACTTGCTCATTCAGAATGAGCTTGTTCAGAAGAATACGCATTCTTAACTTCCATACACTATATATTTCACCGTCGAAAACTTTGATATTTTTTCTTTTTTCCATTCTTAAAATAAATAAATCACAAGCACGTTTGCAAATAGTTATATATACATTACTTTTAAAAACCGTCACGATGCCAATGAGACGAGAAAAAAAAGCGAGAACGAAGCTTCCAGATAAGCGAAGAAAAAACACGTTATTCTTGGTATGGCTTGGTGGTGAAAAATTTCGTTGAATTGCAACACAAAAAAAAATTCGAAGAATATTGTTTTTCGGAAAGTTTTTTTTTAACATTTGCACTTTGTTGAACTAAATACGGCGTTTTACTGGGCCCATAACATATTGGATTATTTAAATAGTATTATTTATATTGTCCAAAATAAAACGCAAGATCCTCCCTCTTCAACAGACTCTTTTATTGTGTGAAATTCACTACAGTTTCAGATAGTTCGTTTTTGCATAGACTTACAAACAGAAACAATTAAGGAAGGAGATGGTCAACTGAACAGCTGATCAAACAGCTGATTTCCCTTCTCTCCAACGACCGTTTGACCGTTATTTACGTGTTCTTGTAGAAAAACAACCCAATTTCTAAAAGTTATTTACGTAACATAGAACATTATCTCATTACTCACACATCTTTACGTTTTCCCTCCAAAATTGGCAAGATGGCGGCTAATACGTCAATTTTCGCCTTCAATAGTGTCAAACACTTGTTAATTGCCATATGTTCCTAAAGCCATTTTGTGTACATTCAACAAAACGCGTTCGGAAAATCTATTGCAAATTGCTTACACAAAAAGTGTAACCGAAACTTTAAATAGGATTTATTTCGAATAAATGGATAATTTGATAGCATTTATACTTATAATAACTTATGAAATATGTAGAAAAACAAAAGAGAGTAACGCGTGCTGAAAAGTCCCACATATGGAAAAGACTTATTATCAATTGATAATCTGACTTACGCATATTATAATTAAAATAAATATTTGGTATTACATATTATTGTTGCAAAATGTTATTTTTATTGTCCCAATGGCACCAATTCAATATGAAAGGTGTTGCAATCAATAAAAATAATAAAGCTTAACCCAAAAACAATAATAAACAACAAAATAAAAACAACACTAAGATGTTCGACAATTGTAATACATTGAGTATACTTGAAACAATTAAGTTGGTTCGAAATAAAAACATTTTTTACAAATTTGAGATAACTTTTGATAGCCTAAGGCCCTTTGATGCTCTAGCTACTAAGTAATATTATATATTATACATTATGATTTTATGTGGCATTATGATTTGAATCATGTGTTTATTCAAAAAAAAAAAAAAAAAAATAAACAAAATGATACCGGACCTTCCGAACCTTCCGAGGTGCAAACATCGACTTGTTGTAGCCAAGGTAAGAACCCGGATATCGAGAGAGCAACGGAGTCGAGGCAGGCCAAAACGGTTTTACGTCGTAAAGCTATAATCGCAGCCGATTGCTGGGAACTTTGCCGACCGAGTCTCCCTGAAACTCGCTCAGAGTTCGACGCTTCCTGCACTAAGCAAAGAAGAAGAATGGAAACGTTGTCAAGAAGCTATTAAAGATACTGATGTGCTGGGTTTCACGTCACCACCCAGAAGGAACCCATGGCTTGACGACGAGTGCAGGCAAGCGCACGCAGCTAACCAAGACGCCTGTAAGGCGACGCTGCATCAAACAACGAGGGCTGCTCGTGAGCTCTACGAACAGAGAAGAAGGGAGGAGCATAGGCTTCTCAGAAGGAAAATGAAGGAGCATGAGAAGCGCGCGGTCGAGGAAATGGAAGGGTGCTATGGCAGGAATGAAGGCCGAAAGTTTTACCGAAAGGTAAGACAACTAGCCGGAGGATACAAAGTTCGGCCCAAGGCCTGCCGGGACCAAAACGGACAACTCGCAGTAGAGTCGCAGTCTGTGCTGAGAATCTGGACGGATCATTTCTGCAGACTTCTTAACGGTGATGACGGCCCAAATACCGCTGTTAGGCAGAATGTTCCACACAATTTGGACGATGGTAGACAAGCGTTCCACCCCCCCGACTTAGACGAGGTGAGGATAGCAATATCCAAGCTGAAGTCGAACAAAGCTGCTGGAGCGGACGGACTGTCCGCAGAACAATTTAAAGCAGCTGGAGATGACTTGGGTTTGCGCATGCACCAGCTCATCTGTGAGATATGGTCGGAGGAAAGCATGCCCGATGAGTGGAATCTCAGCGTCGTTTGCCCGGTTCACAAACAAGGAGACCCCTTTGACTGCGCCAACTACCGAGGGATAAGTGTCCTGAACATCGCATACAAGATCCTCTCTGCCGTGTTGTGTGAGCGTCTGAAGCCGTTTGTCCATGACCTGATAGGTCCCTATCAATGTGGCTTCAGGTCAGGGAAGTCCACAATAGACCAGATATTCACATTACGGCAGACCCAAGAAATGCAAATTGACACTCACCACCTATTCGTCGATTTCAAGGCTGCATATGACAGTGTGCATAGAGACGAGCTATACAGTGCCATGTCTATATTTGGCATTCCTACTAAATTCGTCAGATTGTTAGGATGACGATGGAGAACTCTCGCTGCTCCATCAAGGTCGCTAACGAACTCACCGAGACTTTCAATGTCAAAAAAGGTTTTAGACAAGGCGACGCACTGTCATGTGACGTCTTTACTCACAAGTCAACACCAGAGGCACGATCTTCCAGAAGTCAGTTCAATTGCTAGCTTACGCTGACGACATTGACGTGATTGGACGAACACAGCGAGCCGTCAATGAAGCGTTTGTTGGTATTGAAGCGGAAGCGGCTAAAATGGGTCTGGCGGTAAATGAGGGCAAAACGAAGTATATGCTGTCATCAAGGAAGGACACACAACATCGACGTCTCGGACGGAGCGTCACACTAGGCAGCAGAAACTTCGAGGTAGTCAAGAACTTCGTCTACCTCGGGTCCGCGGTAAACAGGGACAACAACATCAGTACCGAAATCAAACACAGAATCACTCTTGCCAATCGCTGTTTCTTTGGGCTCAAGAGGCAATTGAGTAATAAAGCCCTCTCTCGAAGGACTAAGCTCACTTTATGAAACAGCTTGATCATCCCCGTCCTACTTTATGGCGCGGACGTTGGCAAAAGCGGATGAGGAATCCCTTAGTCTCTTCGAGAGAAAAGTTTTGCGTACGATTTTTGGTCCTGTTTGCGTTGATGGCATCTGGAGGAGAAGATTTAATGACGAACTCTATGGGCTGTACGGCGACATGCGCCTGGTTAAGCGTCTACGGCTACAACGCTTAAGATGGCTAGGGCATGTAGAGCGTATGGACGCCACTGCTCCGGCCCGAAAATGTGTTGGTTGAGGCCCAGGACCACCCCGGACTGTAGCGCCACAACAAGAAGAAGAAAGGGAAGTTAATCTCACGCACGCTCACGGGCGCAATCAACAACGTTACCTCGTGTGAACAGGTCCATGCCCCCAAAAACCATTACTTTATGGTAATCAATTGTCTGATTTATGTGCCCTCTGCTTCTAACAGTTTTGAGTTTTAAGTGAGGACATCCACCGTATAGGCAGCTCACACGTATTCTCACTTAAAAACAACAAAACCCTGTCTGTGGATTAGCTGTTAAAGAAAGTGAAGTGTTATAAAAAGCGCTGTCAAAATGAATTGAAGGGCGGGTGACGAGGGTGTTGAGTGTCCCCTTATTGGTCTTTGATTGAGTATTATAATGTCTGAGATTATCGTATTAGAAATATGTAATATGTAGAAATATTAATAATATTTTGAGGAAAACATATATATTCGCAACACCTCTAGTCGATACAGCAAAATACATTCTTCAAACCAAAAAAGGATCTCATCCTCCATTCTCATATTGTTCTGATATTGATTGTCCAGTTGTGATGATATGGTTATGCAACGTATTCTTTCTGGTAATTAGTTTGTGAATGCATAATTTGACATTGAGTGCTAATTTGCTTGTATGTGTGTCAAACATCTACATTTGAAAGACATTCCTAATACTGTTTGTAAATTACCTACGACGAAATCATTTGCGCCAATTCGGCGTTTGATTTTTTCCGAAGAAGTGAAGACTGTACTTTTCTGCTAAAATCGATTCCAGTTAGCAGGCGATACTTTACGTGCAATTATTGGAATTTCTGCGTATGGTGTATGGAATTTTTTAATCCAAGTATTCGTGTTAAGTCTTTGAAATTTATTCTTGCAATTAACGTCATACTTGCCGTCAATCCGAATTACAAGTGAATAATCGGGCATAATGATACAGTTGCTGTATGCTTGAATTTTAGAAGGGACCTACAGTTTTTTGCCGACTCCGAACGGCGAAATTTGAGAAGCTTTCTTAGACAGTTATTACTCTTTGAATGTTGTCAGCAGCTCGAAAGAGGTGGTGCCGTGAAAAATTCGAAAAAATCGATGTTGAACTGGGAATCGAACCTACAACCTTCGGCGTGTGAGCGTCGAACTCTACCCACTACGTCACGGCGGCCACACGAAATGATCATATTGGGAATAAAAAAAAAGACTCATCAATAAAGATTTCTCTGTGGGATGACAAGCTACACATTGCCAAGGAAGTCTTTACTTGGGACTGCGCGCTTTTTTTGAGGTGTGGCGAAAAAAGTGGCATCGAAATAATTCGATCTATTTTTGGAGACATTGCGTTAAATAAAAATCTTTATATCAATGAAATTAGTAGTACAAACAAAACAGTTACGAAAGAAAACACTTCTAATAAAACTTCAAATTTGACACCTAATGTCAAACGCAGCAGTGATGCCAAACTTAACAAAATATCAATACGCGAAAAACCTTTGAGTTCGTCCACAAGCACTAAGGCGGCTATACGAGACGCATGATGTGCCGATGTCCACCTGACTGATTCTAAAAAAAAAATTTAGTAATCAAGAAAATGAAAATTTTAAGCTACAATGTGTCAGGCTTAAGTGGTAGAAGTGGTAGAACACTATTCGGTTTTCGCTACGACCTCAAAGGTCTATATAAATTAATAAAAAGACTCAGTTATTGCTAATAATTAATTACTTTATTTAACCAAATTCTTTGCGAACTGTGTCGCTTACAATCTTAAAATCAACTGCTTGCCACATCTTAACTCTAACTGCCCGATACCCGGGCAAAATGTAATTCCTGCCGTGTGTGCAAGATATTGTACTGCTATCTTCAGTGTCGGTGGCAACAGACACTGCAGTCAGCAGAGGCATTCGCCACTGAGTTGTTTATTCAGTTCGAATTTCGTTGATCGTGTTAACTCCTCCCTGTTCTAAATGAAGGCCGTCCTCGGTCTTTTCGAGAGACTTGATGACGTTCTGAAATTCGAGTTCATGGCATTTCTTCTTTTGATGTTGCTTTTGTTTTATGATATAGCAAATAACACCAAATGCGAAAATTCCGCAGCAAACTATTATTGGGTTCATTACTATTTTAATCCCCATCTTGTTGATTTCATTTAGATTTTTAGATTTTGCTCATTAATTTTATTTAAGTAATAATAATAATTGTTGGCGCAACAGTCCAAAGGGGGACCAGGGCCTAGCTTGCTCATCAACTGCTCGTGTTGTGCGCGCTACTGTTCTCTCACGAGTAGAAGGGACCTACAGTTTTTTGCCGACTCCGAACGGCGAAATTTGAGAAGCTTTCTTAGACAGTTATTACTCCTTGAGTGTTGTCAGCAGCTCGAAAGAGGTGGTGCCGTGAAAAATTCGAAAAATTGGTGTTGAGCTGGGAGTCGAACCTACAACCTTCGGCCATGTGAGCGTCGCAATCTACCCACTACGCCACGGCGACCACATTTTTGTTATTTAAGTAGGGCAAGCTTAATATCTCTTGATGATTTTTAATGTTAAACGATACAGATATACGTCTCTGGTCGCCACCTTCGGTTGGTCTTACGATTAACGAAGAGGGATTCGTTGTTCCAAACTCTATCATTGAACATAATAAGGTATGTGCCGTTGATTACCTTTTCGACGTTATTTACTTCGTTCACCTTAGCTATCCTGTCATTTACTATGATGATGCCTACATCGATCATCGTAACAGGATCTAGGTGGCTAGGTTGAGTGCTGCAGTGTGCCACATTCCCAGAGTGCAATTGTTGCGCGTAGGTTGCACTAGGCATTTCCTTACAAAAGGTTGATGACATTGCTTCGGTGCAATTGGTTACTGCTACTGTTCGGCTACCGCATTCTGCTATTACGTTGTTGTCGAGGAGTCGTAGGATCGTTCCATTATGCGAAACGGGAAAAATAAAAACTTTCTTACACAATAACTTAGGTCTAGGGTATTTTACAATTAAATTTAATATATTTTCGTTTTGCAAGATCTTAATACTAGCTACTTCTATTAATTCCGATAAAGTAATATTTGTGGATTGCTCACTAATTATTTGTTTCAAATCGTCATCGTCCAGAATAACTGGCCTTATTAGATTTAATTTGGCGAGTGTTATTGACAGTATCAAATTTTCTATCTCCATAATCATCATTCTATTTCTTGTCAATAAGGTTTCGTAAAGGTGTTCCGTATCAATTCGCTCCTTTACAGAGTTAAATGGAATACCATTTACAGTGTCAGTTAGTTTATTAATCTGTTCCTGTGTTTTTGTGTTGATTGATATCTGCCAATTGTTTCCTTCTACAAGTTGAGCCTGTGTGAATTTTAACTGTTCGAAGTCATCGAAGTCGGGTGTTCCAGCTTCCACTTTCAGAGCGGTACCCAGAAAGTTTAGGCTTCTCGAATGCCTATGATGTATCTTAAGAAGATTAAGGAGTGTCTTCAAATGCTGAGTATCTATTTCTAAAATTGTCCTCATATGTGTTTTTGGAAAAAGGTCAAACATGTTGACGATCTCATCTACCATTTTGGAATACTCAGTTAGGTTCGTTGTATTTGTAAGGTAACCATAGTCTTGCCCAAGTACAACGTCCCCGACCTCGATTGGGATATAACTGGAATGAGTGTATTCTATCAACTTTCCAAATGCCATTGAAACAAGTGTAAGCAAGATTCTGAAAGATACATTTTCTTGTAATTAAAATTTTAAACTGAAAATATCGAGTCCTATCCTAGTCTATTCTACCTAAGATTGTCCTTGTGGACCACCCTCCCTCTAATAAGAACTGTCGAGCTTAAATCTGCTTCTACCTTTTCTTCGACGTATAGTGGTGTTAGTTTTTTTTCTCAACCTTTTATTCATTTTTACCAACACTTTATCTCCGACCCTAAAAGTTCTATCCTGCTTTGATTTATTTTGCCTTTGAAGTAATACCTCATGCGCTTTTGTCAATTTATTTTTATTTCCTTCCTGAGCTCTGCTGGAGACGAATGAATAACATCGAGTAGTTTTCGATTTGTGACTGAATGAACAGTTCTATTATATTCAATGGTAGCTTGGAGTATCAGTTCTACAGTGACGTCCGTCTTTCTTTCAATTTTAAGGCACCTTGCTATTTCTATCAAAGTGCTATGTAGGCGCTCCACTTGACCGTTAGACGTACTGTGTAAAAGTGGGGCATTTACTATGTGGACATTAAAATGGTTCAATAGAATTGACTTTATTGTCTCAGAATTTAGTGCGGCCTCATTATCACAAAAAATCATTTTTGTCTCAAAGAAAATGTTCATAAGTTGAAAAATCTGTGTCTTTGCATCCGCAATTGTACGTGATAAAATCGGTTGAACTACTGCAAACTTTGAGAATTTATCAACACAAGTGAGAAAAAATTGTTTGTCCGTAGAGAATATGTCGATGTGCAGAATTTCGCCGGAGTATGAAGGAATTAGCGTCTCTCCAATCAACTGTTTTTGAGATTTGTTTTACGTTTTCTTAAGCGGCTCCATGTGCCCTATTACGCTCAGCAGCCGCAATTTCTTTTTGGTCGGCTTTCTCGAAAATTTCCCCCACGAACCTTTTCGAATGCCAAAATTTTGTGGATGGAAAATATTCAACGAGTTTAAGCTGAATATGAGCAAAAACGGGTAGGTCACAGTAAATTGCATTCACCACATCGAATTTTACCGCGTCTTTCACTGCTTCCATAAGTTTGTACTTATCTGAGAAGTATATGAGATGCTTAGTTTTCGTATCGAAAATTATAATATTGCGCGTTGAGGCCTATGGTGACTCTTCTATAATAATTTGATTCCTGAAACAATTGATTGGTTTCTCCGTTGTTTCTATAGTGTATGTTAGTGATGATTCACTATGCACTGTAGCAGCGTGGGAGGATTTTTCGTCCTCAAGAGCGTGAATTTTTTGTCGCGATAGCGTATCGGCCACGTGGTTCTCCTTCCCGGGTCTATAGAATATGTTGGCATTATGTTCGTCAATGAATGCCTTCCAGCGCTTTATCTTTGCGTTTTGGTTTCGGTCTGAAACCGCAAATGTAAGGAGCTGGTGGTCCGAAAATATGTTAAGAGTTTTTACACCGTAAATACAATAATGTGACATCTTCTGATATCAAAATTTCCTTTAATTTATTGAAAGCTCGCAATTGTTTTTCGTTTAGCTTGATTTTTAAATTTTTGGATTGATGAGCACTTATCATGCGGTTTTCCTATTTTAAGATGTCGGAAAGATGCTATTGATGCAAAATCGTTGATGAAGCATCTGTAATAGCTCGCTAATCCCAAAAATAATCTAACTGCAATTAATGTCGAGGGCTCAGTGTAGCTTTTAATTGAATCTATCTTAGAGGGGCTCGTTCTGATACCCGCACATGAGACCGTAAAACCGAGGTATTCTAAGCTTTCCTTAAAGAAATACGACTTCTACCGTGAAACCCTTTTGTTGGTCTCATATAAAGTGCGTAAAACCCAGTCAATGTGTTTGATGTGGTCTGCCTCAGTTTCAGAGAAAATGATAACATCGTCAACGTAGACGTGACAAGTTTTCCCGATTTGTTCGCGAAAAAACATCATCTATAGCCCTTTGAAATATACTGGGGCGTTCTTCAGCCCAAATGGTAAACGGCAAAATTCGTATTGTCCGCTGTTTACGGAAAATGCTGTTTTTTCCGCGATTTCGCTCTGCAAGTTCTATCTGATGAAACCCTGATTTTAAGTCAAAAGTTGTAAAATACCTAGCTTTTCCTAGGTTTGATAAAATAAGCGATACGTTAGGTACGGGGTATTTGTCATCAATCGTTTTGTTATTTAGTTTGCGAAAATCTATTACTAGACGTTTCTTTTTATTACCTAGTTCATCTATCCCTTTTTTGTCGACGACCCAGACGGAGTTATTGTAGGGAGATCTGGATGGCCTTATTATATTATTTTTTAAGAGATAATTTATTTCCGTATTGACAAAATCAGCCTCTCTCATTGGGTATGGGTACCTTTTTGAATAAATTGGTTCTTCGCTTTCTGTGCAAATAGTAGCGACAACATTTGTGTTATAAGGCAGCGACTTGTTAGCATCCGCAAATGCTTTAATTCTATTCTTCATAATCAAATCAGTTTTTACTGAAGGGGGGACTTCTATGTCGTTAACTATTGTAAGGTTTACGTTTTCGCATTCATAGAACCTGATTTCCTCAGATCCGAAATCAGGATGAATTATTCCCGTTTTTAAACAAATTGTAGCATTGATCTGCGTTAGCAAATTAAGGCCGATTATAGCATCAAAGACCGTAAGACCAGAAAGTATAGAAAAGGGACTATTAATTCCAAAGACAAATTTGTGGGTAATTGTATCAAAGCCATGAATGGACTTTACCCGGAAAAGAGCATCGGCTGGCATAACAGTTCCTATCTCTTGCAGCGATTTCATGTAACTTTTTGATGTTCCAGTATCTGTTAAGAATCAAACAGTTCTCCCCGCTAAATTCCGCTTTAAGAACGGCAGCAAGGACTTCCCCCAAAAATGGATGTGCTCAGAAAGAGACTCACAATCTTCAATTTCAGCTACCTCTGATTCAGCTAATGTTTCGTAACTATTCCATTTCTTGAACGGGTTCGTGTTTGGTAAAGCAGTTATCCCTCGTTTGATCATTGTCACTGCGCTGTCTATTATAATAAGGGGTTTAACCTGATTGGATGAGTTATTTTGGTTATTATAACAACTGTCGTAAATTCTTTTGACCCTAAAAGATTTATGTTGTGATCGTTGACCTTCAGACCTGTGTACTCTCTCCTAAGAGTCTCTGGCAAAATTTGTTGCAAACATATATCTTTCATGGTTTGATTCGACTTCCTGAGCTAACGCTTGAGCGGTTGGTAAATCGGATGGGCGGGCTGAAAACAAAACGTCACTTTAAGACTTTTTTAACCCAGAAATGAAAACGTGGAACGCATCTGCTCTGTATTTCTCGTTAAGAGATGTAGCAAGAGCATTATCATAACTCATAATTGTTTTGTTGGTTAATAAGGTTAGTTTTCTTTCGACTTCATCTTAATATTGCAGAATAGATAGTGTACCTTGCTTAATTGTGCTCAGTTCTTGCTCTATCAAATAGATTGGGCGCTTATCTGAGTAAGTGAAATCCAATCTAGCAATTATGGCTTTAAAATTCAGGACCGTGTTGAAGGAAGCTAGGACGCCATCGGCTGGTCCTCTTATTTTGTTCCGAATTATTGATACAGCTTGGTAGTGCTTCGAGCAACCGTCGTACCTTTCAAATACCTTGTACGCTGCATGAGCAGCTTGACGGCAGGACATATACAAGTCCTGCTTGCCATCGAATTCTGGCAAGGATTTCACTACGTCCAGCGATTCATCGCATTGTTTACCCTCAATTAGTTCAGTTTCTTTATACACCTCTACTTCTGGACTAGCAAAAGTGGCAGCCGAAAGTTTCTGATTCCCTTCCTGTATTAAATTATTTAATTCCGTCCTCTGGGATTCTAACGCGCCGCGCACTGCAGCTTCTATAATAGCTTTCAAATTTTCTGCATCCCTATTTTCTCTATTTTCCCTATTAATACTTAAATTCTTAAGTTATTCTAATATTAAGCCTAATTCACAATCACTGTCGCTCATAAATTTCTTTAACCAATGAACACTACAAACTTAAAATTTCGTAAAAAGATGTAAAACTGATAATAACACTTGCCGTCGAACGCGATTTTTATTTATTTATGTTGGACACTATCATAGAATTAATTAGTTCATGAGCAATTCATTTACATTTTTAGTTGAGTTGATTTCTTCATTGCAGTTTCTTTGAATCCGTTGAGTTGAGTTGATTTTTCTTTCGCAGCTTCCGGTAAGGGGATGAATTGATGTATGTGAGTGTGTGTTGACACAACTTTGGTTACAATAGATTCCGTTGAGTTGAGTTGATTTTTCTTTTGCAGCTTTCGAGGAGTGGATGAGTTGATGTATATGAGTGTGTGTTGACACGACTTTAGTTACAATAGATATTTTTCTCGTTGGGCGCCAATTAATAAAAATACATAGTTATAATAATAATTAAATACTTTATTTAACCACTTTATTTAACTGCCCGTTACCCGGGCAAAATGCAATTCTTGCCGCGTGTGCAAGATATCGTATTGCCCTTATCTTCAGTGTCGGTGGGAACAGACACTGGAGTCAGTAACTTTCGGCGGAGGCATTCGCCGCTGAGTTGTTTACTCAGTTCGAATTTCGTTGATTGTGTTAACTTATACGAGTATCTTTATAAAAGCTGGCGAAATGGATGCTATTAACTTAAAACTGATTACATTGGATGTAGTATTGATACCTATATAATTAAACTGTAATCATTGGCAGCGTAATTTCGATAAGCTCTGCGACTCACTGAACTTCTTGGATTATACGAATATAATGCTTATTGGAGATTTTAATGGTCGTGTAGGACTCTTACAAAATAATTTTGCATCGGAGTACAACAGAACTCTGCTGAAACCGTGTCGCAAATCTAAAGACACAATTTGTGATAATAAAGGAGCAAAAATACTTGAACTTGCTGATGACATGTTCTTGTTGAATGGTAGTTGTGAAGGAGATCCTGATGGCGAACTGACCTTTACCAGAGAAACATCAAGCTCAATAATTGATTACTGTTTTGTTTCGGGAAACTGGCGCAAGCTTCTAGGCACTTTTCAAGTAAGAAGCGAGATCTTCTCGGACCACATGCCTTTAATTGTACTGCTAGCGGAAACTAAGCCTGCATAAAACCTTTAAGACTTCTGCCGAAATTTATGTGGAATGACCGAATAATGGATTCGTATCAGCGAAACATGAACTCGAAGCTTATGGAACTTTGCACACTGCGTTATACACCCAATATAGAAACTTTAACAGAAATAATAAAGAAATCTATACCGCAGAACAGAAAGATTTAAAAACACGTACAATATATAAGCAAAAATGGTATGATTCTGATTGCGCGAAAGCAAGAAATATCTGCTTTAAATTCCTCAAACTTCTTAGATGGAAGAACTCCAATATTTTTGAAGCTCTCTATCAAGATGCCAACATGGAATATAAGCGCATTTGTTACTTCAAGTAAAAAAAAGTAGCCTTTGAGCAACAAAACATTGCGCTCATAAACACCTCAAAATCTACTGCTCAGTTCTGGAAAGCTGTTAAATACCTTAATGGATACACGTCTAACATCTCTGTAGCTCTTAAACCCCCCCCCCCCCCAACTCAGGAATTACTTTAATAAACTTCTTTATGCCCCATTAACCTCTCCGCTATTTCACTATGCAGCCCCTATGCTCTTAGACGAAAAATTAGATTCTACATTTACCCTAGAAGAAGTCAAAGAAGTAATAAGCAAATCAAAAACAAGTAAAGTTCTATAAGAATTGCACTTATGAATTTATGAATTTTCTCACAATCGAATTTAACCGAATATTCGACTCTGCTAATATATATAATTCTTCCTCTAGACAAAAAAGGCGATTACAGGGACTCGAAGAACTATAGAGGAATCACATTTTTAAACACTTCTGCCAAGCTGTTTGCTTCATTCATTTACAAAAGATTGCATGAATGGGTTCAAGAACATAACACCCTTAAAGAATTCCAAGCTGGATTTAGGAGAAGTTATTCTACAATCGACCAGATATTCTGTTTAACAAACATTGCTAAAATATATAAGAGAAAAAAAAACAAAGTTGTACGCCTTTTTGTAGACTTTCAAGCAGCGTTTGATTCAATACACCGTGAAGCACTCTTTTACAAGCTTTCCAAAATCGGCGTATCAAGCAAAGTCATAAGAATTCTGAAAGCCTTGTATGAGAATAATACTGCACATGTATGGGATGGAGAATTAATTTCTGAGGAGTTTGAAACTTCTATGGGTGTTAAACAAGGCTATGTTCTAAGTGCACTACTTTTTGTACTATACATCAATGATATAACGGATGATGTCAAAGGTGTAATTAGATTCAACGATGTATCCATTCACACGCTGATGTATGCTGATGATATAATCTTTCTGTGTGATACTATCCAAGGTATGCATTTGATGAAAAACAGGATTAACGATTTCTGTAAAAGTTGGAATCTCACTATAAACCTTGGTAAATCAAATATGATGATATTCATAAACGCAGGGGGATGTGTCTCATCTTTGAAAAAGTGGAAGTTAGACGGGGAAGAGATTGAGGTAGTATCCAGATACAAATACCTACAGTGGGATGCAAAAATGAGTACATGTTTGTGCTCATTGCACTTATAATGGCATAATAAAAAATCAAAATTCAAATTGAAAATGAAAGAAAAATCTTATTTCCTATCCAATTTTAAACAAAACAACTTATAATTCAACACAGAAAGCATCACATTCTAAGAAAAAAAATAATAAAACCAAAAACAATTCCAATTCCAATGTACTCATTTTGCACCATGTGTTGCTCAATATATTCTCCGCAAAAATAAACATTTATAGTTACAATATGAGTTACTTGGTTGGTGTCTTTGTGCTTTATCTATTTTGACTTGAGGTTATGTGAGGTAAGATCTTTTTTCCAGAATATTTCGATCAATTTTTTAAATTTGAGTCCTTATCATGAGGAAGAAATCACATTTCAACAAGATGGCGACCCAAAGCACACGACCAAAATCGTGAAGAAATGGCTTTCTGAGCAAAATTTTACGTTGATTAAATGGCCAGCGCAAAGTCCCGACCTCAATCCGATTGAGAATTTGTGGTCAATCGTGAAAAGACGGTTGGGACAGTATCCATCAAACCCAAACAACTTGAAAGAGCAGAATATTCCAAAAGAAATCATAGAGAAATTGGTGGAAAGTATGCGTATCGAAAGTGTTTTACGAAATAAGGGCATATGGAGAAAATACTAAAAAAGCTCTATCGTAAAAAAGTGCAAAATTGAGTACATTGGAATTGTTTTTGTTTTTTAGAATGTGTTGTTTTCTGTGTTGAGTTATGAGTTGTTTTGTTTAAAAATCGATAAGAAATAAGATTTTTCTTTCATTTTCAATTTGAATTTTGATTTTTTATTGTTATGCCATAATAAGTGCAGAGAGTACAAACATGTACACAACATGTACACTGTAGGTATCCTAATATCGTCCTCTTTAAATTTGAAACCACACTTTGAGGAAAAATTAGCTGTTGCTAAAAGAGCTATCTGTTCGCTTTGCTAACTTTGCTTCAACAATAAATATGTATCGAAAAGTGCAAAACAAACTTTATTCTACTCAACCGCAGCTTCTATATGGCTCTACGGAGCTCAGGTATGGGGTTACAAAGGCTATGATGCTATTGAAAAATTCCTTCGCTACTTTTTGAAGAAGATCTTTCGGTTGCCAAAAAATACCCCTAACTATATGCTACATATTGAAACGGGAACTCCTCCGTTGCTCTTGTATACTTTCAAAATGCACTTCAACTATATTTTAAAAATACTAGAGATGAGCGAATGTAGATTACCAAACGTAGTTTTAAGAAGTATAATTAGAACAAACGGATACATTTGCTAGGAATGGAAAAAAATTGCTTCTGAATGCGGTTTAAATCTGTCTATTGAGGCAAACGAGCCTCCTCATCTATTAAGAAAAAAAATTTAACTCAGTTTTGGAGAATCTTCACTGTTTAGGAACTAGTACAGCAAACTAAACCATTTTTTAAATGAAAAAACATACTTCCTTGACAGTCACTCAATTGACAAAATAATCACAATTTCGTTAACTCGTTCAGTTAAACTTTATCCCCCACAGACCAGATTTACCAATTCTTTGTAACCTATGTAACATGAGGAAAGGAGAAGATATCTTACATTTTATTGGTGTTAGTCCGATTCTACCATAAAAGAATTTCGACTAACAATTTTCGAAAAACATGTTTTAGACGAATGTGAAGTAACGTGCATTTTAAATGGAGAAAAAGGATGGAAGGCCTTAAACGATTATTCAGTAGCAGCACTTTGTTATAGAAAACGTATCATAAATGGAGATTTTTAATGTAAAATAAAAATGTATGTATTTTGTCAACCTGGTAGACGGCCATAGACCAAACCATAAATGACTTTACATTGTAAAACATTTATTGAAAATAAAAGTCAAACTAACTAACTAACTAAAAAAAAAAATGGAATAAAAATGATCTGTTAAAAACAAAAATTTATTCGGAGTAATAAAAATCAGCAATATTGCTTAATATAACGCTTAATGTAAGATATTGTGGTCCTATCATTATTTCGCACTTTAAAGAATTATATTGTATACACTATAGAAACGTGTACATTCTATGCCTCAAAACTCGAAACTATTGCTAGGACTAAATAAGCTTGTTTTAAGTATTTGCCTAGAGTTAATATATGGGATTCTTATAAATATTAATAAGAATGCGATAGAAAAAATCTGAAACAAATTCAAAACTTGCGATATATTTGCAGAAACTGTATATAAAGGGTGTTCCAACAAGAACGCAAGATTTGAATTTGGCGCCATTCGAATTTTTATTGTTTGACATTTGAATAATTATTATTGCCTGTTAGTAGAAGGTAAAAAAAAAAAACCGATATGCCTCGGATAAGGACGGATTAACTGTTGACGACCCCAGCAAACGTTTAAAGGACAACGATTTTCGGTTTTGCACGTGGAATGTGAGGTCCCTTAACAGGCCACGTGCAGCCGAACAACTTGCGGAGGCCCTTGACAGCTACAAAGCTGACATAACCGCCATCCAGGAAGTGCGATCTGATGAGCCTGGCATAAAAGCGATGGAGAACTGCGATATCTACTACAGCAATTGCTATAGAGAGAGAAGGCAGCGCTTATTCGGATGCGGATTTGTTGTTCGAGGCAGACTTAGGCAAAAAGTCTTGAGCTACGACCCAGTCAGCGAACGCCTCATGACAATCCGCATCAAGGCTAAATTCGGGAACATCAGCCTAATATGCGCTCAGAGGAGAAGGATGACAACATCAAGGATGACTTCTATGATCTCCTAGAAAGAACATACGATCGATGCCCCAGCTATGACACCAAGATCGTTCTAGGAGATTTCAACGCTCAGCTGGGAAAGGAGGACATCTTTGCTGGAGTCATCGGTAAACACAGCCTGCACGACAACACATCCGGAAACGGACTCAGGCTGTTGGACTTCGCCTCGGGGCGAAACCTCTCTGTGGCTAGCACGCGGTTCCCACACCTGAACATTCAAAAAGGAACCTGGCGATCTCCTGATCAATCAACCGTCAACCAGATTGATCACGTTGCGATCGACGTCAGACACTCCTCCAGTATTCTCGATGTCCGAACCTTCCGAGGTGCAAACATTGACTCGGATCATCACCTTGTTGTAGCCAAGGTAAGAACCCGGATATCGAGAGAGCAACGGAGTCGAGAAAGGCCAAAACGATTTGACGTCGAAAAGCTACAATCGCAGATGATTGCTGGGAACTTTGCCGACCGAGTCTCCCGGAAACTCGCCCAGAGTTCGACGCTTCCTGCACTAAGCATAGAAGAAGAATGGAAACGTTGTCAAGAAGCCATCAAAGATGCTGCCACTGATGTGCTGGGTTTCACGTCACCACCCAGAAGGAACCCATGGTTTGACGAAGAGTGCAGGCAAGCACGCAGCTAAACAAGACGCCTATAAGGCGACGCTGCATCGAACAACGCGAGCTGTTCGTGAACTCTACGAACAGAGAAGAAGGGAAGAGCACCGGCTTCTCAGAAGGAAGAAGAAGGAGCATGAGAAGCGCGCGGTCGAGGAAATGGAAAGGTGCTTTGGCAGGAATGAAGTCCGAAAGATTTACCGAAAGGTAAAACAGCTATCCGGAGGATACAAGGTTCAGACCAAGGCCTGCCGGGACCAAAATGGACAACTAGTAGTAGAGTCGCAGTCTGTGCTGAGAATCTTTAAGGATCATTTCTACAAACTCCTAAACGGCGATGACGACCCAAATCCCGCTGTTAGGCAGAATGTTCCACTCAATTTGGACGATGATAGACAAGCATTCCGTCCGCCCCGACTTAGACGAGGTGAAGATAGCAATATCCAAGCTAAAGTCGAACAAAGCTTCTGGAGCGGACGGATTGTCCGCAGAACTATTTAAAGCAGCTGGAGATGACCTGGTTGGGCGCATGCACCAGCTCATCTGCAAGATATGGTTGGAGGAAAGCATGCCCGATGAGTTGAATCTCAGCGTCGTTTGCCCGGTCCACAAAAAAGGAGACCCCTTTGACTGCGCCAACTACAGAGGGATAAGTGTCCTGAACATTGCATACAAGATCCTCTCTGCCGTATTGTGTGAGCGTCTGAAACCATTTGTCCATGACCTGATAGGTCCCTATCAGTGTGGTTTCAGACCAGGGAAGTCCACAATAGACCAGATCTTCACATTACGGCAGATCCTGGAAAAGACCCAAGAAATGCAAATTGACACTCACCACCTATTCGTCGATTTCAAGGCTGCATATGACAGTGTGCATAGAGACGAGCTATACAGTGCCATGTCTAGTTTTGGCATTCCTACCAAACTCGTCAGATTGTGTAGGATGACGATGGAGAGCTCTCGCTGCTCCGTCAAGGTCGGTACCGAACTCACCGAGACCTTCAATGTCAAAAAAGGTTTTAGACAAGGCGACGCACTGTCATGTGACTTCTTTAACATTATCCTCGAGAAGATCGTGCGTAACTCACAAGTCAACACCAGAGGCACGATCTTCCAGAAGTCAGTTCAATTGTTAGCTTACGCTGATGACATTGACGTGATTGGACGAACACAGCGAGCCGTCAATTAGGCGTTTGCTGGCATTGAAGCGGAAGCGGCTAAAATGGGTCTTGCGGTAAATGAGGGCAAAACGAAGTACATGCTGTCATCAAGGAAGGACACACAACATCGACGTCTCGGACGGAGCGTCACACTAGGCAGCAGAAACTTCGAGGTAGTTAAGGACTTCGTCTACCTCGGCTCCGCGGTAAACAGGGACAACAACATCAGTACCGAAATCAAACGCAGAATCACTCTTGCCAACCGCTGTTTCTTTGGGCTCAAGAGGCAATTGAGTAATAAAGCCCTCTCCCGAAGGACGAAGCTCGCTTTATATAACAGCTTGATCATCCCCGTCCTACTATATGGCGCAGAATCTTGGACGTTAGCAAAGGCGGATGAGGAAGCACTTAGTCTTTTCGAGAGAAAAGTTTTGCGTGCGATTTTCGGTCCTGTTTGCGTTGATGGCATCTGGAGGAGAAGATGCCGGAGTGCCGTGTCATCCTCCGACGCATGCACACGTGTCGTCGCTGCATGCACTAAATAAATAACAAAAAAAAAGAATTCCTCGCGTCGTTCTTAAGAACATTTAACGCGGTCCGCCCAACACCTCCGCGAGTGAAAAAAAAAAAAATAAAAAAATAAATAAATAATTTCTTACAAAAAAAAATAAAAAAAAGTGCAGTGTAGTGCAGTGAAGTGATTCGGTAGAGCGCACTCGGCCCGCTCCCCCCTCTCCCACTCCTTCACAAGCCACTGTTGGGCATTCTCGGTCGCAACTCCCGTTTGATTTACCAGACGGGCTGGGGCGATGTCCGAGTCTGCCTAACATCTGACATAGCGGATTCGGAAGTGTGAATTTTTGTTAGTGGACCAATTCAAGTCAATGTACGGGCATAACACCTACGTTGATTTGTTTTGTGAAGCTAATCGCTGAATTTACACTTCTGAACTCTGCTTACTTTCACCAACTGCATTGTCGGAGTTGGTTTTCAAATGCCTACGACTGACATGAGGGGGCAATTTCGTGTTGACGTGAGTAACATTCGCGGACTGAGAACTAATCTCTTTGCCGTTTACGTCCACCTCTCTCGTCACAAACCAGCTGTCTTGGCGCTGAGCGAAACACAGGTGGGTGAGAATACCGATTTATCGGATTTGAACCTGCCTGGATATAGCTTGGTGCCCTTATTCTTTTTACACCGCGGTCTCGCCATTTATGTGCGTAGTGATGTTGCTTACCAAATTCAACCACAATATGGCCACTGTTCCAATCCGGAATTTAATTTTCTGTGGTTAAAACTCCTTGTCCGTAAGCATTTAATCCACTACTGCTTTATTTATAGAAGTCCAAACCTGGACAGCAACTCAACTTATAATGAGTTTGATGCGCTGTCTGACTCCATCACAAGAATTGTATCCCTGTACCCTCGCACTGAAATCGCTATTGCGGGCGATTTCAATGTACACAATTCTACTTGGCTTCGACATTCAGGCCAGACAACACCCGAAGGAAGGTATGTTGAAATCTTCGCTGAGGTAAATAATTTAACCCAGCTTGTGAATGAGCCAACACGAATACCTGACATTGCAGATCATATCGCTAACACCTTGGATCTGTTTCTCACCTCTCATCCGGAAAAATATTCAATTGATATATTGTCGCCTCTAGGCTCGTCCGACCACTGTGTCAGCCAAATTCTCGTACTCCTCCCACACAGTTAGAGAACAAATTCCGAAAAGAACAGTATGGCTCTACGAGAAAGCCAACTGGAGCGGACTTAACAACTTCTTTAGGAATTTTAACTGGTCACTATGCTTCCTCGATAGTGACGTGGATGCCGCTACTGATGCGATCACAAACATTATTTCGCTGGGCATGAGGTCCTTCATTCCTCACAGAGTGAAGAGCATCAAGCCTAAGGCAAACGCGTGGTTCGACTTGAGCTGCAAAGAGGCTATCAGGGTGAGAGAGTTGAGTTTCCGGGATTATAAAGCCAACCCTTCTGAGGAAGCCCGGAAAAAGTTCAAACGGATCCGAAATGACTGTAATGCATTAATAAGACGTGTTAAATTCTCCTTTGACCAAAAGTTGAGGCAAAAAGTTCTACAATGCCCCAAGGGTAGCAGAAGCTTTTGGTCTTTCGTAAAAAACATAAGGAATTCAGCCTCGTCTTCGATCCCAACGCTCATTTGCAATGACATTCCAGCTGTCAGCTCTTTGGACAAAGCCAATCTGCTTGCTGCACACTTTGCAGCTAGCTCAACGCTGCCAGATAACACTTTGTCCCCACCTGTACTTGAGAGCGTAAATTTCTCCATGGGGCAAATCCATTTTCGCACTCGTACAGTAGCAAGAGTACTTAAATATCTAAACATACACAAATCCGCTGGCCCGGATGGTATACCCCCTGTTCTTCTGAAGAGGTGTTCTTCTACGCTGGCAAAACCACTGCGTAAGCTTTTCCATCTGTCCTACTCTTCAGGGCTATTTCCGAGTAAGTGGAAAACTGCATTTGTCCAGCCCGTCCCTAAAAAGGGCGAATGTTCGTCACCCACCTCCTACCGACCCATAGCACTAACGTCCCTTCTCTCCAAGGTCATGGAAACGCTGATAAACCGTCAGCTTATGAAATATCTTGAGTCCCGGAAGCTTCTTAATGACCGGCAGTACAGCTTCCGAAGCAACCGTTCCACTGGTGATCTGATGGCATATCTCACTGAAAAGTGGAACCAATCTTTGCACAATGCAGGAGAAAGCAAGATTGTTGCGCTTGATATTTCTAAGGCATTTGACAGGGTCTGGCACCAGGCTCTCTTGTCGAAAATGCGTGCTTTTGGAATCGATGAGTCTCTTCTTCAATGGATTAGAAATTACCTTTCGAATCGTTCAATACAAGTCGTTTTGGATGGATTCAAGTCTGATATCCACTATATTAATGCTGGTGTTCCCCAGGGCTCTGTTTTGTCTCCGACACTCTTTCTCATTTTTATAAATGATCTCTTGTCTGCTACTTCTAATCCTATTCATTCCTTCGCTGATGACAGTACCCTCAGCTTTTCATATTCGTTCTTTGGCTCACGTCCCTCCACTTCGGCCTTAGACTCGGAACGGCAGCGTATGTTAAGCACATTAAATTCCGACCTTGACAGCATAATCGATTGGGGAAATAAGAATAGAGTGGAATTTAATGCTTCCAAAACACAGTGCTGTCTACTGTCGTCAAAGCGATCACAAAATAATCAGCCGTTATCCATGAACGGCACTTGCGTTGTTGAAACCGAAAGACTTTCCATCCTCGGTATGTGTATCAACCCAACAATTAGTTGGAACGATCACATATTTGAGGTCGCCAAAAATGCTGCGAAATGTCTAGGTTTCCTTAAACGATGCAAGAAGTACTTCACCCCCTCTGATCTGGCTACAATATACAAGGCATACATACGCCCAAAACTTGAGTATAACGCTCCTATCTGGTCAGGTGCTTCTAAGACCTCCCTGCACCTGCTGGATAGAATTCAAAAGCGAGCGATAAAACTTATAGGTGACAGTAATATTGCGAAGTCGATTGACTCGTTAGAACACCGACGTAATGTCGCGTCATTGTCACTTTTTTACCGCTATTTCAACAAGAAATGCTCAGACGAATTAGCCAGTTGCATTCCTCCCCTTCAAGAATTCACCCACAATACACGCCTCGCTAGGAATGCCCATCAATTCACCCTCAAGCCCTCTTTCGGACGTATAGTCAAATTCAGAGACTCGTTCTTTAGCCGCACTACACGAATCTGGAATGCTCTTCCCAGCTCGATTTTTCCTCCTCATTACAATCCACAGGCATTTAAAACCAATGTGCGTCGGTACCTCCTCTCCCTCTCTTCCTCTATACCTTCGGCCCGTGCTGTGACTTGATCCGGTCACTTAAGGGTACTCGCAACCCCTTTTGCACGCGTCAATTATAAAAAAAAAAAAATTTAATGACGATCTCTATAGGCTGTACAGCGACATGCGCCTGGTTAAGCGTCTATGGATACAACGCTTAAGATGGCTAGGCCATGTAGAGCGTATGGACACCACTGCTCCGGCCCGAAAAGTCTTTGAATCCGAGCCATTGGTACAACGCAACAGAGGATGACCTAGACTAAAGTGGCGCACACAAGTGGAGAAGGACCTCAACCAACTTGGAGTGCGCAACTGGAGACAGCTGGCGAAAGATCGTGCTGGCTGGAGAGGCATGTTGGTTGAGGCCCAGGTCCACCCCGGACTGTAGCGCCACAAGAAGAAGAAGAGTAAGAAGAAGAAGTTAGTAGAAGGTATTAGGTTAATAAAAATGGAGCCCTACACAAATGAACAACACATACTCATTGTGAACATGAAAATGCTGATTTTGCCGAGGCTCATTTCCATCTTGACGGCTTCGTTAATAGGCAGAATTGTCGCATTTGGGGAGAGGAAAATCCTCGAGTGATTCACGAGAAGCAAATGCATCCTCAATTTGTCACACAAGCGCAAACAGTCAATGGTGTTCGGTATCGTGAAATGATAACCAATTTTTTTACCTAGAATTGAAAAAATGAACGTGGAGGGAATGAGGTTTCAACAAGACGGCGCCACATACATACAGCTAGAGAAACAATTCAATTGCTGCATCAGTCATTTAAATCTTGCGTTCTTGTTGGGACATATATTGAACACTTACTGTATATATAAAACTGAAGGAAATAAATAACTTTCAATTCAATTCACTTCAATTTTTGGAATCTTGCGAAAGGGCATTGTTTGTAACTTTTATTTGGTACATTAATGTTGGTTAAACTAAGGATAGAATAGAATCTAGTCGAATAAATCTTTTAGAATTACAAATGTGACACAAATTAATAGGTAGTTGAAACGAATTAAAAATTTGTCTTAATCTATCTGCCTATATGAACTTTCATGACAATTGATTGAATTCAGTTCATTCATTTGATTGAGAAATAAACTCACAGTTAATTGGATAGGTGGCAAACAAAATTAAAATAATATGAGTTAGGTTCCTAATGATAAACTTCGAGATTAATAAAAGTGCTTTCATTATTATTAGAGACATTTCTATACGTTACCAAATGCAACACACTCGTTCGGCTCATAACAAAACTTCCAGTGGCAGCAAAATAATAGAACTCGGAAATATTATATATGCATTAAGAGTACAGTGACTCACAGTAAAAATGGCCCACGGTTGAAAAAAATACAGAAACATCAATATCTAACAAGAATGACTTAAGAAGCGTATTGCTAGAGAAGTGGGATAAAATTAGCCCCAAATACACGAAAATATTTAAATCAATTCCTAGCCGTTTGAAAACTGTTATTAAACAGAAAGGATTTTCGATGAGGTATTAGAGACATCCTTGCTTTTTTTCATTAATATACCATATTATACTTTATGGTGTCCATTTTCACTGTGTGGTGAAATTTAATGGTGTTTGTTTCTTTTTTAATGTTTATTTTTTTTATTTTTTTGCTATTATAATAAATAAGTCTACTAACATTAATATTATTTGTTTTTGTTTTTTTCAACAATTTTGTATATATTTCGCAATAAATATGACATATGTATATAAATGCCATGAATTGTACATATATAAAGGTATTTTCACTTCCTACATTGAAAAAAAAAATTCTTTTAAATAAAACCACACGCACAACTTTTCTGAGGAAATATATACAACAGAAAGAGTACACTATTTATTAGTATCTAGAATTTCTATGCATTCTTACAAAAAGATTTTCATCAGTTTTTAAATTTGGAAACTGTCCAGTGTAAACCCATCGGACTCCTATTTAAATTTTTATTTCTTCTCACAAAGATCCACAAAACTATATCATTTAAGCGATCGACCACATGTATGAGGATTGCATTTTATATTTCGGGATTAGAGAACAAAAACAAATATTAATCATCGAAAATAGCTTTTCTGTTTTTCAAAATATTCCTCATTAAGATCAATGCACTTTTGCATGCGTTTGAACCAATTGTCGAAGCACTTTTGCCTCTTTGATTGAGGTATCTCCAAAACATGCATTCTTAACGCATCAACCGCTTTTTCAGGTGTCGAAAAACGTTGACCTTGCATTTTATTTTTTACGTACGGGAATAAAAAGAAGTTATTCGGTGGCAAGTCAGAGCTATACGGCGGATGACTCATCAAATCGATGTTTTGAGTGCTCGAAAATGCAGTTATTTAAGCCGCTTTGTGAGAGCTCGGTGATGTGTGAGAGCCGTCGTGGTGAAGAGTAATCCGTCTTCGGCGGTTGATTATCCTGATTTCTTGGTAGACAACTGGCAAACAAATGGTAGTGTACCACTCAGAATTGACTGTTCTGCTTTCTAGTGGTACGGATGCGACATATTCAGTTTTTCCGAAAAAACAGGCGACCATTAACTTGGAAGTGCTTCATACGCGAGCAACTTTTGTTGGATTTGGCTCAATTTGAAACACCCATATAGTTTTTTTTTTAGACAATGCGATGCACTGTCATGTGACTTCTTTAACATCATTCTCGAGAAGATCGTGCGTAACTGTGAAGTCAACACCAGAGGCACGATCTTCCAGAAGTCAGTTCAATTGCTAGCCTACGCTGAAGACATTGACGTGATTGGACGAACACAGCGAGCCGTCAATGAGGCGTTTGCTGGCATTGAAGCGGAAGCGGCTAAAATGGGTCTAGTGGTAAATGAGGGCAAAACGAAGTACATGCTGTCATCAAGGAAGGACACACAACATCGACGTCTCGGACGGAGCGTCACACTAGGCAGCAGAAACTTCGAGGTAGTTAAGGACTTCATCTACCTCGGATCCGCGGTAAACAGGGACAACAACATCAGTACCGAAATCAAACGCAGAATCACTCTTGCCAACCGTTGTTTCTTTGGGCTCAAGAGGCAATTGAGTAATAAAGCCCTCTCTCGAAGGACTAAGCTCGCTTTATATAACAGCTTGATCATCCCCGTCCTACTATATGGCGCAGAATTTTGGACGGTAGCAAAGGCGGATGAGGAAGCCCTTAGTCTTTTCGAGAGAAAAGTTTTGCGTGCGATTTTTGGTCCTGTTTGCGTTGATGGCATCTGGAGGAGAAGATTTAATGACGAACTCTATAGGCTGTACAGCGACATGCGCCTGGTCAAGCGTCTACGGATACAACGCTTAAGATGGCTAGGCCATGTAGAGCGTAAGCACACCACTGCTCCGGCCCAAAAAGTCTTTGAATCCGAGCCATTGGGACAACGCAACAGAGGACGACCTAGACTAAAGTGGCGCACACAAGTGGAGAAGGACCTCAACCAACTTGGAGTGCGCAACTGGAGACAGCTGGCGAAAGATCGTGCTGGCTGGAGAGGCATGTTGGTTGAGGCCCAGGTCCACCCCGGACTGTAGCGCCACAAGAAGAAGAAGATACAGTCAACTGCTGTTTACTTTTGGGATGACAAGCGTAAATTCACAATTCAACACCTGTCCCGATGTCATAGACCAATCGACACGAGCGATTGACAAATTGTGTGGGATCCAACGTGAACAAACTTTTGTGACGGCAAATGTTGATGTAATATTGAATATATGCTGGTACCACTAATTTTTAAGGTTGTCCCAAAATCACGATAGGTCACATGACGATCTTGCAATATCAGTTGGCGCAAAGCATCAATGGTTTCTGGAACAACAACTGATTTTGGACGACCTTCACGAAATTCGTTTTGGAGTGAACTACGACCTCGGTTGAACTTACCATACCATCGATAAACACTGATCCTTGATAGAGCTTCATCGCCAGAAATTGAATTAAGTTCATCGATGCACTGTTGTTGAGTTAATCCACGTCGAAAGTTGTAAAAAATAATCCCACGAAAATGTTCACGATTTAATTCCATTTTTTGGGCAAGATGAATCTTTTAAGTTACTGTAAATAACACAAATAGCGCTCGTATGTCAAAACGTTCTGAATACGTATAACTTCAAAAATGTCAAGCTTTACGATAGAGCTGGCAGTTACCAGATTGCAACACTAGGGTTGCCCAATCCCGAAATATAAAAGGTAACCTTCGTATATGAATCATACCAGAACTAGGAATTGAGTATGTAAACTTCATCTGTGTATGAAAAGCGCTGAAAAAAAAATAGTTACTTGTAAAAGAGTACAAGCAGCACCTACACACAAATTAAACATTTTAAAGTTTATTGTTTATAAAATGGAATTTGGTTGATACGAGACGTTGTTGCTGCTCTTGGTAGTGGGGAAGGTATAGGTGCGCTTTTCTCTGCTTCTGAAGGTTTTGTTGATGATGTATTGGTGTAAGTGTTATCTAGCGACTTATTACCTATGGTAGCTTTTCGGAGGGTAGCTATTATGATTCTAAGGAGTAGAAGGCAGACTCCAATATTCAGCATTGTACCATTAACTTTTGTTCTGGATGTACTGTGTGTTGTTGGCGTGGAGTTCCTTAATCATCTCTAGCGATAACATTTCTTCTACTTGATGTTGTTTCCATGATTTCCGGGAGAGGGTTGAAGTACGTTAGCTCAAGGGATTTAAAGACGTTTTTCCCAATTTGGATGCTGGTGTTCTGATACTTGATAAGAAACGTACCATTTAGAGCCACCTACCTGGTCGTTGTGATATTTCTTCGATGGCAGGAATGTATTGGCTATTAATTTTAGTGCAGTTTGCCGGTATGCTTTTTAATAAATTTGGAATATAAGTCGTGTTACTTAAACTAACAATATTATTCATAGGACAAATTTACTATTTATTTCTTGTTTTACGATCTACATCTATTCCATATGATTCGTTTTTTGCATTTTATAATATTATTGAAATCTATTTTAATTATTTTATTTCCTTCTATTACTGGTCTTAGATAGATAGATAGATAGCTTTATTTCGTTATAAATTTACAATGGCTTCGTTATTGCACAATATACTATTAATAACAGAGATTTGATATTTTTATTATATATCTTTCTTCTGAGAAGTTATTCTCCTTCTTCTTCTTGTGGCGCTACAGTCCGGGGTGGAACTGGGCCTCAACCAACATGCCTCTCCAGCCAGCACGATCTTTCGCCAGCTGTCTCCAGTTGCGCACTCCAAGTTTGTTGAGGTCCTTCTCCACTTGTGTGCGCCACTTCAGTCTAGGCCGTCCTCTTTTGCGTTGTCCCAATGGCTCGGATTCAAAGACTTTTCGGGCCGGAGCAGTGGTGTCCATACGCTCTACATGGCCTAGCCATCTTAAGCGTTGTATCCATAGACGCTTAACCAGGCGCATGTCGCTGTACAGCCTATAGAGTTCGTCATTAAATCTTCTCCTGCAGATGCCATCAACGCAAACAGGACCAAAAATCGCACGCAAAACTTTTCTCTCGAAAAGACTAAGGGCTTCCTCATCCGCCTTTGCTAACGTCCAAGATTCTGCGCCATATAGTAGGACGGGGATGATCAAGCTGTTATATAAAGCTAGTGTAGTCCTTCGAGAGAGGGCTTTATTACTCAATTGCCTCTTGAGCCCAAAGAAACAACGGTTGGCAAGAGTGATTCTGCGTTTGATTTCGGTACTGATGTTGTTGTCCCTGTTTACCGCGGAGCCGAGGTAGACGAAGTCCTTAACTACCTCGAAGTTTCTGCTGCCTAGTGTGACGCTCCGTCCGAGACGTCGATGTTGTGTGTCCTTCCTTGATGACAGCATGTACTTCGTTTTGCCCTCATTTACCGCAAGATCCATTTTAGCCGCTTCCGCTTCAATGCCAGCAAACGCCTCATTGACGGCTCGCTGTGTTCGTCCAATCACGTCAATGTCATCAGCGTAAGCTAACAATTGAACTGACTTCTGGAAGGTCGTGCCTCTGGTGTTGACTTGTGAGTTACGCACGATCTTCTCGAGAATGATGTTAAAGAAGTCACATGACAGTGCGTCGCCTTGTCTAAAACCTTTTTTGACATTGAAGATCTCGGTGAGTTCGGTACCGACCTTGACGGAGCAGCGAGAGTTCTCCATCGTCATCCTAGACAATCTGACGAGTTTGGTAGGAATGCCAAAACTAGACATGGCACTGTATAGCTCGTCTCTATGCACACTGTCATATGCAGCCTTGAAATCGACGAATAGGTGGTGAGTCTCAATTTGCATTTCTTGGGTCTTTTCCAGGATCTGCCGTAATGTGAAGATCTGGTCTATTGTGGACTTCCCTGGTCTGAAACCACACTGATAGGGACCTATCAGGTCATGGACAAATGGTTTCAGACGCTCACACAATACGGCAGAGAGGATCTTGTATGCGATGTTCAGGAGACTAATCCCTCTGTAGTTGGCGCAGTCAAAGGGGTTTCCTTTTTTGTGGACCGGGCAAACGACGCTGAGATTCCACTTATCGGGCATGCTTTCCTCCGACCATATCTTACAGATGAGCTGGTGCATGCGCCCAACCAGGTCATCTCCAGCTGCTTTAAATAGTTCTGCGGACAGTCCGTCCGTCTGAGAAGTTATTACAAACATTTTAAATATGAAACTAGACAAGAACTTGAATTTTGAAGGAGACACGAAACCTTCAATATAAGGTAAAAAAAAACATAAATAAATAAAAAATAAATAAATAAAATAAAAGAAAAATAAATAAATAAATAAACAACTAAATAAACCAACAAATAAATAAATAAATAAATAAATAAATATATATATAAATATATAAATAAATAAATAAATACAAATAATTTAATAAGCACATAAACTAATAAATAAATAATTTAATTAAATTAATAATTAATTATTAAGATGAAAATAGAAAAATAAATATGAAAATAGAAAAAAAAATTAATAAATAAATAAATAAATCATCAATTTTGACTAGTAGTTGCAAGCAGATTATTAACTAGGGGATTGTCAGCAAAAGCTCAAGAATTCATATACTTTTCAGTGATTTTGGATATTCTTTCTGACAGAAATTCGACACCAGCTCTTTTATGAAGATGTAGAGTAGGATAATCCCATGGTAGGTTTAATATTAACTTTAGAACTTTATTTTGAGCTACTTGTAATTTTTTTATGTGGCAACGGGCGGAGTTTCCCCAAACTGAACAACCATAAAGAAGAATGGCTTGAAGTATTACTTTAAATATAGTTATTTTATTTGGCAGGGAAAGAGATGATCTTCTATTTATAAATTAGTAAAGGACTCTTGTTGCAATATTAACCTTATTAACAGTCTGTGAGATGTGTTTGGAATCAAGATAAATACCTAAATATTTAACAGATTTCTGAAACTTTACATTTGTTCCATTAATCTGTACATTTAAGGGGGGGCAAACAACAAGCTTTCCTTTTTCTAGTGAAAAAGATGGCTTGCAGCTTGTCCTTGTTTAATTGGATTTTCCATTTATTAAAATACATTTCAAGTATTTTCATCGCATATTTTAGATTGATCTCAATGTTGAGAGCAAATTCATGGGATGAAAATACAGCTGTATCATCAGCAAAAACAGCTAATCCACATTCAGGCAGATCTGGAAGGTCTGAGGTATATAAATTATAGAGAATGGGCCCCAGTACAGAACCCTGAGGTACACCGGACTTCAAGTAGACTACATTAGATACACCATTATTGACATGCACTTGAAAACTACGGTCAGACAGAAAATTTAGGATTATATTGCACATATAAGGAGAAAAGTTTAGATTCATCATTTTATGTATCAATCCATTATGCCAAACACAGTCAAAGGCCTTTTCAATATCAAGTAAAATCATGCCGGTCGATTTTCCTATTGACCAGTTACTTTTAACAAGATTATAAATTCTTTGTACTTGATAGGCAGTGTTGTGGTTGCGTCTAAAACCAAACTGTTCATTCGGAAATATATGGTTATCATCCATGATTTTCATAATCTTTTCCTTTAGAATTCTTTCATAAACCTTACTAAGGTTACTTAAAAGGCTTATTGGTCGATAACTACCCGGATTAACCGCTAACTTTCCTGTTTTTAATATGGGTGAAACTTTGGCAAGCTTCCAGTTGATCGGAAAGTACTGCATTTTAAGGCAGGAGTTTATAACATACACCATCATTTTGATCCCCTTTTTTGGAAGTTCCTTAAGATAGATGTTTCTTACATGATCTAATCTTCCAGACTTTCTAATTGCCAGATTATTTATAACAAACGTAATGTCTTCTTCGTTTACGTAAGCATTTACAAGTGTATTTATGTTGAGTGTTTTTAGTCTCTCAACTGAACTATCAACCACAGAGTTTTTATGCGCATTACCCAGATGTTGCGATATGCAATGATTACGCTTAAAAGTAGCGGCTAGAGCATTGGCTTTCTCACTGTCTTATTATTAATCTTCGTCTACGGTCGGTAGGCTTACTGTATATAAAAGAACATAATTATTGAAAGCTACTTTTATTTCGAAAAATTCAATTGCTTTTGCAATATTTGCAGAAGGTATTTCTAGATTTGATATAATTTAAGATTGGCAAGAGCCAATCCCTCCCAATGTAAGGCATATGCAACATTGGATACTTCTTCTTTTAGAATGTCTCATTTATATTTTAAGTTAAATACAATTTCTTCTATTGAGTTCTCATTTTCATTTGGGAGGTTTGCAGGCGCTCTTTCATAGATGACTCTATATTGCCTAAAGCTTGCGAATATGCTGATAGATCTACTTCGTGGATTATTTTGTAAGTTCCTGTTTGTATTCTAGATTTCATTGTATCAATAGTCTTAAGTTCATATAGTCCAGTATCTGTACGTCGCCTATGCAGTTAGTCAGCAGGCACCTAGAAGGAAATATTTCGAAAGTCTATTACGATTCTATGTGTGACTTATGATCAACTTTGCCGGATTAAGTGAGGACAGTGTTTTTTTATTTTCTTTTACAAATTCCTTTGCATATTTGTGAGAGAGTTTTGACCCTATTTGCTTGTTTTTGTTGACATAAATGATTTCTCCTATTGAGTACTCTTTTATTAGATATTTTCCCTTGTTTTGTTTTTTATCAAATCATGTTCTTGTTTATCTTTTAGTTTGGCTTAAACTTCAGAACGTATTTTATCAACTTGAGAAGGATCAATGTTTCTACTAATGAATAAATCTACTGGTTTCTTGTTTTTTACCGTGTATATGGAGAAATTGTAGGCATTTTCTGCGGTTTCTAGGAATTCCCTGAAGGATTTATGCAACTGCTATTTTTTGATGCATCGCATGAGTTCTGCAAGAGTCGACACACCAAGAAAGTAGTATTTTTCTAGAATCTGTGATTTGTTCTCACGATCATTTCTATGAGTACGTTGATGTATGTTAATAATTATTTCTTCTTGTTTATTATTCTTCTTGTTTAGTTTCATCAATCAAGCCATAGTGGAAGGGCTTGAGAAATCTGACACGATAGTTGGCAAACTTATAGTTGTTGATTTTCTGAATCATTCCTTATATTCGTGCCTCTGTTTTTATGCAATTAGTTACTGTCGGGTTTAATCTTGTTTTTAAAATTTGGATTAACTTGCTATTTGTTTAGGATTATTCGGTTCTAAGATGTCTGTGATATGTTGAAAAGATTATTCGAAATTCGTAATTACTTGCATTACCGATGTTAAGTAAAATTTGGTATTTTAATACATTGATAGGCGATTCAACACTGTATATGAGACCATGTGCTGAGCTTTCATCACTATGCAGGTTTGGAGTGAGGAAGTTTATTTCTGATCGGATGAGAGGCCTGGATAGTGCATCTGCAAATACGTTTATTCTACCGGGCTTATATTTAAGCCCGTAATTGTACTGAAGTTCCTTAAGGGTACTTGGATGTGGAAAGTCTGAATTGCTCTCATTTTCGCTGGATTGGTTTTAATGTCATAAGGTAAAATAACTAGGAACTTTACCTCTTGTTTGTAGAATCCAGTTGCACTTTCATATTTGCAGCTTGTAGTGTTTGGAACACTTTTCGAATGTTTATCTCATATGTAACCTCGTTTTTACTAAAAATGACTATGTCATCTATGTAGACATATTACACCAATATGTTCGCGAAGAATGTCGTCCAGTGCTCTTAGAAATATTGACGGAGCATTCTTGAGACCAAATGGAAGTCTCGTGAATTCACATTTTCCACTTTTAACTGAAAAAGCGGTTCATTCTATATCAGATGCTTTTAAGGGGATTTGATGAAACCCACTTTTCAAGTCCACAACGGAAAACCAATTATTCTGGCCAAGTTGAAGAAGAACTTCGTTGATTTGAGGGATCGGGTATCGATCGGGAATAGTTAAGCTGTTCAGTTTTCTATCATCGATGACCAGAAGCATCGGTTTTTTTTCGGCACTACCCATACAGGGAAATTATATGGAGAGCATGAGGGCATCATTATTTCATCATTAAGTAGCTGGTTTACTTGTTTCTCAACCTCGTTTTTAAGAGACGTAGAATAGGGGTAAAATTTAGTGTATACGGGTGAATCAGATGCTGTTCTGATCTCGTCTTTCACTACAGTAGAATAAGTTAGTTTTTCTTCAGGTTCATCAAAAAAATTTAGGGAAATCGTGTACAATTTGATAAATGGCTGACTTTTGTTCTAGGGGCACGTGATTGGTTCGGATGTTGATGGAGTAAACAGATTGAGAAGCCATTTATTTGATGCTCACCTTTATATGATAATTGGTAACCATCTAGTTATGTTTTGCATGGATGACTGCGGAGACACTTTAAGCTATTATTTTCGAGGATCGGAAGGACTTGATTTGATTTTATTTTGCAGGTCAAAAGGACTAATAAAAGTATGGTGAGTAACTTGCAATTGAATTGCAATAAAATGGTTTTTCATTGGGTAAAGGGTATTTTTATTAAAGACGATTGAATATAATTCTTATTTGATCACGTCTCGATCAATATTTTTAAGATGTCTCCATCCTTCGTTGCATATTCGAAATATGGCAGCGAAGAGTCGCTTAATCTTAAAAATGAATGTCGCTTAGCTCCATAATGTTGTTCGAATCTACATTCTTTGGTTGTGTAATTTCAATATATTCCTCGAGGGTTTCGCTGTATTCATTCGAGTTGTCCATGGTGGCCTGCATATCCTTGTACTGGCTTATCTCTTTTTCATGGGGCATGGTATCAGTGTAAAAATTCCTCTCTCACGATCTATTAAAGCAATCAGTCGAGCTTTCATTTTCCGCGAAAAATCAAAAATCCAACACTGAAGCGTCCCGCTTTCAACCTCGAGGATACCATGTCCTCAAACAGCAAAATGTTGGTACTTCTTTTCTCCCTCTCCATTCCCATAAGGATACCGATCTGTTTGTTTTGTTTTTAATGCATTTTTATTCTTATCAATCCATTTTCTTAGTTTCTAGACAAAAATACTTTAATCTAGCTTACTAATATAATCTACTGATCTTAATTCTAACTTACTGACTCTTCCCGAGTGCTCTAAGCTAATCTATGGTTTTTTCTTTGTGCCTTTCGGGTTCTTATATATGTATTTCAATTAAAGGCTTAGATCTATATATATAAATATTTTTTTAATTCCTCCAAGAAAATTATAAAAACTTGGATGTCTGATTTGTTCAAGGATACCGATCTTGGAGAGGAGATGTGCACCAGTGAATAAGAGCAACAAATGCCTAAAAAATACCCATTCCCCCGAATAAAATCCTACAAAAAAACTGTGAATTTGTGCATAAATTCTTTAATAATTTAAGCTTCACGGACTTCTGTGTTAAAAAAATTTCGATAAGTATCAAAGTCTTTTGTGAATCAATCGATTCTTATAATACTGCACTTAATGCTATAAAAGAATAAAAATGCCAATTTTTCTCACATAATTTGAAATCTGAAAAATCATTTAAAGTGGTACTTTTTGGTCTAGACGAATATTCTACTCTATCATTACAATAATAAAAAGAAGAATTCACAACTCTTGGTCTCAAGTGCAAAGACATTAAAATCATAAAGAAACACTGCGAGAAATATGTGGAGTGTCTTTACATTGCTTATTTGCCTCGCCGATCTACAAAATAATATAAAACCGATTTTCCTGACTCAAGTAAGATGGAAATTCCAACGCTGTGCGAAGAAAAACATTACTCAGTGCCAAAACTATCAAATGTGGTGACACAGGAAGAGGCACTGCAATGTTAAAACTTTTTGTGGTAATTGCTCGGAAAAACACAAAACTAATTTATGCACATCCACCGGAATCTCCAAATGTGCAAACTCCAAATGACGAAAACTGCGAATGTCGTGCAGATTATTTAGAGATCATCGGGAAGAATCACAAAAAATATCTCGTACGCGAGCACCCATTCCGTTGCGATCTCAAACACCTCAAATAGTGTCAGCGAAAAGCTTCAATGTCAACAGTGTGGATGACTTCCATTCTCTTCTTCGAGCTAATCGTCAGCAGCAACATCCTTGGGAAAAGCAACAAATACCCGCTCAACAACAACAGCAACAGCGATCATCATATATTTCCTCCCCACCAGCGAACCATGATTTTTTCTCTTATGAAGAATTCAAGCTGTTAAACTAAGGCTCAACAGTTTAAAACAATTGCTTAGCTTGCAACTTAATATCTTTGTAATAATGTTTAGTAATTCTCAGTTTCATCTTAAACTTTTATGTTGGAATGCAAGAGGCATTCGAAACAAGAGCTTTGAGTTTTTCAATTTTCTCTCCAATCTGAATATTGATGTTTGCTCTATATGTGAAACAGGTCTACAAAGAAATATTTGTTTTGAATGCAGTAAAAATTCCTGTTATCGTAACGACAGTATTAGTAGAGACGGTGGTGTTGCCATTCTTATCAAAATAGTATTGTTCATTATGTGTTGCCAATGATGTAAGCTTTAGTAATAGAAAACATTAGTATCGAAATCAAATTAAGTAATAATACGTTCTTAAAAATTTTTTTCCGTATATTTTCCCGGAGGAACACGTAATCCGCATAGAACTCAGTACTTGAAAAATGATCTTAGAAGACTATTAAACATCGATAATGTTGTCATAGGAGGTGATCTAAATTGTAGACATCCTTTGGGGAAACACATTGAATAACTTATGTTTATCTCATAACTTTAGAATAATGTACCTATTTAGTCCTACATACATCCCTGCTTGCAGAAGGTACTCTCCATGAACACTTGATTTTTTTCTCACCACCAATCCTAACGCTTTTGCCATTTCTATCATGCACAATGCGCTTAGCTGCGATGATCTTCCTGTCAGCTGTGACATATTACTTTCTCCCAATATTAATAACGTGCAATACTAAGATTATAGAAACGCGGACTCATTAATAACATAAGTAACAAAGGATCAGATCAGTAAATGATTTCTATGAATAAATAAATATATTCGTCTTATTAGAATCCAAATAAATATGAAATGCGGTATGGAACAGTAAATTACGACAGCTCGACGCAAATTCTAGACCGTTTTGGAATGTAGCAAAAATATTGCGCAAAAAACTCCAATATTATCCCAACTTCGAGGTAAATGGGTCATTGATAACAGCTAATAAAGATAAGGCCGATGTGTTAGCTACTACATTTCTTAAAAATTATGCTACCACAGCCAATTATTCGTCTCCTCTCGATTCTGAAGTAGAGAACGGGATATCTAGCCTTAACAATTCCGATATTTCTCTACGTTCTAACGAATTCACAACTTTTTAGGATATAGAATTCATAGTTTCGGAGCTCAAAACTCGCAAATCGCCTGGTCTCTATAACATAAGTAACCAAGTAATAAAACAGTTACCAACAAGTGCCTTGATATATTGAACTTTTATAATCAATGCATGAAGGAAGCAAAGGTTATATCTATCTTAAAACATGGAAAGAGTCCGTCCGATCCAGTCAATTACCGACCCAAAAGCCTCTTAAATGGCTTCAGTAAAATCCTTGAAAAGGTGATTAAATTTAAGATTGAAGCCTTTTTGAGTGCGACAAACATTCTTCCTCCCGAACAGTTTGGTTTCAGGAAAAATCACATTGCTACGCATCAAATTCTAAGAATCTGTAGGACGTTTAAGCAACAGTTTATCCTTAAAAAGTCTACTGGCTTAGTCCTCCTTGACTTTGAAAGGCCTTTGCTTCTGTGTGGCATAACGGCTTATTATACAAACTGATAAAATTACATTTTCCAAAACACCTAACAAAAAATTGTACAAAGCTTTCTGTTTAATCTAGGCTTCAAAGTATATGTTAATGGGGCATTTTCCTCAACAAAACCTCAACCTCAACAAACCGGAGTCCCATAGGTCTCGGTTCTGTCCCCTATTATTTTCAATGTGTTTCTTACTGACTTACTTAGTGTACCCAACTGTGATATTGCGCTCCATGCAGACGATTTGGCATTATTCTCTTGAGACGAGTATGGTCCAGTGATTGAGGATAATCTACAATTTGAAATCCAGTAAAAACTAATGTTAATAACTGCATTGTTATTTTCTTCGCTCGCTCGCTTCTGGAATACTGGAAGTCTCAACCTAGACAATAGTGTAATACCGTGGGTCAATTCTGTAAGGTACCTAGGGGTGTACGTAGACCAGAAATTGACCTTCGGTTGCCACATACGGGAGACTTTATTAAAGATTAATGTCCCTATAAAAATACTTTATTAACTTATATATCGTAAGCCATCTCTTAACACAAAGAACAAAATAATAATTTTTAAGGTCATTTTCCAAGCACTGATGACTTACGGGTCTCCAGTATGGGCCAATTGTGCGAAAACCCATATAAAGCGACTTCAAGTTTCATAAAATAAGATACTAACATATATACTCAATCTACCGCGGGGACTCTCAATTCTGAATAATAAATCCATGTCCAGATGCATTCACGTTGATAATGAACTATTAGAGATTTACAACGGTTGTAATTATTATTTATTATGAGTTACTATTTATTATGTGTTGTTTATTATTTATTATTTATTATTTATTATTTATTATTTATTATTTATTATTTATTATTTATTATTTATTATTTATTATTTATTATTTATTATTTATTATTTATTATTTATTATTTATTATTTATTATTTATTATTTATTATTTATTATTTATTATTTATTATTTATTATTTATTATTTATTATTTATTATTTATTATTTATTATTTATTATTTATTATTTATTATTTATTATTTATTATTTATTATTTATTATTTATTATTTATTATTTATTATTTATTATTTATTATTTATTATTTATTATTTATTATTTATTATTTATTATTTATTATTTATTATTTATTATTTATTATTTATTATTTATTATTTATTATTTATTATTTATTATTTATTATTTATTATTTATTATTTATTATTTATTATTTATTATTTATTATTTATTATTTATTATTTATTATTTATTATTTATTATTTATTATTTATTATTTATTATTTATTATTTATTATTTATTATTTATTATTTATTATTTATTATTTATTATTTATTATTTATTATTTATTATTTATTATTTATTATTTATTATTTATTATTTATTATTTATTATTTATTATTTATTATTTATTATTTATTATTTATTATTTATTATTTATTATTTATTATTTATTATTTATTATTTATTATTTATTATTTATTATTTATTATTTATTATTTATTATTTATTATTTATTATTTATTATTTATTATTTATTATTTATTATTTATTATTTATTATTTATTATTTATTATTTATTATTTATTATTTATTATTTATTATTTATTATTTATTATTTATTATTTATTATTTATTATTTATTATTTATTATTTATTATTTATTATTTATTATTTATTATTTATTATTTATTATTTATTATTTATTATTTATTATTTATTATTTATTATTTATTATTTATTATTTATTATTTATTATTTATTATTTATTATTTATTATTTATTATTTATTATTTATTATTTATTATTTATTATTTATTATTTATTATTTATTATTTATTATTTATTATTTATTATTTATTATTTATTATTTATTATTTATTATTTATTATTTATTATTTATTATTTATTATTTATTATTTATTATTTATTATTTATTATTTATTATTTATTATTTATTATTTATTATTTATTATTTATTATTTATTATTTATTATTTATTATTTATTATTTATTATTTATTATTTATTATTTATTATTTATTATTTATTATTTATTATTTATTATTTATTATTTATTATTTATTATTTATTATTTATTATTTATTATTTATTATTTATTATTTATTATTTATTATTTATTATTTATTATTTATTATTTATTATTTATTATTTATTATTTATTATTTATTATTTATTATTTATTATTTATTATTTATTATTTATTATTTATTATTTATTATTTATTATTTATTATTTATTATTTATTATTTATTATTTATTATTTATTATTTATTATTTATTATTTATTATTTATTATTTATTATTTATTATTTATTATTTATTATTTATTATTTATTATTTATTATTTATTATTTATTATTTATTATTTATTATTTATTATTTATTATTTATTATTTATTATTTATTATTTATTATTTATTATTTATTATTTATTATTTATTATTTATTATTTATTATTTATTATTTATTATTTATTATTTATTATTTATTATTTATTATTTATTATTTATTATTTATTATTTATTATTTATTATTTATTATTTATTATTTATTATTTATTATTTATTATTTATTATTTATTATTTATTATTTATTATTTATTATTTATTATTTATTATTTATTATTTATTATTTATTATTTATTATTTATTATTTATTATTTATTATTTATTATTTATTATTTATTATTTATTATTTATTATTTATTATTTATTATTTATTATTTATTATTTATTATTTATTATTTATTATTTATTATTTATTATTTATTATTTATTATTTATTATTTATTATTTATTATTTATTATTTATTATTTATTATTTATTATTTATTATTTATTATTTATTATTTATTATTTATTATTTATTATTTATTATTTATTATTTATTATTTATTATTTATTATTTATTATTTATTATTTATTATTTATTATTTATTATTTATTATTTATTATTTATTATTTATTATTTATTATTTATTATTTATTATTTATTATTTATTATTTATTATTTATTATTTATTATTTATTATTTATTATTTATTATTTATTATTTATTATTTATTATTTATTATTTATTATTTATTATTTATTATTTATTATTTATTATTTATTATTTATTATTTATTATTTATTATTTATTATTTATTATTTATTATTTATTATTTATTATTTATTATTTATTATTTATTATTTATTATTTATTATTTATTATTTATTATTTATTATTTATTATTTATTATTTATTATTTATTATTTATTATTTATTATTTATTATTTATTATTTATTATTTATTATTTATTATTTATTATTTATTATTTATTATTTATTATTTATTATTTATTATTTATTATTTATTATTTATTATTTATTATTTATTATTTATTATTTATTATTTATTATTTATTATTTATTATTTATTATTTATTATTTATTATTTATTATTTATTATTTATTATTTATTATTTATTATTTATTATTTATTATTTATTATTTATTATTTATTATTTATTATTTATTATTTATTATTTATTATTTATTATTTATTATTTATTATTTATTATTTATTATTTATTATTTATTATTTATTATTTATTATTTATTATTTATTATTTATTATTTATTATTTATTATTTATTATTTATTATTTATTATTTATTATTTATTATTTATTATTTATTATTTATTATTTATTATTTATTATTTATTATTTATTATTTATTATTTATTATTTATTATTTATTATTTATTATTTATTATTTATTATTTATTATTTATTATTTATTATTTATTATTTATTATTTATTATTTATTATTTATTATTTATTATTTATTATTTATTATTTATTATTTATTATTTATTATTTATTATTTATTATTTATTATTTATTATTTATTATTTATTATTTATTATTTATTATTTATTATTTATTATTTATTATTTATTATTTATTATTTATTATTTATTATTTATTATTTATTATTTATTATTTATTATTTATTATTTATTATTTATTATTTATTATTTATTATTTATTATTTATTATTTATTATTTATTATTTATTATTTATTATTTATTATTTATTATTTATTATTTATTATTTATTATTTATTATTTATTATTTATTATTTATTATTTATTATTTATTATTTATTATTTATTATTTATTATTTATTATTTATTATTTATTATTTATTATTTATTATTTATTATTTATTATTTATTATTTATTATTTATTATTTATTATTTATTATTTATTATTTATTATTTATTATTTATTATTTATTATTTATTATTTATTATTTATTATTTATTATTTATTATTTATTATTTATTATTTATTATTTATTATTTATTATTTATTATTTATTATTTATTATTTATTATTTATTATTTATTATTTATTATTTATTATTTATTATTTATTATTTATTATTTATTATTTATTATTTATTATTTATTATTTATTATTTATTATTTATTATTTATTATTTATTATTTATTATTTATTATTTATTATTTATTATTTATTATTTATTATTTATTATTTATTATTTATTATTTATTATTTATTATTTATTATTTATTATTTATTATTTATTATTTATTATTTATTATTTATTATTTATTATTTATTATTTATTATTTATTATTTATTATTTATTATTTATTATTTATTATTTATTATTTATTATTTATTATTTATTATTTATTATTTATTATTTATTATTTATTATTTATTATTTATTATTTATTATTTATTATTTATTATTTATTATTTATTATTTATTATTTATTATTTATTATTTATTATTTATTATTTATTATTTATTATTTATTATTTATTATTTATTATTTATTATTTATTATTTATTATTTATTATTTATTATTTATTATTTATTATTTATTATTTATTATTTATTATTTATTATTTATTATTTATTATTTATTATTTATTATTTATTATTTATTATTTATTATTTATTATTTATTATTTATTATTTATTATTTATTATTTATTATTTATTATTTATTATTTATTATTTATTATTTATTATTTATTATTTATTATTTATTATTTATTATTTATTATTTATTATTTATTATTTATTATTTATTATTTATTATTTATTATTTATTATTTATTATTTATTATTTATTATTTATTATTTATTATTTATTATTTATTATTTATTATTTATTATTTATTATTTATTATTTATTATTTATTATTTATTATTTATTATTTATTATTTATTATTTATTATTTATTATTTATTATTTATTATTTATTATTTATTATTTATTATTTATTATTTATTATTTATTATTTATTATTTATTATTTATTATTTATTATTTATTATTTATTATTTATTATTTATTATTTATTATTTATTATTTATTATTTATTATTTATTATTTATTATTTATTATTTATTATTTATTATTTATTATTTATTATTTATTATTTATTATTTATTATTTATTATTTATTATTTATTATTTATTATTTATTATTTATTATTTATTATTTATTATTTATTATTTATTATTTATTATTTATTATTTATTATTTATTATTTATTATTTATTATTTATTATTTATTATTTATTATTTATTATTTATTATTTATTATTTATTATTTATTATTTATTATTTATTATTTATTATTTATTATTTATTATTTATTATTTATTATTTATTATTTATTATTTATTATTTATTATTTATTATTTATTATTTATTATTTATTATTTATTATTTATTATTTATTATTTATTATTTATTATTTATTATTTATTATTTATTATTTATTATTTATTATTTATTATTTATTATTTATTATTTATTATTTATTATTTATTATTTATTATTTATTATTTATTATTTATTATTTATTATTTATTATTTATTATTTATTATTTATTATTTATTATTTATTATTTATTATTTATTATTTATTATTTATTATTTATTATTTATTATTTATTATTTATTATTTATTATTTATTATTTATTATTTATTATTTATTATTTATTATTTATTATTTATTATTTATTATTTATTATTTATTATTTATTATTTATTATTTATTATTTATTATTTATTATTTATTATTTATTATTTATTATTTATTATTTATTATTTATTATTTATTATTTATTATTTATTATTTATTATTTATTATTTATTATTTATTATTTATTATTTATTATTTATTATTTATTATTTATTATTTATTATTTATTATTTATTATTTATTAT
>OY019130.1:44222307-44312307 GCA_955652365.1 Eristalinus aeneus
AACTATCCGGAGGATACAAGGTTCGGACCAAGGCCTGCCGGGACCAAAATGGACAACTAGTAGTAGAGTCGCAGTCTGTGCTGAGAATCTGGAAGGATCATTTCTGCAGACTCCTAAACGGCGATGACGACCCAAATCCCGCTGTTAGGCAGAATGTTCCACTCAATTTGGACGATGATAGACAAGCATTCCGTCCCCCCGACTTAGACGAGGTGAGGATAGCAATATCCAAGCTAAAGTCGAACAAAGCTGCTGGAGCGGACGGACTGTCCGCAGAACTATTTAAAGCAGCTGGAGATGACCTGGCTGGGCGCATGCACCAGCTCATCTGTAAGGTATGGTCGGAGGAAAGCATGCCCGATGAGTGGAATATCAGCGTCGTTTGCCCGGTCCACACGAAAGGAGACCCCTTTGACTGCGCCAACTACAGAGGGATTAGTCTCCTGAACATCGCATACAAGATCCTCTCTGCCGTATTGTGTGAGCGTCTGAAACCATTTGTCCATGACCTGATAGGTCCCTATCAGTGTGGTTTCAGACCAGGGAAGTCCACAATAGACCAGATCTTCACATTACGGCAGATCCTGGAAAAGACCCAAGAAATGCAAATTGACACTCACCACCTATTCGTCGATTTCAAGGCTGCATATGACAGTGTGCATAGAGACGAGCTATACAGTGCCATGTCTAGTTTTGGCATTCCTACCAAACTCGTCAGATTGTGTAGGATGACGATGGAGAACTCTCGCTGCTCCGTCAAGGTCGGTAACGAACTCACTGAGACCTTCAAAAAAGGTTATAGACAAGGCGACGCACTGTCATGTAACTTCTTTAACATGATCCTCGGGAAGATCGTGCGTAACTCACAAGTCAACACCATACGCACGATCTTCCAGAAGTCAGTTTAATTGCTAGCTTACCCTGATGACATTGACGTGATTGAACGAACACAGCGAGCCGCCAATGAGGCGTTTGCTGACATTGAAGCCGAATCGGCTAAAATGGATCTGGCGGTAAATGAGGGCAAAACTAAGTACATGCTGTCATCAAGGAAGGACACACAACATCGACGTCTTGGACGGAGCGTCACATTAGGCAGCAGAAACTTTGAGGTAGTCAAGGACTTCTTCTATCTCGGCTCCGCGGTAAACAGGGACAACAACATCAGCATCTCTTTGGGCTCAAGAAGCAATTGAGTAATAAAGCCCTCTCTCGAAAGACTAAACTCGCTTTATATAACGTCTTGATCATCCCCGTCCTACTTTATGGCGCGGAAACTTGGATGTTAGCAAAGGCGGATGAGGAAGTCCTATTCTCTTCGAAAGAATAGTTCTGCGTGCGATTTTTGGTCCTGTTTGCGTTGATGGTATCTGGGCGAGAAGATTCAATGACGAATTCTTTGGGCTGTACAGCGACATGCGCCTGGTCAAGCGTCTACGGATACACTGCTTAAGATGGCTAGGCCATGTAGAGCGTATGGACACCACTGCTCCGGCCCGAAAAGGCTTTGAATCCGAGCCATTGGGACAACGCAACAGAGGACGACCTAGACTAAAGTGGCGCACACAAGTGAAGAAGGACCTCAACCAACTTGGAATGCGCAACTGGAGACAGCTGGCGAAAGATCGTGCTGGCTGAAGAGGCATGTTGGTTGAAGCCCAGGTCCATCCCAGTCTGTAGCTCCACAAGAAGAAAACCGCGTCCAATTCCACGGGACTTGCACAATCAATTTGATTCTATCATAAGGATCATAATAACCTAAATCCTTATCATTTTTGGTTTTACGCCTTTTGCGGAGAGAATATGACCTAAAAATTTGACTAACGATGTATATGCACTTAGCATCATTTAGTAATATATTATTTTCTTTAATGACATGCAAAAATTTTTTTAAATGAGAGTTGTGTTTTTTCTTTTTGATCAAAAACGACTATGTCATCAATAATATTAACTACACCTTCACATTTAGATAAAATTCTTTCTATGATCTTTTGAAAACTTTCCGGAGCGCAATTCATTCCGAACATAAGCCTTTTATACCTGTACAATCCACTGTTAGTTATAAATGTCGCTATGTATAATGAAGTGGGACAGATTTCGACTTGATGAAAAGCATTTTTTATATCAAGACGAGAAAAACTTGAAGACATTCGAAGTTTAGGCAGTATAAGATTTATTGTTTGTAGCGGATAGTTTTCTCTTAAAATCGCTGCATTGGCTCTTCTCATATCTACGCATAAACGAAGATCTCCGTCCTTTTTTTAATATAGGAACTATTGGAGATACCAGGGTGAGTCTTCATATACCGGTTCAATTATATCTAATTTAAGACGTTCATTTAGTTTAAGTTTAATTTTTTCCTCTATAGGTATCGGTAACTTTCGACAAGGCTGACTGATCTTGACTACCAAATCTTTGTTTTCTCGATTGAGTTTAGAAGTTGTAAGCCTATTTTCAGAACTCCAATTTCTTCAGAGCTTTCTTTTCATTTTTGGCCTTGTTTTACAACATAAAAAACAGGAATATGAATACGATTTCCTATTTGGATATCGGCTTCAAAAGATAAAATGTTAAGTGTTGTCTTGGTACCGTAAGCTAAAAATATTTTCTTTGACTTATTGATTTATTTTCTAACCAAAACTCCTTTTTGTTTCACTTCCACCCAGGATCTTTCAGAAATAATGTTAGATGTAGTGCCAGAGTCAATTATCATTTGAATAGAAACCCCACCAATAACATTTTCCTTTCGGTTTTCGAAATGGAAAATAAACTCTTCGTTTTCCCCCTCATCAGACCTTATCGATTCTCTATTAAACCTTTTGTTTCGAGTTGTGTTATCAGAAAAGTTTTGCCTTGATTTTGTACGACATTTGGATTCAAAATGGCCTCTTAATCAACATTTGCGACAGTTCTTAATTTTTGCAGGACATTTTGAATCTTGAGCGGAATGTTCCTTTGAACCACATCGAAAGCACTCAAATTTTCGAAAGGGAAGTTTAAAAAGTTTATGATAGACACTACATTATCGGCTAAAAATATCACTCTCGGCAAAACATTCGGCTTCGGCCAAATTTTTTAATACATTGGCAGTGTGTAGCTTTAAAGTTTGATATGTTAGACCGCTTTAAAGTCAACATGTTGTGCATTTGGAAGTTGGCACGTTCTTAACTGGTGTACATTTTTATGCACGCAATTTATTTGTACTGATTTTATGTAGAAAGAACAAAAATGACAGCTACAAAACCAATTTGAGGCTATTTTAATAAAAGTAACTTCTAAAATATGTTCCAAATCGTTGTCACTTCGTAGTTTGCTACCAAACAAACAAATATAAAAAATCATAATCAATCATTTTCAAGAAGGAATGGGAAAAATATTTTGAGGAAACAGAAATCAGCAATTTGATTACGATCATAAAAACCGAAAACGTTAAATCGCATAATAAGAGAAACATAAATAATAATCTTTTGACTTTGTCACAAATAACGGAGCAAAATATAGCAGTAGTATGGTCCGATGATCATCCATTTCGATATGTATTGATAAAAGAATGATGGGCCCTATAATCGTCGACATGCTGCCTAACAACATTGTCGAAGCAGTGCCTTTGTAAGGCTTCATTTGGCTGATCCTAATAGCCAATTGAGGTAAAGAAAAAACACAAAAATTCTACAGACGTCTTTAATGACAGCCACATACGACAGAGTTAAAAAAAAAAGTATTAAGCCATGTTTCCAAATCTGAATGGAAAAGTTTTACAACAGATATTTGGAGTAATTCTACAAAAACTTGTTCTATATTGAGGTTTTCGGCTCATTTCATTGATAGTCCGACTCGACCAATAGTGATATTAGCGGCCATGGTTCTGAATGGCCGATTCAAAACCAACCATTTAACCAATGATGGGCACTTATATTTTAAAATTTTTACAACTTTCAAAATTATCTGAAAATAAGAAAATAAATGAACCGTTTGTTCCTTCAACTTCTTCAAATCCTAATCCTGAAATCGAAAATCTGTGGATTCGAAAACATTTCAAATCTTTACTGATTAAGTTTTTGTTTTTTTATAGGAAAACGAATGAAATATTAATAAATTTTAAGTAAAATAAAGTGATTTTTATTAAATTGTTGTATTCCTTAATATTTCCATATACCATCATGTTCGGCACCGACCGAAGGTGGACTGGACTGAGGACTTATATTTTAAAATTTTTACAACTATCAAAAATATCTGAAAATAAGAAAATAAATGAACCTATTATTCCTTCAACTTCTTCAAATCCTAATCCTGAAATCGAAAATCTGTGGATTCGAAGATACCATCATGTTCGGCTTCGACCGATGGTGATCAAACGGCCAAACTTCGGCTTCGGCCAAAAAGTGGCCTTTGTTCGGACTGTACATAGTTTTACTCCAGCTTCCCAGTACTCACATATATGAGGAGCCGCAGGGGGTTTGAAATGACAAACAATATTTTAATACTTCAAGAATTTGCTAGATGTTCTTTGTTGCTTCCTTGAAAAGTTTTTGAAGCTCCCTTTCCGCACCAACGACATCTTTGCTATTGTTACAAAAGAGCTCTGCGCAATGCCCTAGACCACTACTCATGAAGTTGGCTAACTTTAGATGCATTACACATGTTGCCATTTTATATTTCAATCAGACACAGCAAAGTCAACGTCACTAAGAAGAAAAGGTCTGCAAAATTAAAATGTAGACTTTAGCAGGTCCCTTATTAATTGATTTCGAACGATGTGTCTGCATCAGGACTTTTCTTAGTAAGCCTAGAATCAAAAATCGGGTTTGAATAAAAGTTTGCATAGTAGAACCCCTTGCATGGAGTGACATGCGATAATATAGTGATAAATCAACAGCCTTGCAACAGATGGTAAAAGAATGAGGTGTTCCCTTCCATACAATTTCATTGCATTTCGAAGCCTTCCACCATACGTAAAAGTCCATTTGTGTTTAAAAATTAATTTAATTATAATAATAATAACAGGTTACTTATCCTTGTTCGAGTCTTAACTGAGTTTTTAGCAGTGACTGGAAGCACGTAATGCGGACTAGGTTTCTGTTGTATGACAGTAGTTAATTGTTCCTGTGGAGGCCAAGCCTACTAAGATCGATTTAGTCATTCCTGTCCTTTCTATTCGGTTTGCAACGGAGGTGCACTATCCGCTAAGGTTTTGATTGAGCCACGCTACAGACGATTCTGTCTACTCGAAAATGTTGCGAATTAGCGATTGAATGGATTTTTTCACGTGCTGGATAAGCCGCGCCAAAGAGGACGCGGCGCATAATTCTAAACGGGGTAAATAGATCGGATTTAGGGGTGCTACTCTCGTCCTTGCGGCGAGGAATAAAACTGTAACAAAATTTCTTAGAACAGTTCTGGCGTATCCAACTGCAGCGTAACCGAACTGCGATGCAACAGATGCCACTGTAATATCATAATATCTTGACACTATCAAAGTCTGTTAGATTCAAACTAGACTTGTTTTAACGTTGATCCATTGGACCGGAATCAAGGACAGCCATTGAGTTCAGAAGCAACCACTACGTTTCAGCGTAGTAGAAACTTCACTTTGCAGTTTATTTAAATCTCCTTCATCGAAAGCGATCGTTTACATAGAAACCACGTTCAGCGGCATCAGGAAGATTATTTCCCTCATTGATACTAATCTTCTGCAATGCTTTGCCGGCCAGATGGGATCCTTATGCAACCCCGTACGTAGCAGTAAGTCCTACTAGGTCTGTTCCAATTTATTTGTGTACAGAAATTCGTAGTTGAGTAGTTTGGGTAGAAACCTCTCTTGCAGAGAATAACCTTACCAAAACTAGAGAAACGACTTTTCGTAGAAATTCGTAAACAGCTATCGGATGTATGAAATGTCAGAGGTTCTTTTTGATTTCACTTTGACAGCCATCTGCTGCCGTGCTGCTGCCCACAGATTTTTCTTCGGCAGCAATTCGTAGGGAGCGGAAATATTTTGCTCTCTAATGAGCTCTCTCTTCTACGAAAAAATCAGCTAATGGAACGCATTTTCGTAAATTTTCGGGCCAATTCGTTGACATTCGTAGCAATTCATAGCAATTGCGATGCAATTCGTTGGAAGTCGGCATGATTGGGTAGTACTCTCACTATATAGTAGTACACTACTGACTCTACATTTTGCCACGTCGCCACGTAAGTCGAATTTATTACTCCGAAACTTCAACACACTGAATTGAAGACCAACCAATTATATATTGTTTAACGAGAATCCAGTGCTTCTTTCAGCAAAGACGATGAAGACAACCCTTTATCTGGTTTTTTGTGCTAGATTCTTTTAAATTGTATAATCTTTCTATGATGCAAATGTGAAAGGGAACTTGACTACGTACCGGCCATCCTGTTGACGACAATGTGTTTTGCAAAAGTATTCTTCACAAAATTTCGTGTCTGGAACAAATTCTTTTCCGAATAGCACCCCGCCAAGTTAAGCTGTGGAGGATAAAACTTCCTACTTGATCGCAGCCCACAATAAAATAACCTTTGCGGGTACGTTGAAGTGCGGATCAGCTTAACACTAACCATTTATTTGTTTCCAAGTTCATTTGAGAATAAAGGAAGGGGGTAGAGGAGTGGTAATTTTTATCAATAGGTCTGTTCCAATTCATTTGTGCACAGAAAACTGTAGTTGCGTATTTTGCGTAAAAATGTCTCTTGGAGAGAGCAACTGTGTCGAAACTTGTGATATTCGCAGAGTTAAATATAAATTGCTATCAGATATATGAGATGTCAGAGGTTTTTATGTTTTTACTTTGACCGTCATCTGTTGCCCGAAGATTTTTTCGGTTGAAATTCGTAGGGAGGGGAAATATTTTACTCTCTCATGAGCTCTCTCTTCTACGGCAAAATCAGGAAATCTAACGCCTTTTGGGAGTTTTTTGGAGAAATTCGTAAGCATTCGTAGCAATTCTGAGCAGTTGGAACAGATCTAATCTTCGGTTGAATGGTATCGGAGAAACTATTCAGCTGGTAAGGGCCATATACTTTCTACTCTGGTTGTTGGAGGTGTACTGTTTTGCGAAAGTATATTGGCACGTTGCTTTGTTATAAGAGTAAGGCCCTTATTGCGAGTGTCTATTGCCGATTGATTATCGCTAGCTATCGATTGTCGGTTCTTAAGTTTGGTATTGTGAATGTCGATCGCAATCGATATTTGTCGATTTGACAGCTATTTTTTAGCCTTTGCAAATTTGCGTCGCTACTTGTCGACGAAAAACTTTGTGGTGAAGATGTGAGTATATTTACATAAATTTTGGCTTACCGAATATAAATGTGATTTTAATTTAGATTTCGCTCTTAGTGACAAATAAAAAGTAAATATCGATATTAGTCGATTACATGAAGGAAAATATTGACATCGCTAAAAGGAATTTGGGGAAGAACGCAAGCTAAGCACAGGTGGGAAAAATTAACTGAAGTATTAAACAGCCATCGACCTCCTATGCGTGATTGGGAAAAAGGTAAGAACACATTATGTAATATTAGTCAATTAATAACTTTTAACTCATTCTGAGGTTTGGACCGACGTAAAATTCAAAATAAAAAAGAAAAAATCTAAAAACAAGCAAGAGTTAAAGTCCACGGGAGGTGGTCCAAACAAGATGCACGTTTTTACGGCGTTAGAAGAAAATATTATAAGCTTCCTAGAGATGGAAACCGTTGTCGATCCACCTGGCGATGAATTTGGGTCAGGAGAAATCAACCAAACTGAGAACAACCCAACTGATAAAAATAAGGATAACAATAATAATTTTGAATTTAAAACACCGAAATCCAAGAAGCGGAGTGTGCTATCTTTACAATTACAAGAAAATAAATTGAATTTATTAAAAGATCATGTAAAAATCAGGAAGATTTTCATAATTGCATCAGAGACACTATGGTGCAATTAAAAGCGTTTGGCAGATCAATAGAGGAATATACAAGGAAAACTTACTACATTTCAATGCTATACGCTTATTTGTCACTAAACGTACTACCATTGCATTAATACTCAAACACCCTTGCGGTTATAATACACATGTTTAAATTGTTTTTCTGGAGCAACAATTTTCACATGCGTAGCGTCAACGCAACCAATTACTTCAGGTATGCCACTTCTTTCGAAGAAAAACATTTTGGCACGACGTTTTTAAGTATCCGAATAGCTGAAGTTTATATGTGCGTTTGCTATAAACGTGCGTTTCCAGAACTGTCAGCATTTCTTTGAGTACAAGGGAGATTGTTGATTGCGCTAAACTAACGCAAAATTCATCTCCAATTCCAACTTGGTATGAACCCTGTGCACAGAACCGCAAAGTTGTCGCAAGTTTAATAATGCAACAATTAACAACTTTATACTCTCAACATATAATGAGAAATATTAGTGCACTTACAGTTTGGTGTCCATTTCTGATGGGTTTAAACTATTCCTTAACTGTCTTCGTTTGAGAGTTCATGGAAATCGATAATTTCGTCATCCGAATTAAGCCACAGCATTACAGAATCCATATTATTTAATTTATTTAATATATTAACTGCATCTTTTAAATTATAAGGGCCAATTTTCATGTCAAATTGTAAAATATTCACAATATGACTTTTTCATTCATCGGTGTTAAAATAACATATCGATTGAGTTACACAATACCGAATGGAAAATCAATTGATAAATTTATCGACTAGTGATTCAATCGACAGTCGACACTCGCAATAGGGGCCTAAGATCTGCAGGAAGTCATTAACTTTTTTAGCCTTAGCCGTTTCCAATGCTATTTGATTATCGGTTTGCGTTAGTAGAGAAAGATGGTTGGTTTTCTCTACATCTATTAATGAGTGATGATGAGCATTATTATATATATATTAGTATTCATACAGCACCACGTTTCTTTATTATGACCACTGGACAGACAGTTTGTGCGTAACACATTCTCTTTTTTATGTTTGTTTGGGTTCGTACATCCCATTTAGTAACATATTTTCTAATGGTTTTAACGGATCGATAAATGGCAAAGCTTTCATTTGGATTATTATTGTGAGCATCGACAATAACACGCTCTACATTATACCTTTTGCCCAGCACCTTCCAGTGTTTTTCGTAATTTTTGTCAGTAAAAGGAAACAGCACGCCACCACCACCTAACTTGTAGTGCTTTTCTGTGTAAACTGCATCGCAAATAATGTAAATTCTGTGAACCTGTAAGAGATGCTTCACCGTGGATAAGTGAAAGTAGAATTGTTTCCATTCCACCGGTTTCCCAGTATATTGTGGTAGACTCATCGTCCGCATGCTCATGATGGTCTTTCAGTTTACTATTGTTCGAATCGGCGTGAGATTGGATAACGCAATACAATACCGTTCTTTACCTTGTTCACGCCCAACATCTTAAATCAATAACGCGGTCTAACGACACGTGGCTTCCAATTCGCTCTGTGCCTCTTCAAGCCTAATCTAATGACGCTCAACAAGTTTGAGGAATGATTTAATGTCCCCATCGTCATAAGTATCCGCTTTATCACTTGTGTTGAATAGGAGAAACAGAAAGAGAGCTCCGACCGAACAAGCGATCCTTTCAAAAAGGCGGAAAAATTTAATGGCAGGGGACACTCGAAGTGATATTTTCTTAACATGGTCAAACAGATTAATTCAGTAAGAACATCTAACATAAACAAGAAAATTTTTAAGAGACAAGTAATGCACATGAGAAATAGCACTGCACCCGTACGCCGTCTCAACCATTTGACAAACCTACAAAAGACGAACAAACCAATTATTTATCTGGAAAACATTCAACGGTTTAAAAGGACCCTAACCATAAGCCCAATACAGAAAAGTCAATTCAAGTGGGCCAAAGAAGATAAAGTGCGCCGCATTAACTTATTGACTGATCTACTAAATGATGAACAAACCAATTATTCACCGTGGAAAACAGTTAACGGTTTAGTCGCCAAACATGAGCCCAATTCAAAAAAGTCAATATAAGTGGACAGAAGAATATAAAGGTAAAGCGGATCTTTACGAAGATTCTTTGAGAGTAACGTTTTAATCACGCAATAATAAAGCACTGCTCCAAACATTAACAATTAAACAATTCCTAAAAACTTTTAGGAAAGGCACTGGAAAAATTGACTAAGAAAATGCTTGTAAAATTTCTTTCCCTAATAAACACGGCCTTTTGACTAGAACATGTTTCTAGCTTAACGAAATGCTGTTGTCGGAACCTGACAAAAATTCAATAGAAAGAAAAATCTGATAGGCCAATTGCCCTTAGTAGATTCTTAAATATAGCTTATTGAATTAAATGTACATTTAAATAGAGCCCAGTGTTTCTTTTGTTTCTATACCTAATTTAACCTAAACTTAAATTAACCTAGATGTAGACCGCAATTTTTCCAACTACGTCCGTAATGTGGCAGGACGTGTGCAACATGTGTTTTGCATATGCTTGACATTTATATTTTAAATTGCGTGTCATGGTACACCTTAACTATTTTGTGACGGATGCAGTAGCAGGGGCTGTTGAACCCAGCAGAAAAATTGTCATTTTTGGCAGGGTATTCAGTTGGCTGGTGTAAAATAACAACTTACACAGCAAAGGCTTTATGGCTAACAGTTCCACTGTGTGTCAACTATATATCTAGATGATGTGACTGGATTTATGAATCACATGGTTCAAAATCACATCCGTATCACTATTTATAGTGACAACGGAAACACTGATGGAGAAAAGACCATCTGTGGCGCGATGGCGGCTAACAGACCCAGGCTTTGAGGGAACCTGACTGGTAGTGACAGCTTGACCAGAGGCTATATTCTGGTGCCACGGGTCAAGAGCTCCTGGAACTTCGGTTTAAGCCTGACTGTGCGGTAGGCCCTCTTTTGGGAGTATCGTGGTGACTGTGATTTACCACCTAACATGGCGGGTAGAATCGAGGATAGTGTTGTTGCTTGTTTACCCAAAAAACTAGGCAAGAGGGTTAGGGGACTAACCCTTCTCAATGTGAGCGGAAGTGGTTTTAGAAAGGCTTCGCATGAGGGGGTGATTGCCCCTAAAGCATGATCTCAGTTTGGTACGTGGGTAACTAGGGCGTTTCATATATGGTCGCTAGTGAACACAGTGTAAAGGATCCTCTCGTTTCAACTCGTAATTTATTAAAAAAAAGTTATGATTAAAGTAATGTCGCCATTTTTCCCAAGGAACATCCTGCTATGAAAAACAACTGTTACAACATTAAAACAGTCTAGTTATGAAATAAGTAAAATCTGCCATTTAAATCTGCCCATTAAAATAAGAGATATTTTTGCTTAATTGACACAAGGCTTACACCATCCATTTTTATTAGAAGGATCTTAAAGAAAGCCGCTTCTCAGTCTTCAGAATGAATTTATAAAATGAGCTATACAAGAGGACAAGAAAATTTACCTAATGAAAAATGATGGAAACAGATTATTAACAATAATTCTAATTCTTTTTTGTCATCAGTATGTTCTTTCTAATTTAATGATTTTTTTAAATAAAACACTTATAATTAGTGGGAAAGTAAAAACATTTTATTAAATGTATTGGCCATTGTTTTCTACACATTTTGACCACCTTTCTGGCAATTTGTGAATACCACGCCAATAAAATTGTTTGTCTTTTAAAGCAAACCAATTAGACACCCAATTTTCGATCTCCTCGTAGGAATCAAAGTGCTGCTAGCACTGGTAGTGGGAAGGAGCCAAGTCTGGTGAATACGGCGGATGGGGTAGCTGCTCCCAGCCAAGTGGTTTGATTGTATCCTGAACCGGTTTTGCTTTGTGTGCAGATGCATTGTCATGGAGCAAAATTACCTTGCCGTGTCTTCTGGCCCATTCTGGTCGTTTCTCGATCAATGCATATTTCAAATTGATCATTTGTTGCCGGTAGCGATCAGTATTAACGGTTTCACCAGGTTTTAGGAACTTGTGGTACAGCACACCTTTCTGTTCCCACCAAACACACAGCATTGTTCTTGAACTTCTTGCCGAATCAATCTGGCTTTGAAGTCGATGTTGATGGTTGTCCCAGATTAACCCGTGATTTTTTCCGTTTAGGTTTCTTTAAATAAATCCATTTTTCATCGCCAGTAACAAAAAGCAAAACCGATATTCATTCGTATCTTTGAGGCAACATCTTTGGATCTTTCCCATAGCTTTTAAAGGGTCAGAAATTGTTTATTGTGCAACATTGTGTCATCTCCCTCCAATATCGTTCGCAATTCGGCGTCTTCAAACTTTTTTGGTGGTCTTCCACATTTTTCATTTCTCACATCAAAATAATTATTTCTGAACCGTTGAAACCATCTTTTGCATGTTGCTTCTGATAGAGCATGATCACCATATGCAGCACTTTTCTTCAAATGAAAACAAAAAATTAATGGTTTCCGTAAATCATCACTTTCTGGTACAAAATTCGACATTTTTAACACGATGAAAAAATATGATGTTGTCTGTTCAATGACTTGGTGTATACTAAATATTTTTCCCTTCCTTTTCTGGATGCCTTGTGGCGGCGGAAGGGCTTAAGAGTCAATGAACCTCGGTTCGACAGATCCCAGGAGAGACGTCGAACTAAAGTCCAGAAACGTCTTGTCTTTGGACGTCCTAAATAAAGACTGTATGGAGGCAAACCCAATGGATTTAACTACTCCAGGTGGTACTCGCGACTGCGATAATCCGAACGTTGTTTTTTCGACAGCGGTCGGGGCAAGGATTCTGGAGGCCCCAACCACCATACTTAAAACACCCTCCGCCCGTTGTGGCGCTGAAAATAATGACTCTTGCCACTCACTCTACGATGCCCTCAGTAGAATGATTTGGAAAACCGGAGAAAGCGGCGGAGAGGCTCAGCCTGATACGCCTAATCTCCCGGCACAGTGTCAGAAAGTTTGTCAGAGTGCCACCTCTAATGGCCCGCCTCAGAAATTCGAAAAGGAGGAGTGAGCCCCAAAAGACCCGGCACCTGAGGGGCCCCTGACCAAGAGCCAATGGAATAGGAGGAGAAGGCAGGTTGCCACCGAGCGGTGCAAAGAGATTACGAAAGTGGTTGAAGGCGCAAGCGTCGAAGGCAGTACCCCTTCAATGGCGAAGGCAAAGAGGATCAGGTCAGTAGAAGTATCACCAACAGAAACTGGCCAATCCTCCGAAACCAACGCTGTCCCCTCTTCCTCTGGCTCTCAAAGAAAAAAGCGAAAAACGTCGCACGCTCCCGTTGGCAGCACTTCCAGCACGCAAGGTCCGCAAGACACCGGTGCCGCACCTAACTTTGGCTGCGGCTCGGATAAGCGGAAATTGACTGCTGCGGGAGAGCCTGCCAATAGACTCAAACTCGCGGCAAGCGGAAAACGAGATGCGCAGCCCTATAAGAATGCTGCTATCTCTTCTCTGCTGCTGCGAATAGGGAATGCTGGCAATGACAACAGCATGACCGACGCAGAATGCAAATACTGCGAAGATCAGCTGTGGAAGCTGGCAAAGGCAGAGAACGCTTGCTTCCAAGTGGAGGGCTGTGCTCTGGAAAACGGAAACTTTTTGGTGAAGTGCTCCACACAGCAATCTCTTGAGTGGCTGAGCACTTCCGTGCCGAAAATTCCCCCCCTGGGAACCACAAGCTTTGAGGTTCTCAGACCCATAAAACTCACGCGCGCCATCTGCTGGATCCCGGGGCCACTCAGGAACACGGCGGATGTGCTGGCGCGTCTCCACATCCAGAACCATGGTCTCGAAACCAGAAAGTGGAAGGTTTTCTCCCACAGGGAGAGCAAGAACCGGGAAATCAAAGACGGTTCTACTCTCGTTTTGGGCCTGGACCGACTTTCGGTTGAGACCATCGCCTCCAGATACGGCTCTCGTCCCTATCTGCACCTTGGGCGAATTAACCTCCGCCTCATGTAAAAGGTTTGCGAATAAGGGATGTTTTCCACGGTAACTTTGCATGCCACTGTTTACCCAGATCAACCTTCATCGTTCTAAGGATGCTACTGCAATCCTATGTAGCAGACTTTCCATTATGAAGACAAAATCACACATCGTGTCTATCCAGGAACCATGGGTGTGGAAAAATCGCATCTGTGGCCTTGGTAGTCTACGAGGCTTTTCCCCACTCTTCGACGAGCGATCGGAAAGACCGGGAGCTTGTCTTATTGTGCCGAAGCTTGGACAATTCTGTGGACAAGATTTAGTTGCTGCGGTTATAAACTACAAATCAGGCAGATCATGGCATAATTTTGTCGTGCTTCGGCAGCAAATGTAACAGAAGAGGGTCGTAACTTCTCGATTTCGCACTTTTGTCTGGCTTGACCATAAACAACGTTGGATCGCAACCAACGTTTGTCACGACAAAAAGACAGGAGGTGATTGACTTAACTTTATCAAATAGATATCTTAAGGAGATCACATACTGGAAATTTCTGTCGGAAGTATCCATGCCGGACCATAGATACATAGAGTTCCGAATCGAATGCGAAACCAATGTCTCGCAGAGGAGTAGGAACCCTAGGAGAACAAACTGGCCAATGTTTAGGGAAGAGTTAGCAAATCGCACTGTGCCTCTCCCAAAACTCAGAACGAGGCGTAAGGTTGAGGTGGCAGTTCGGAACCTGAATGACACCCTAACCCAATGCTTCGAACTGAATTGCCCAGTCAAAAAACACCCCTGCAGAACCCCTGTTCCGTTGTGGAACTCGGAATTGCAGAGAAAGCGCAAGGAAACCAGAAAACTTCTGAATAGGTCACTTAAGACCAATCTGGAAGAGGACTGGGACCTGTATCGATTAAAACAAAAAGAATATAAAAGGCTTATTCGAGATTCGAAAAGTGCCCCTTATAAAGACTTCTGTGGGAAAATCGAAGCACTCAGTGAAACCAGCAGACTAGTGAAAGTCCTCAAAAGGGACAAAGCAGTGAGGCTGGACACACTAAGAAAACCAGACGGTACCTACACCGAGTCTAAAGCTGAGACCCTCCAACTCATGCTTGAGACTCACTTCAATGGGAACCGGATCACAGTTGGCTCAAAAGCGTATCAGGTGGCGCTTATTTTGCGCTGATGTGGTGGGAACTGAAAACCTAAGTTCTATATCACAGAAGCGCATCTTGGTTTTTCTTCGGAAAACCATGAAATTAGATTAATTGAAGGTTACTGCCTGGTAGTACAATGGACCAGTATTTGAGTCTGAGTGCTCCAGTGTAGTTGATCCCAACCTCCAACACAAAAAAAAAGAAAAGATATTTTTCACAGATGTCATAGCAAACAAACCAAAAAAATATAAGGGCTCGTTCACAACAAATGTTCCCTATTGAGACATTATATATACCTGGTATAAACAAATATGCTATGTTCGAAGCCGATAATTCCTCATATCGTCTAAGAACAAGTCTATGAGTGAGTTTGATATATACAATATCTGCTTATTAATTCGTTTTTTAGCTTCCCCATTTTTACAATGGCTAATATTTAAACATCGTCTTTTAAACTTAAATTCTTTATTGTTACTCAATGTAATAAAATACATGTACTTCATATTTCGAAATCAATTTGAATTGACGGGTTAGTTAATCACCCGGGATAATGTAACTCCCTGTAAAACAACAACAAATTCGCCCGAGCTTCATTTTTTCAAAAGCGTAACACATACTAAGAACTACATGGAATGTTTAACTTTAACAACATGAGAATATGCGTGGTTTTCAGGCTAGCCAATGAAGACATTTTATTTTGATCATATAATGGATGATAACCTGATCAAAATTATAGATGATTTTGATAAATAATGGATGAAACAGCTATGTACAATTCGAACCCAGATGTATGTTTAGTTCATCACCTAGTCACTTAGTCCCTGTCCAGACGTGTTGTACCCATAAAACTTCGGCACTTATGTGCTTGATATTCAAAAACTGAAATGCATTCGTAATGAAATGAATATTCCGCATTTATATAAATGCACAGGAAACTATTAAAATAAAACTTGTTAGTAATAGATTAGAGTAATAAAACGGTTGTCTTTTCACCATTTAAGGTTTCTAAAATAAAATCTGTTTAATGTGTTCCCTTAGAGTGTAAAAGTTCACATTTTTGTTTATTCATTTTGTATTACCTAATTATTTGGCCTAGTAAACCTTTTCCAGACGTTACTCGCACTTATTTTTTACAGTTATCATCATTTGATTTGTCTGACGAATCAAATTCAGAGCGCTTATGAAAACAGCATTCGAGCTGAAATAAATCACTAATTATTAAAGTCAATTGTCTTGATTAATGGATAACTTACTGTCCTTCCTTAAAATATTCCTTGAGCGTGGTACTAAACTTTTTAGAGTACTTTACAAACTCCTTCTTTCGCTGTTCAATGGCCTGTTTCCCTGCTGAATTATTTAAAAACACGCCTATGTCATTCACAACATCCAATAGCTTCTTTATAGCACTCGCAATCTCCCTTTAAGAAAGAATATTTGAGATGTAATAAACCAAAACAAGGAAACATACTTTATAGTTTCAAGAAAAGTTTTTCTGTCCATGATCTCATCTGGAATTCTACTCAGAATAATTTTCAGGGCGGTAGATTTTCTATTCAACTCTTGGAACGGCTCTTCAGATCTTTCGCATTGGTGATTTACTTAAAGCAATAATATATTATTTAAGTAAGATATACATTAAAATCATGTACCGTCAATAACATCAGAACAACCTTGGAGCCGAAGAATAACTTCATTGATATTAACTTTCAGGTCTGCTTTCTCTACAACATCTGACAATAAATTATAACTAAAACCAGGGTGAAACTGCTCCAAGTTATGAAATAATATCTGTAAAGACTGAGATGCAGCAATGTTCCGGCACTCTAACTACAAAAATTTAAAACATAGAGGATAACAGATATTATTTATTATGAAATTGCTTTCAAATACCTTTGACAAGACAGGCTTTATGATCGAGCTTAATGCCAATGTTGAAGTCCCAATTTCTGCCATTCTATTTATATTTTCTATTATCACGAGCAAACACATGCAAATTGCTGCCAATACAAGATATAGTTTGCCAATTCACAAATCAATTCGCCAAGAAATTACCTGGAAACACGTATTTAAATTCACCAAAAGTATATACAAACTAGATATATAATAATAACAAGATATACTAACCTTTCCCGGTATTGGAAAACCCTACCATCAACAAAAAAACAATCGAATAACACGCACACTTGTGTAGAGCACTTCCATCAAGTTTTCTTCAATTTTATATACTTATAGGCAGAAACCAATAAGGAAGGAGATGGTCAACTGAACAGCTGATCAAACAGCTGATTTCCCCTTTGTCAGTCGACCGTTTGACTGTTATTTACGTGTTTTAGTAAACAAAACCCGGACATAACCTCAAATTCTGAAAGTTATTTACGTATCATCGAACATTGTCTCACTTTACTCACACATCTTTACGTTTCCCCTCCAAAATAGGCAAGATGACGCCCAAATTGTCAATTTTGCCCCCAATAGTGTCAAACACTGGTAAATTGCCCACAGTTTGTGAATTGGTCAGCCATTTTGTGTTTATTCAAAAGGTTGAGTTCGTAAACAACTAGAGCAAAATGTTTATGATTTATGTGTCATCACAACCTTAAATAGGTTAAAATTATATAATTATAACTTTATTTATAGTATATTTATAATGACTTATGAAATGTGTAAAAAACAAGACAGTAACAAAGGCTAGTAAGACCAACATTACGGAGGTATTTCCTTTTAACTTGTGTTCCGAGATACTTGTTCTATAATAAAAATAAAGATTATTTATTTCCGTTGGTATTTACTCAATAAAATAACATACATACTAATAGCCTTTTCCATGGTAGTTTGCGATCGGGTCTTAACATGTGTTCTTCTGATTGACCCTGATTGCAAGAAGACACAATTGTTGCTTTACGTTTCATCGGTGATGTTAATTTATTTTGCCTTTAACTGATCCGTTGGATGAAGAGCATTAATTCGTGAAGTGGATCTAATTCATCTGCTAATGCTTGCGTCCTATGTTGAAAGCTCTTCTTGTGGATAATAAACTAAATTATAAGTATCTGGCTCCGACTCGCAGCGCCTCCATTGGTGTTGTTCTAAGAGGACTTGTTACTGTTCGGTTTTTGTTTGTTGGTTTTTGATTTCCACATGTATTTATTTATTTATACAGACTACGATACGAATACGATACTTAAAAGATACTGATAGAAAATTTATAAAATAAAATTGTAATTCGAATTAAAAAATTGTAGGTCTCTTCTACTTGTAAGAGAACAAAAGCGCACACAACACGAGTAGTGGATGAAAACTGTCTGCCCTTTGAAAAGTGTAGTGTCTTTGATTGGTATTTATCGGTTTTCTGCTCTTTAATATTTTCACGGTGTATTTTACTTTTCAGCCACACTCTCGTGATTTTGCAGACCTCCTACGCACCCGTTGTGCGACTTTTAAGATCCCCTCTTCTTTGTCCTTAAAGTGTCTTAACATACCAGAGCGGAATGTTGCCGTATTATTTATCAAGTAGATAAGTTATAGCATACGATAGTAAGATAAGATAATAAGATTTGAATAATTTCCCATATTAATGTAAATATGTAATGTAATAAATATAATATAATAAATATAATAAATATAATAAATATAAATAAATATAATAAATAAAATAATGTAATGTACAACTGAATAAACGAAAACAACACACGAATTTTTAACAAAATAAACTACAATGTTATTCATAAGCGTACAATTTAAACCACCCAAAAGTATTGGCAGAGTTACTCTCTGCAAGAGAAAATTTTACCCAAATTACTAAAATCCGAATTTCTGTACATAAATGAATTGAAACAGACCTTCTGCCATTGAGACACTTACAGACGATTTTCAAATTGGTAATTTTCGTCTGTCATTCTGTGCTATTCGCCTTTAATGTGAAACTATTATGGGCGAATTTCATTATTAAGAAGCAATCAGCTGATCGAAACACACCTCATGTGTTAAGGCTCCGGCACGTAGAATACGTTAGTTGCCTATCGGCAAAACATCTGTTGACAGTGAATTACGTGATGGAAGGGGGTGACACAATGAATACTTCAACCAGATGATTTCCTTATCTCTGACTTCAACGCACAGCTGATTTCATTTGACAGTAGCTTTAAATTCAATTGGTTTCGGTAATAGTTTAGAGTGGTTTGATATATATTTTTGCAAAAATTCCTCCAGACTAGTTGCTGAATTAACTATTGTGCTTAATGACATTTTCGTAATTTAGTTTTATTATTTTATTATACATACATACCAAGAATGATATCATTCTTGCATACATACATGTTTTTTCAATATATATAACAAAAACAACACAAAACATAAAACGTGTACGATGATTTGTTTTACAGAATCGACTAGTTTGTCGACTCGTGATGATGTCTCCGGAGTTTTTGTGTGTTTTGGTAGTGGCGTGTAGTAGGAAGTGTGGTTGTTGTTTCCCTCTCCAAGTTGTATAAAGACTCACGGTATAGAGGAGAAATTTCAGGTTCCTGGCGTATCTCAGTGAAAGTACTGCTTCCCACGATAAGTTTGAAAAACTCCTGAGAGTACAAAAAAGGTTAATAGGAAATAAAATGTATGTTTCGAGATATCTAGAAAAGAACAGTACATACCTTCGGGGTGTTACGTATCTCCTTACAGTTTAAAAACCTTACCATCTATTACAACAACAGCCGCTACATGCTCTCACTCCTTTTGTTTTAAAATTTTGTTACGATAAGATGCATTTATCGTAAAGAGAAATATGTGATTTAACGGCTTCAAATAACTTTGCCTTGGTCATCTACATAAAAAAAAGTCACAATTTTATTTGTATTTTATTTCAATTGTGCAATTACAAACCTTAATTAATTTTCTTTCTATTTTTTCCTCCTTCCGAATGTTTTTCCAAAACTTCTTCCACCCCGGAATGTCTCTAAGCTCCTGGTCACAACGTCCTGTGTTAATGTCCTTAATAAATTAATGTTATTGTTATTATTAAAACTTGCATATACAAACCTTTGTTATTTTCCTGTGTGACTTTGTCTAAAACTAACCTCAAACTCAACATGTAAACTTAAAATTCAAAAAAATTCTCTTGAAATGTCACAATGTTCGATTGTCAACGCTGACGGAGAGAAAAAGGTGAAAGTTGAGCTACTACATCCGTCGCGTGAGCGGCAGCGTTGGTCTATGGACCACTCCCCATAAGAATACACGTATTTCTATGTATCTGTCAAAGTATCGCTGACGCTGACGCTAGTAACGTATTCTATGTGCCGGGGCCTTTAAAGAGGTATAGTTTTGAGAAAATCTTTCTTTATTTCTTCAGAAAACTGTCACTTCAAGAGGCTGTAGACTATCTTCAGCAGCTAATGAAGAATATAATGCAGTTGGTGACTTGGTGGATGGTATAATATTTACATTGAACCACCCGATGAATATGGAAATATCAGCGGAGAGGATGATGCCGATGAAAATGAAGGCGACACGATTGATGATCTGAACGCGAATCAATTAAGGGCTGGTTGTGAATTAGTATTCAGAAATGGTAATCATATTGATACAATTCAGTGTGGAGAGCAGCCTATGGGAGTTTCGTCCCATGGCGGAAAATTTAAAGTCAAACATGCTCAAAAAATTCCATACCAAACAACTATTATCATATGATGAAAACATGATAGCGTATTATGGAAGACATGGTTGCAAGCAGTTTATTAGAGGTAAGCCAATTAGATTTGGTTTCAAAGCCTGGTCGTTGTGTACACTCTCTGGGTATATGGTTAATTTCGAAATTTACCAAGGAAACAGGAATAAGGTTAACAAAATGGGTTGATAATTCTGTTGTTTGCATTGCCTGAGCTTGTTAAGCAATACATATCATATAGCATGTGTGGTCATTCCCTGCGATATGGTTCGAATTGTTTATACTGATCCGCATTCCTATAAACATCCGCTCCATCGACTTGAATTTCGATCTGAGTATCGCAAAGGAAATGCTGACATTGCTGTTTGACTGTGAGATGCTGCCACTTCTTCATAATAATTTGAAACGAATAAACTCAGTTCTGAATTAACCATCACTGACTCTACAAGCGTTTTATTTTCCCCTCGTAAAATCGGCGAGTAACAAATATTAGTGGTAGCGGTAGAATAAATACAGGAACCAGGATTATATGCAAAATTTCTCTGCAATACTCAGAAAGGCGGCACTATCTGTATAAATAAAAAAAGCGGTAGAATAGATACAGGAACCGAGAGTATGTGCAAAATTTCTCTGCAATACCCAGAATGTCGGTGCTATATAGATATATATATATATATATCTATATATATATATATATATATATATATATATATAATATATATATATATATATATATATATATATATATATATATATATATATATATTTATATATATCTATATATATATATATATATAATGAAGAAGTGAAATTCCGAATTCAATAATTTTCAATCATTTTATAAAATCTGTGTGAAAAGTGCGGCTGGATAATTTAATTATCAACAGAAACAATCAAGTAAAAGTTGTAGGGTGGGCAGAAAGAAAACAACCGCTTAGAATGTGCCGACTTTATTTAACAGACTGAAGAGAGCGACAAGTTATGTTGCACAAGTATTTATAGTGAGGATGATTTAGGAATTCACCGTTTCGAGTAGATCACAGGATCGGATGCAAAGAGCGTTATTTGAGTGTATATTAAAGAAGATTGATAACCGTTTGTGGGATACAATTGAGCAAAAAAATAAAAACAATACTCAGCAATTTCAAGTAAACGACTACAGCTCGGCCATCCTGATCCTGGAATCGACTCGATTACATTATCGTAAGTTTCACGAATTCTAGCGAAAAATTGTATCTGTTTTTTAATAATCCAAACCCCTTACAATTACACATTTCATAAACATTTCAAATAAATTAATAAATTCAAAATAATTAAATTGAAAAAAATCAGCTGCTTAAGAATCACAGTTTTACGCTAGATATTTACATTTTGTATAAACATGCTAAGTTTACAATTTTAGATTAAAATGGCAATTTGATAGAATATATTAGTAGTTACATTACAAGAAAGAAATTGGTTCGTTTAGGTTTATCAACACATGTTAAGAATCATCAAGTTCGCAGTTCACAACGCCACCATCGTCACATTCGCCATCTGTCTTAGCACTCGTTGAGCTCATTGTGAGCTGTTGTAATCAGCTGATTGCCTTCACCTCCCATAACGGGTGGTCTGATAACTTAGGTATATAGATATTCAAATTAATCGTTAGCAGTTAAAATTGATGAATATGGTGTAGTTATCTGTGTCTCATACAAAGAAGGAAGATATGAAACGTTATATTTTGTTATAGAAATATAGCAGCTTTGACAGTATTATGCATGTGTGTAATATGTATACATACTTTGTACTTCCTATTTACAATTTGACTTATATAAGGATTACTCAATGTATGAGGAATGATATGTTGTTATTTCAAATTCAAAATGTTCACCCATTCTACCACACAAAGTAGGAGAAATCGATCATCTGGTATATATAGGGGGAGCGTTCGTAAGCTCCACTCATATTTATGGTAGTTGGATGACTGGAACACTAGTAACGTTCCAATTGCTCTGAATTGCTACAAATGTCTACGAATTTGCCCGAAATACTACGCAAAAGAGTTCTATTAGCTGATTTTTTCGTAGAAAAGGGAGCTCATGACAGCGTAAACTATTTCCCCTCCATAAGAATTGCTGTGGAAGAAAAATCTGTGGGTAGCAGATGGCTGTCAAAGTGAAACAAAAAGAACCTCTGACATTTCATGCATCCGGTAGCTGTTTACGAATTTCCCCGAAAAGTCGTTTTATAAGTTTTGGCAGAGTTACTCTCTGCAAGAGAAAATTTTACCCAAATTACTAAAATCCGAATTTCTGTAAATAAATGAATTGAAACAGACCTTCTGCCATTGAGACACTTACAGACGATTTTCAAATTGGTAATTTTCGTCTGTCATTCTGTGCTATTCGCCTTTAATGTGAAACTATTATGGGCGAATTTCATTATTAAGAAGCAATCAGCTGATCGAAACACACCTCATGTGTTAAGGCTCCGGCACGTAGAATACGTTAGTTGCCTATCGGCAAAACATCTGTTGACAGTGAATTACGTGATGGAAGGGGGTGACACAATGAATACTTCAACCAGATGATTTCCTTATCTCTGACTTCAACGCACAGCTGATTTCATTTGACAGTAGCTTTAAGTTCAATTGGTTTCGGTAATAGTTTAGAGTGGTTTGATATATATTTTTGCAAAAATTCCTCCAGACTAGTTGCTGAATTAACTATTGTGCTTAATGACATTTTCGTAATTTAGTTTTATTATTTTATTATACATACATACCAAGAATGATATCATTCTTGCATACATACATGTTTTTTCAATATATATAACAAAAACAACACAAAACATAAAACGTGTACGATGATTTGTTTTACAGAATCGACTAGTTTGTCGACTCGTGATGATGTCTCCGGAGTTTTTGTGTGTTTTGGTAGTGGCGTGTAGTAGGAAGTGTGGTTGTTGTTTCCCTCTCCAAGTTGTATAAAGACTCACGGTATAGAGGAGAAATTTCAGGTTCCTGGCGTATCTCAGTGAAAGTACTGCTTCCCACGATAAGTTTGAAAAACTCCTGAGAGTACAAAAAAGGTTAATAGGAAATAAAATGTATGTTTCGAGATATCTAGAAAAGAACAGTACATACCTTCGGGGTGTAGAGGTAAGCCAATTAGATTTGGTTTCAAAGCCTGGTCGTTGTGTACACTCTCTGGGTACATGGCTAATTTCGAAATTTACCAAGGAAACAGGAATAAGGTTAACAAAATGGGTTGATAATTCTGTTGTTTGCATTGCCTGAGCTTGTTAAGCAATACATATCATATAGCATGTGTGGTCATTCCCTGCGATATGGTTCGAATTGTTTATACTGATCCGCATTCCTATAAACATCCGCTCCATCGACTTGAATTTCGATCTGAGTATCGCAAAGGAAATGCTGACATTGCTGTTTGACTGTGAGATGCTGCCACTTCTTCATAATAATTTGAAACGAATAAACTCAGTTCTGAATTAACCATCACTGACTCTACAAGCGTTTTATTTTCCCCTCGTAAAATCGGCGAGTAACAAATATTAGTGGTAGCGGTAGAATAAATACAGGAACCAGGATTATATGCAAAATTTCTCTGCAATACTCAGAAAGGCGGCACTATCTGTATAAATAAAAAAAGCGGTAGAATAGATACAGGAACCGAGAGTATGTGCAAAATTTCTCTGCAATACTCAGAATGTCGGTGCTATATAGATATATATATATATATATATATATATATATATATATATATATATCTATATATATATATATATATATATATATATAAATATATATATATATATATATATATATATATATATATATAAATATATATATATATATATATATATATATATATAATGAAGAAGTGAAATTCCGAATTCAATAATTTTCAATCATTTTATAAAATCTGTGTGAAAAGTGCGGCTGGATAATTTAATTATCAACAGAAACAATCAAGTAAAAGTTGTAGGGTGGGCAGAAAGAAAACAACCGCTTAGAATGTGCCGACTTTATTTAACAGACTGAAGAGAGCGACAAGTTATGTTGCACAAGTATTTATAGTGAGGATGATTTAGGAATTCACCGTTTCGAGTAGATCACAGGATCGGATGCAAAGAGCGTTATTTGAGTGTATATTAAAGAAGATTGATAACCGTTTGTGGGATACAATTGAGCAAAAAAATAAAAACAATACTCAGCAATTTCAAGTAAACGACTACAGCTCGGCCATCCTGATCCTGGAATCGACTCGATTACATTATCGTAAGTTTCACGAATTCTAGGGAAAAATTGTATCTGTTTTTTAATAATCCAAACCCCTTATAATTACACATTTCATAAACATTTCAAATAAATTAATAAATTCAAAATAATTAAATTGAAAAAAATCAGCTGCTTAAGAATCACAGTTTTACGCTAGATATTTACATTTTGTATAAACATGCTAAGTTTACAATTTTAGATTAAAATGGCAATTTGATAGAATATATTAGTAGTTACATTAAAAGAAAGAAATTGGTTCGTTTAGGTTTATCAACACATGTTAAGAATCATCAAGTTCGCAGTTCACAACGCCACCATCGTCACATTCGCCATCAGGTAATTTTAATAAAAACGGTCTCATGTTTGCAGCAGAAGATACACCTTTGTAGGACAATCTGGTAAGTTGCATATTCTCTTAATACTTTTTTAACTAAATAAGGACGCCGATATTTTGCAAAAAGTTTTTTATTAACACCCGGTACTGCTGTATTCTTAAGCATCACATAATCACCTTCTCTGTATATGTCTGGCTTTTTATGACGCTTATCGTAATAACTTTTGTAATACTCTTGAATTTTTTCAATATTTCATCGAAGAAGAAGAAAAAGAAATCAGTTTAAAACTTTAAGTACAGGTGAATGCGAATTGCACACCTGAGTTCGTCTTTATATTCCAAACAATAAGTAGTGAGAATAAACCTAATTCTGTTATGAAGAATATCCGTCGTTTTTATTGGTCTAAAATCTTCTGCTCACAGTTTATTCGGTTGTTTGTGTTTTTCGTCAACGGGGAAGTAATCGAATAAATGCTGACAACGGTAACACTGATTTAAAATTCCCATAATACAATCAGTCCGCGTCGGTTATTCGATTAAATAAAAAAATGTATAAACTATGCTCAGGTGTAACAATATACACTTCAAAATTTTTTTAATGTAGTCCCAAAGCTTTTCCTTCATTTTAGGAAACCAATAGCTTTTTGATAAATGTAGAAAACATTTGGCAACCCCTAAATGACACATGGACTCCTGATGGGTTCGTATAACATGTTCTTCCATATAAGAAGGTACATGAAACAACTCTGTCGTTCGTTTTCCGTTATACCAAACCGTCAATCATATCAAAGAATGTATTTTCAGATTCCTCTAATTCTGAAGCAAGTTCTTTTATTTTAGGGTCTTGCCTAGAGCTGCAAGATATTCGATTGCTGTTAGACAATCGATTACTTGAACCTTGTAGTTCAAGTACCCAACGAGAAATACGTGGGTTTAGAGTCTTCCTCTGCAAGGTTAATGTTAAGGCTTGACAATCCGTCACTATTTTAAAAGGCAGACCGATTAGATAAATACTGAATCTACGCAAGGCGTATACAATTGAAAGTGTTTCTAGTTCGTAACTGTGATACCTACTTTCACATTCAGTAGAGCGTTTTGAAAAATAAAAAACATATTGTCACATTGCTTTTGCATCAGAACAGCCCCAAAACCAATACTGCTGGCATCACAGTGCAGTTCTTTTAGATTATGTGGGCTATATATCGATAATACTGGTGATGCGATAAGTTTCTCTTTCAACAACTCAAATGTTTCTAGTTCTTTTATGCCGAATGTGAATGGGGTATCTTTTTTAAGGAGGTGGTGAAGTGGTTTTGTGATATTTGCGAAATTCTTAATAAATTTTCTAAAATAGGAGCAAAGACCGATAAAGTTATGGATGTCTATGGAAATTGTTTATAGCGCTTATATTACTCTCGTTTGGCTTTATACCGTCTTTGTTTATTTCGTAGCCCAAATAAACAATTTCTGACAGCAAAAATAAAATATTTATATGTTCATCCATCGTTTTTGTAGCTATTAAAATGTCATCAATATACGTTAAGACTTTTCCCTCTAGAGCTAACTTGCCAAAAAGATACTTCATGTATGTATTTTCCAAATACAGATGGCGCATCCTTCAGCCCAAAAGGCATTCTAACATATTCATATTGGTCTATGGGCGTGATAAAAGAAGTATATTTTGTATTTTATCATTTGAGATTGAGATATAGGGTTCTTCTATTAAAGGGCAGTTATCTCGAAGGGTTATTTTATTAAGCTTTCTGTAGTCTATGCAGGGTACAAATTCTTTATTCTTCTTCTGCATTAGGACTATAGGAGATGCATATTCTGAATTCGATTCGCGAATAATACCAGTGTCTAAGAAACGATCTAATATTTTTTGTAGGTCAATTATATGTGTCCTCCTTTTGGGACAGTGAAAGGGTTGCTCTTTAGACGGCTTTATTTTCATTTGAAATTCATTTTGTGGTAAATATTGTGTGCAATTGTTAAGGGTAGGTAAAACAACATCATTTACTATATTTCTGATATGTAATGGAATATTTTCGTTAATTTTTAATTCTGACTTACGGTCTTCCTGATCTAGATTGATGTTAAGAATATGATGACTGTCTTCGACGTTAATGAGTATACAATGGTCTTCTTTTAGGTGATGATTGTGACGATTATCGACTGCAAAGTAATCAATGTATTCTTCATCTGAGTTTTTTGACAAATCGTCTTTCTCCAGCACTAAACCAATTGTTTCCAAAAGGTTCCTTCCCAAAACAGCAGGATAGCTCAATCACTTACACCAAAAAGATTTTAAAAGATTATTGCTTTATCATATTTTATTTTTCAAGAAATATTTCCCAATATTTGAAGAGCGCTTCCATTTACAGCGCAATACTTCTTATATCCGAGATTCTGTTTCTGAATCATGAACGTTGGTATGAATTGATGTCGCACAAAACTAATAGGGCTCCCCGAGTCCAATAGCGTTCTCAATGTCATTGAGAATGACATTTGTCCATTTATAATCGATTAGTCTTTCAAAGTTATTTTGTAACGATTGATTTTCATTACAGCTTCTTTTGTCAGAATCCTTTTTCCATTGTCTTTTGTAAAAGGTGGGTGTAGCTTCATCACTGGCTTGTTTTTAGTACACGTTGTAGATATATGACCCATTTTACCACACTTAAAACAAGTTACATTTCGCTTTTCATTTTTCTCTTGATTCCGCACAAAGTTCTTTTGATTGATTTTTCAAAAAAGTAACTGCACTGTTTCTTCTTGAATTATAAATTTCACTTTTCACATTTCTGTTGTCAATGTATGTATTACGTTTAAGCCGTTCGTATTTTCTTAAAGCACTTTTTAGTTCCGTAAGATTATTAGCATTGTATAAAATTGATTTATTCACTTCACTGTCATAAACCCTATTTATTATAAACTGCATTACTTCTTCTTCTTCTTCTGTGATGCTATTTCTTGCATTCTCAAGAAATAGTGCTGCATTGTTTCATCTTTATATTTTCGTGTTCTTCGAATTTCTTCATAAATGTCAATTTTAGAAACCACTTTTAGAAACTCATTTCTCAGTGCACACATAAGTTCACTCCAACTTTTTATATTAACACTTCTAGCAAACGCTGTAGCACGGAGTAATCCGTGCTATCCAGCTACATCCGCGCATTTATCAAATTTCTCAATCCAACTCGTTGGAATTGAGTTTTCAATGCAGATGCAATTACAGCAGATTGAAGACCTCGTGGGTAGGCTTTCCTGATCCAAACATAGCTCCCGGAGTTATTTCTTTAACTTAGAAATTTCATCCTTTTTTTCTGCAAATCCTTCGTAATTTCTTCATTGTTCTCTTCGTTCGATTCGATCTTACTTGCAGCGCGGTCAGCAGATTGGTCTTGATTACTTACTGCCAAACTGTTTTCGTACATTAATTGATGCAATTCTTCAGCAGAAAATCCAGCCACGGCTGGATCCAAGATCAAGAGCGTTATTTGAGTGTATATTAAAAAAGATTGACAACCGTTTGTGGGATACAGTTGAGCAAAAAATAAAAACAATACTCAGCAAATTCAAATAAACGACTACAAAGTGAAATTCGGAATTCAATAGTTTGCGGTCATTTTATAAAAATCTGTATGAAAAGTGCGGCTAGATAATTTAATTATCAACAGACGCAATTAAGCAATCACAAGTGAAGCCCGTTGAGAAAGGACAAAAATAAGTAATATATATAATGGACAATAGATTAAGTAGCAGTGACGATCAAAAACATATGTTGATAGGAAAAAAATTGCAAACAAAATAAAAAAAATCATAGATACAATAAATAAGGAGCAAGCCAAATTAAATATTGAAAAAGTAAACCAAAGTAAATAAATACAATAAAATGGCACAATCAGAAACAGGTACTTCTGATTTTGAATTTAACCAAGAGGCTTTGGTTGAAAATTTTAAATGTATAGAGTGTATATCTGGGCATGTAGTGGATTTATCTCTACACAAAATTATTGAAAATAACAAAATAGATGTAGATGTCTATTACGATTGAAGGGAATATTCAAGACATGTATTTTTGGTTCTATTAGAAGAGAATTTGAAAACAGTAGAGGTTGAAGAGGTAATAAAGAATGCAATTGATGCCTTAGATAAACCAAATCAAAAAGAAAATTCATCTAAAAGTAAGCCAGAAGTTAAATTTAACCTTAACTTAATTCCGTCTTTTGACCGTGAGGCCAATAAACTCCATTATTTCACATCAAATGTAGATAGCGCAATGTCACTTGCTTCACCATCACAAAGAACATGTTTGTTATATTTCATTAAAAGTAAAATAATAGGCAATGTTGAGATAAGAAGATTTAAAAACAGAGCTCAAAAAAAAAAAAAAAATTAAAGAAAGGTATTCAACTATGCAACTTCATTTAGAGATGAGAAAATTACAGCAACAGGCACACGAAAATGTTACACACTATATTCAGAGTGTGGAAACTTTACAGAGAAAACATATTCAGGACATATTGATAAATAGTGAAAATAAGCTATTATTCGAAGGGCAGTGCCAAATGATCGAAAAAGATATGTTAAGTGCTTTCGTTAATGGATTAAGAGATGATCTTGGTACATACGTCAATAGCCAAAGACCATCCTCACTATCCGAAGCTTCATCTCTCGCAATTCAAGAACAGACTAGGTCAAACGGAAAAAGGGCAGTACAGGCTCGAAATAATGTACAGAGATATACAACCATTAACATTGTGAAATGTTACAACTGCAACAAATTTGGACACATTAGCAAGAATTGCTTAGCTCCAAGAAGAGCATCATTTAACACAAATAAAAGTTTTGAAGGAGGTACAAATCAGACTCGATTGAATTCGAATTTGAAACCATTTCCTGAAACAAGTAAACGTTCAAATTTTCGCTTCAAGGAACAATAAGTGAGGATATTGTCTCCTCAAAGTACAGTAGTCCTCACATTATCTTAAGGTACGATACAAATTCTTACAAATTTTTAGTAGACACAGGAGCATGTATAAGTCTTATTATCTGAAATGCTATATATGAGGAAGATGAATTTTAATAATGTAACACATTTCACTGGTATCGGTAGATCCAACAAATATACCATAGGAACCGCAGATATAACAGAAGAAGCATATAATAAAAGAGTAAATGAAATGCAAGGTATTAAAGCTCGATTCAATGTAGTAAAAAATGACGTTTTAAATTATTATGATGGAATTGTAGGTATCGATTTCCTTGTAGACTTACATTTTTTTATTGATCAGGAGAAAAATGTGTTGAATAACGATGATATGGAAACACAACTTATATTTGAAAAAGGTAATAGGGTGAAAACAGTGGAATATCATTTCCAAAATAAATCGGAAAGTTAAGTAATGAAAATCACCCAAGACCATCTACATTCGGATGTGAAAATCAATTTGCAGATGACACTGTAGAGTGAAGTCAGTAACTCTGAAAGTAAAGAACGAGCGAATGAACTTTGGTCAAAAATACGAATTAACCATTTGATAGATAAAATTGAAATTAACTCATTGACAGACAAAAAATAAAAGAAAATGCAGACGTTTTTATTAGACGGTGAAAAACTTACGGCAACAAGTGTAATAAAACGTCATATTCGTACTATAAGTGATGTACCTATTAATGTTAAGACATATGGATATCCAAAAATACATGAAATCGAAGTTAAGATACAAATGAATGAACTCTTGAAAAATGGTATTATTATACACAGTAATTCCCCTTGGTCCAGTCCTTAGTCGGTAGTACCAAAGAAGTTAGATGTCAGTCAAATTCCTAAATGGAGAATGGTAATAGATTTCAGAAAATTAAACGACATAACCATATTCCAAATATAACTGAAATTTTAGATCAGTTAGGTGGTGCTAAGAATTTCACATGTTTAGACCTTAAATCAGGTTTTCACCAAATCTGTCTTAGTGAAGAGAGTATCGAGAAAACAGCATTTTCAACACGTCATGGTCACTTTGAATATACAAGAATACCATTTGGTTTGAAAAACGCACCTTCTTGTTTTCAACGAATAATATTCTTGCTGACTCAATAGGTAAAGAATGTTTTGGATACATAGATGATATCATTGTTTACAGTAGAACACTAAAAGAGCATAATAATAGATTGCGAAACGTGCTTAGACGGCTTTAGTGCGCAAATTTGAAAATTCAAATGGACAAATCAGAGTTCTTAAAGAATAAAGTGCAATATTTAGGTCACCTCATTACAAGTGATGGATTACTCCCAAATAAGATAAATAGATATTTTATTTCTTGCATAGTATAACAGCGTATAAATAACAATAGTTGTGCTCTAGCTTGCTCAGAGATATAGTTTCTAGAAACTTTGCTACAGTCACATTATGTTATAAATTGTTTAAAGAATTGAGTACGTTTGGAGGAAAATTATGGGAAAAAACCTCCATTTGAATTGAATATCACAGATGAATGACAATAAATAATGTGTATATGTATACCACAGAGTTTGGTAGATAATAAATAATAGAAATATATAATATATAACAAATAATGATATATAATAAATAATAAACAATAGATAATAAATAATAAGAAATAAACAATAAATAATAAATAGATAATAAACAAGTATTAAATAGAGAATTTGACATATGACAAGTATACAAATTATACTAGCTGTAAGTCTCTAATGAGTTCATTATCAGTATTACCGCATCTTAAGATAAAATTGTTATTGAGAACTTCAATCCTTCTTCCAATCTGGATAACCCCGGCTTGTTCATGAAGAATAAGGGTGGAAAAATCTCGAGGCAGATTAAGCATCATTTTAAGTACTTTGTTTTGCGCTATTTGCAGTCGCTTAATATGAGTTTTCGCGCAGTTTCCCCAAACTGGAGAACCATAGGTCATCAATGCTTGAAAAATTACCTTAAAAATTATTATTTTATTCTTTTTGTTGAGCAAAGACTTGCGATTGACTAGAGGGTAAAGAATTTTAATGAGAATATCAATTTTGGCTAACGTCTCACGTATATGATATCCGAAGGTCAATTTCTGATCTAAGTATACCCCAAGGTACTTTACAGTATCAACCCACGGTATAACTTTATTATCCAAATTAAGACTACCAGTAGGTAAAAAGGAACTTAATCTTCGTTTTGCGAAGAAAACAGCACATTAACTTTAATTTTTCAATGTTTATAATATTCGAAAAATGCTTGAATTCCAGTTTGTAGATTGTTTTCGATCACAGAACCGTAAGTATGGGGAGAGTAAAAAGCTAAGTCATCAGCATAAAGAGCAATTCCACAACTGGGCACATAAGGTAAGTCTGTCAGAAAGATATTGAAAAGAACTGGAGCCAGAACAGAACCTTGTGAAATACCAGCCGAAACAGATTTGGTGGAAGAGGACGCTCCATTAACGTAAACCCTGAAGGCTCGCCCGAACAGAAAACTTTGGAGAATTTTAACTAGTTATATTGGAAAATTCAATTTAAGCATTTTGTATATTAAGCCATCTTGCCATACTGAGTCAAATGCATTTTCAATGTCGAGAAGGACAAGACCAGTCGATTTTTGGAGATTGAATTGTTCCTTAACAGTTTTACAAATTCTTAGTATCTGGTGTTTCGTGCTATGATTTCTCCTAAATCGAAATTGTTCAGGAGACAGCGTGTTAGTGACCCTCAAGAAATCTTCAATTTTGGTTATAATGACTTTTTCGATAAGCAGTAGTACCACCTTAGCCATCTTCCATATTTTCGGAAAATAAAGCAGCTTTAAGCATACATTGATTAAGAATGCTAAGTACATCAAGGTACTGGCTGGAAGTTGTTTTATTACTAGATTACTTACCCCGGGCTAGATAACCCGGGGGATTTACGATTTTTGAGATCTAAGACTATGAACTCTATGTCGTCTGCTGTTGTGAACTCAATAGAGGGTAGTGAGATAACTGAGGGCAGATACCTCACTTTCAACTTCAGCGTTGAAAGGAGATGAATAGTTACAAGTTGTTGTGTGATTATCGAAGAAAAAGTTCGCTAATATTTCTGCTTTATCCTCGTTATTTAATATTGTTGACCCATTTCTAAGTTCAGGCAGTGGTTACCTTTTTTTCGCAAAATTTTTGCTACGTTCCAAAATTGTCTTGAATTTGAGTCCAGCAATCTTAGTTTACTGTTCCAAAGAGTGTTTCTATATTCGATTATTCGAATTTTGACCAGACGTATGAGAACGTGTGGTCGCCGTGGCGTAGTGGGTAGAGTGCGACGCTCACACGCCGAAGGGTGTCGGTCCGATTCCCAGCTCAACACCAATTTTTCGAATTTTTCACGGCACCACCTCTTTCGAGCTGCTGACAACACTCAAAGAGTAATAAGTGTCCAAGAAAGCTTCTCAAATTTCGCCGTTCGGAGTCGGCAAAAAACTGTACGTCCCTTCTACTCGTGAGAGAACAGTAGCGCGCACAACACGAGTAGTTGATGAGCAAGCTAGGCCCTGGTCCCACTTTGAACTGTAGCGCCAACAATTATTATTATGAGAACGTTCATTTCATAAAAGTCGCTAAGTGATCTATCACTTTGCCAGAGCTTTTTGTAATGATTTTTAATCTTTTTAAGATTAAGAATATCCCGAGGCAAACTAAATACCCTTCTAGGAGTTGTTTTAAAAGGGACAGACGCGTGGATGCTCTCTGATATTTTGTTATAAAATGCTTCAATTCGATCGTCGATATCTTGGAAGCTTTTTACGCCGAAAAGCTCTTTCGGAAAAGTGCGTAGGCTATTTGATAAATGGAATCTAAAAAAGTTCCAGTTAGCGTTTTTATAATCTAAATATTGCGCATTATTATAACTAGGACTAAGCAAAATATCACAGCTGACAAGAAGGTGGTCTGAACTAAGCGCATTGTGTACAATGGGAGTTGTAAGTAAATTGGGAACAGTAAGAAAAAAATCTAATGTTGACGAAGAATACCTACTGTAGCTATCGATGTATGTAGGACTGGGTGGGTACATTATAGTAAAATTATGCCCTTTTTTCAATATATATAACAAAAACAACACAAAACATAAAACGTGTACGATGATTTGTTTTACAGAATCGACTAGTTTGTCGACTCGTGATGATGTCTCCGGAGTTTTTGTGCGTTTTGGTAGCGGCGTGTAGTAGGAAGTGTGGTTGTTGTTTCCCTCTCCAAGTTGTATAAAGACTCACGGTATAGAGGAGAAATTTCAGGTTCCTGGCGTATCTCAGTGAAAGTACTGCTTCCCACGATAAGTTTGAAAAACTCCTGAGAGTACAAAAAAGGTTAATAGGAAATAAAATGTATGTTTCGAGATATCTAGAAAAGAACAGTACATACCTTCGGGGTGTTACGTATCTCTTTACAGTTTAAAAACCTTACCATCTATTACAACAACAGCCGCTACATGCTCTCACTCCTTTTGTTTTAAAATTTTGTAACGATAAGATGCATTTATCGTAAAGAGAAATATGTGATTTAACGGCTTCAAATAACTTTGCCTTGGTCATCTACATAAAAAAAAGTCACAATTTTATTTGTATTTTATTTCAATTGTGCAATTACAAACCTTAATTAATTTTCTTTCTATTTTTTCCTCCTTCCGAATGTTTTTCCAAAACTTCTTCCACCCCGGAATGTCTCTAAGCTCCTGGTCCCAACGTCCTGTGTTAATGTCCTTAATAAGTTAATGTTATTGTTATTATTAAAACTTGCATATACAAACCTTTATTATTTTCCTGTGTGACTTTGTCTAAAACTAACCTCAAACTCAACATGTAAACTTAAAATTCAAAAAAATTCTCTTGAAATGTCACAATGTTCGATTGTCAACGCTGACGGAGAGAGAAAAGGTGAAAGTTGAGCTACTACAGGCCCCGGCACATAGAATACGTTACTAGCGTTAGCGTCAGCTATACTTTGACAGATACATAGAAATACGTGTATTCTTATGGGGAGTGGTCCATAGACCAACGCTGCCGCTCACGCGACGGATGTAGTAGTTCAACTTTTAACTTTTCTCTCTCCGTCAGCGTTGACAATCGAACATTGTGACATTTCAAGAGAATTTTTTTGAATTTTAAGTTTACATGTTAAGTTTGAGGTTAGTTCTCTTCGAAGTCACACAGGAAAATAACAAAGGTTTGTATTTGCAAGTTTTGATAATAACAATAAAATTAACTTATTAAAGACATTAACATAGGACGGAAGAAAAAATAGAAAGAAAATCCTAAATTGAGTGGGAACAAAATTTTTTGCAGGACATAATTAAGGTTTGTAATTGCAAAACTTAAATAAAATACAAAAATTAAATTGTGTTTTAATTATATTAAGTTAATCCAGTAACTCGTCTGGAGGAATTTTTGCAAAAAAAATATATCAAACTGCTCTACACTATATCCGAAACAAATTGAATTTAAAGCTACTGTCAAATGAAATCAGCTGTGCGTTGAAGTATTCATTGTGTCACCCCCTTCCGTCACGTACTTCAACTTCAACGGATATTTTGCCGCTACGCAAGTAACGTATTCTATGTGCCGGAGCCTTAAATCCGTCGCGTGAGCGGCAGCGTTGGTCTATGGGCCACTCCCCATAAGAATACACGTATTTCTATGTATCTGTCAAAGTATCGCTGACACTGACGCTAGTAACGTATTCTATGTGCCGGGGCCTTTAAAGAGGTATAGTTTTGAGAAAATCTTTCTTTATTTCTTCAGAAAACTGTCACTTCAAGAGGCTGATGAAGAATATAATGCAGTTGGTGACTTGGTGGATGGTATAATATTTACATTGAACCACCCGATGAATATGGAAATATCAGCGGAGAGGATGATGCCGATGAAAATGAAGGCGACACGATTGATGATCTGAACGCGAATCAATTAAGGGCTGGTTGTGAATTAGTATTCAGAAATGGTAAACATATTGATACAATTCAGTGTGGAGAGCAGCCTATGGGAGTTTCGTCCCATGGCGGAAAATTTAAAGTCAAACATGCTCAAAAATTTCCATACCAAACAACTATTATCATATGATGAAAACATGATAGCGTATTATGGAAGACATGGTTGCAAGCAGTTTATTAGAGGTAAGCCAATTAGATTTGGTTTCAAAGCCTGGTCGTTGTGTACACTCTCTGGGTACATGGTTAATTTCGAAATTTACCAAGGAAACAGGAATAAGGTTAACAAAATGGGTTGATAATTCTGTTGTTTGCATTGCCTGAGCTTGTTAAGCAATACATATCATATAGCATGTGTGGTCATTCCCTGCGATATGGTTCGAATTGTTTATACTGATCCGCTTTCCTATAAACATCCGCTCCACCGACTTGAATTTTGATCTGAGTATCGCAAAGGAAATGCTGACATTGCTGTTTGACTGTGAGATGCTGCCACTTCTTCATAATAATTTGAAACGAATAAACTCAGTTCTGAATTAACCATCACTGACTCTACAAGCGTTTTATTTTCCCCTCGTAAAATCGGCGAGTAACAAATATTAGTGGTAGCGGTAGAATAAATACAGGAACCAGGATTATATGCAAAATTTCTCTGCAATACTCAGAATGTCGGTGCTATATATATATATATATATATATATGCTATATATATATATATATATATAATATATAAGTATATATATATATATATATATAATATAATATATATATTTATATATATATATATATATATATTTATATATATCTATATATATATATATATATATAAAATGAAGAAGTGAAATTCCGAATTCAATAATTTTAATTATCAACAGAAACAATCAAGTAAAAGTTGTAGGGTGGGCAGAAAGAAAACAACCGCTTAGAATGTGCCGACTTTATTTAACAGACTGAAGAGAGCGACAAGTTATGCTGCACAAGTATTTATAGTGAGGATGATTTAGGAATTCACCGTTTCGAGTAGATCACAGGATCGGATGCAAAGAGCGTTATTTGAGTGTATATTAAAGAAGATTGATAACCGTTTGTGGGATACAATTGAGCAAAAAAATAAAAACAATACTCAGCAATTTCAAGTAAACGACTACAGCTCGGCCATCCCGATCCTGGAATCGACTCGATTACATTATCGTAAGTTTCACGAATTCTAGGGAAAAATTGTATCTGTTTTTTAATAATCCAAACCCCTTATAATTACACATTTCATAAACATTTCAAATAAATTAATAAATTCAAAATAATTAAATTGAAAAAAATCAGCTGCTTAAGAATCACAGTTTTACGCTAGATATTTACATTTTGTATAAACATGCTAAGTTTACAATTTTAGATTAAAATGGCAATTTGATAGAATATATTAGTAGTTACATTAAAAGAAAGAAATTGGTACGTTTAGGTTTATCAACACATGTTAAGAATCATCAAGTTCGCAGTTCACAACGCCACCATCGTCACATTCGCCATCAGGTAATTTTAATAAAAACGGTCTCATGTTTGCAGCAGAAGATACACCTTTGTAGGACAATCTGGTAAGTTGCACATTCTCTTAATACTTTTTTAACTAAATAAGGACGCCGATATTTTGCAAAAAGTTTTTTATTAACACCCGGTACTGCTGTATTCTTAAGCATCACATAATCACCTTCTCTGTATATGTCTGGCTTTTTATGACGCTTATCGTAATAACTTTTGTAATACTCTTGAATTTTTTCAATATTTCATCGACATCGAAAACACGGCTTTCGGTTATTCGATTGAAAAAAATTTATAAACTACTCTCAGGTGTAAAAAAAGAACAAAAAACTAGTGAATTGTGAAGTGCGTGGCAAAATCAACCAAGCACAAGCTCTGATAATTCAGATGCCAGACAGGTATTATCACTATCTCACAAAAGAGATTTTAAACAAGAGCCAAACGTCAGGATCTTAACAGTTTTTAAAGAAATCGGTAATTTGGAAAGTTCGCACGTGAATATTTTAATAGATAATGAATTAAAGCGAATGATTATAGATACTGGAGCTGAGATATTACTCATTTGTTGTAAGCACGTATTCTAACGTGAAGTGAATAAAAATAAAACAATAAAATTCAAAGGATTGGGAAGTAGTATACAGGAAACGCTAGGTGAAGAAGAAAAAGAAATCAGTTTATAACCAAAAGAAATAGGTAGAGCAACCAAACGAAAGGTGACTTTACAAGTTATAGAAAATGATATGTTAGGAGACTATGATGGCATATTGGGCAGCCACTTCCTTAGGGAAGGAGGTTATTCGATCCACTATAATGAGGGAATCAAAAGAAACAAAAATGAGGGAATTGGCCTGAAGTATTTAAGTGAAGAAACATTTTCAAAGCATAGAACTGAAGTATTTCGAGTTGTGAAACTTAAAAATGCTGTAGACTTAAAAGAAAAAATTGTCATACCTAGACAGGAAGTGAATGAAGGAATAATAATCCCAGAATGTAAAACAAAAAATAAAAATGGAGAATGCTTGATTACCATAATGAATACAACTGACAAAGACTTTGATATAAGTCAGGTTAGACTTGTAGGAAAGAATTTAGAAGAGTTTGAAGTTAAAAGGCAAAGAGAAATTGAAGTAAGAAAGTAACGTGCGAACAGAGCACATGGATAAAGAAGAATTGGAGAATATATTAGACATAATCAGGAAATATTTTTAGCATAAAAACTGGGAAATTAACCACACAAGTGCAACAAAGCATCATATCAGGACTAGGGAAGGGTGTTCTCTGGTGTTCGCCAAAACTTATAGATACCCAAAAGTATCTATAAGTATCTATTTAATGGCCCACACTATGACCAAGTACTCCTTTTCGGTCGTGTTATAGTTTTGTTCGGCCTTATTCAATGTTCTGCGTGCACATTGAATGGGTAAATATTTTGTCCCATGCTGTTGACTAAGAACAGCACCTATTCCCTTATTTGATGCGTCCATTGTGATGATAAATTCCCTATTATAGTCCGGATATTGTAGGACTAAAAATTTGGTAATTGCTTCCTTTGATTTTTCAAATGCTTCGTGTTCTTCATTTCCCTAATTAAATAGTACACCCTTTTGTTTGCAACTTGTTTAAAGGTTCTGCCATTCTACTGAAGAGAATCATAATGGCCTTTTAGGTGGACACAAGGGTCAACGCAACATATGCAAGCATAATAGGCAAATTCTTTTGGAAAGGTATGCAAAGAGATGTGGAAAATTATGTAAAGAATTGTGAACATTGTCAGCATAAAAAAGTTCTTCGTAAACCAATTCGAAACCCAATGAAATTGGTTTCGACCTCTGACAGCGCATTTGAAAAAGTTTCTATGGACATGATATGGACTTGAAACGCCATGCATAAGAAGCGCATCTCCGACCACATCTGAAACCTTTCTCATGCAACGAGTTGAGCCAAGTTTAAGGGTTAAATACCCATAAACTCTTTAAGGAGAAAGGTGTTACGATGAACAGCCGCTGTTCCCTCAAGCAGTTGCCCTCCCTGCAGGCAACCGTAAAAAACAAAAAGCCAGACGCTGAGATAAGCAAAAATATACTTTAAGTACAGGTGAATGCGAATTGCACACCTGAGTTCGTCTTTATATTCCAAACAATAAGTAGTGAGAATAAACCTAATTCTGTTATGAAGAATATCCGTCGTTTTTATTGGTCTAAAATCTTCTGCTCACAGTTTATTCGGTTGTTTGTGTTTTTCGTCAACGGGGAAGTAATCGAATAAATGCTGACAACGGTAACACTGATTTAAAATTCCCATAATACAATCAGTCCGCGTCGGTTATTCGATTAAATAAAAAAATGTATAAACTATGCTCAGGTGTAACAATATACACTTCAAAATTTTTTTAATGTAGTCCCAAAGCTTTTCCTTCATTTTAGGAAACCAATAGCTTTTTGATAAATGTAGAAAACATTTGGCAACCCCTAAATGACACATGGACTCCTGATGGGTTCGTATAACATGTTCTTCCATATAAGAAGGTACATGAAACAACTCTGTCGTTCGTTTTCCGTTATACCAAACCGTCAATCATATCAAAGAATGCATTTTCAGATTCCTCTAATTCTGAAGCAAGTTCTTTTATTTTAGGGTCTTGCCTAGAGCTGCAAGATATTCGATTGCTGTTAGACAATCGATTACTTGAACCTTGTAGTTCAAGTACCCAACGAGAAATACGTGGGTTTAGAGTCTTCCTCTGCAAGGTTAATGTTAAGGCTTGACAATCCGTCACTATTTTAAAAGGCAGACCGATTAGATAAATACTGAATCTACGCAAGGCGTATACAATTGAAAGTGTTTCTAGTTCGTAACTGTGATACCTACTTTCACATTCAGTAGAGCGTTTTGAAAAATAAAAAACATATTGTCACATTGCTTTTGCATCAGAACAGCCCCAAAACCAATACTGCTGGCATCACAGTGCAGTTCTTTTAGATTATGTGGGCTATATATCGATAATACTGGTGATGCGATAAGTTTCTCTTTCAACAACTCAAATGTTTCTAGTTCTTTTATGCCGAATGTGAATGGGGTATCTTTTTTAAGGAGGTGGTGAAGTGGTTTTGTGATATTTGCGAAATTCTTAATAAATTTTCTAAAATAGGAGCAAAGACCGATAAAGTTATGGATGTCTATGGAAATTGTTTATAGCGCTTATATTACTCTCGTTTGGCTTTATACCGTCTTTGTTTATTTCGTAGCCCAAATAAACAATTTCTGACAGCAAAAATAAAATATTTATATGTTCATCCATCGTTTTTGTAGCTATTAAAATGTCATCAATATACGTTAAGACTTTTCCCTCTAGAGCTAACTTGCCAAAAAGATACTTCATGTATGTATTTTCCAAATACAGATGGCGCATCCTTCAGCCCAAAAGGCATTCTAACATATTCATATTGGTCTATGGGCGTGATAAAAGAAGTATATTTTGTATTTTATCATTTGAGATTGAGATATAGGGTTCTTCTATTAAAGGGCAGTTATCTCGAAGGGTTATTTTATTAAGCTTTCTGTAGTCTATGCAGGGTACAAATTCTTTATTCTTCTTCTGCATTAGGACTATAGGAGATGCATATTCTGAATTCGATTCGCGAATAATACCAGTGTCTAAGAAACGATCTAATATTTTTTGTAGGTCAATTATATGTGTCCTCCTTTTGGGACAGTGAAAGGGTTGCTCTTTAGACGGCTTTATTTTCATTTGAAATTCATTTTGTGGTAAATATTGTGTGCAATTGTTAAGGGTAGGTAAAACAACATCATTTACTATATTTCTGATATGTAATGGAATATTTTCGTTAATTTTTAATTCTGACTTACGGTCTTCCTGATCTAGATTGATGTTAAGAATATGATGACTGTCTTCGACGTTAATGAGTATACAATGGTCTTCTTTTAGGTGATGATTGTGACGATTATCGACTGCAAAGTAATCAATGTATTCTTCATCTGAGTTTTTTGACAAATCGTCTTTCTCCAGCACTAAACCAATTGTTTCCAAAAGGTTCCTTCACAAAACAGCAGGATAGCTCAATCACTTACACCAAAAAGATTTTAAAAGATTATTGCTTTATCATATTTTATTTTTCAAGAAATATTTCCCAATATTCGAAGAGCGCTTCCATTTACAGCGCAATACTTCTTTTATCCGAGATTCTGTTTCTGAATCATGAACGTTGGTATGAATTGATGTCGCACAAAACTAATAGGGCTCCCCGAGTCCAATAGCGTTCTCAATGTCATTGAGAATGGCATTTGTTCCAAAGTCCATTAATAATCGATTAGTCTTTCAAAGTTATTTTGTAACGATTGATTTTCATTACAGCTTCTTTTGTCAGAATCCTTTTTCCATTGTCTTTTGTAAAAGGTGGGTGGAACTTCATCACTGGCTTGTTTTTAGTACACGTTGTAGATATATGACCCATTTTATCACACTTAAAACAAGTTACATTTCGCTTTTCATTTTTCTCTTGATTCCGCACAAAGTTCTTTTGATTGATTTTTCAAAAAAGTAACTGCACTGTTTCTTCTTGAATTATAAATTTCACTTTTCACATTTCTGTTGTCAATATATGTATTACGTTTAAGCCGTTCGTATTTTCTTAAAGCACTTTTTAGTTCCGTAAGATTATTAGCATTGTATAAAATTGATTTATTCACTTCACTGTCATAAACCCTATTTATTATTAACTGCATTACTTCTTCTTCTGTGATGCTATTTCTTGCATTCTCAAGAAATAGTGCTGCATTGTTTCATCTTTATATTTTCGTGTTCTTCGAATTTCTTCATAAATGTCAATTTTAGAAACCACTTTTAGAAACTCATTTCTCAGTGCACACATAAGTTCACTCCAACTTTTTATATTAACACTTCTAGCAAACGCTGTAGCACGGAGTAATCCGTGCTATCCAGCTACATCCGCGCATTTATCAAATTTCTCAATCCAACTCGTTGGAATTGAGTTTTCAATGCAGATGCAATTACAGCAGATTGAAGACCTCGTGGGTAGGCTTTGCTGATCCAAACATAGCTCCCGGAGTTATTTCTTTAACTTAGAAATTTCATCCTTTTTTTCTGCAAATCCTTCGTAATTTCTTCATTGTCCTCTTCGTTCGATTCGATCTTACTTGCAGCGCGGTCAGCAGATTGGTCTTGATTACTTACTGCCAAACTGTTTTCGTACATTAATTGATGCAATTCTTCAGCATAAAATCCAGCCACGGCTGGATCCAAGATCAAGAGCGTTATTTGAGTGTATATTAAAAAAGATTGACAACCGTTTGTGGGATACAGTTGAGCAAAAAATAAAAACAATACTCAGCAAATTCAAATAAACGACTACAAAGTGAAATTCGGAATTCAATAGTTTGCGGTCATTTTATAAAAATCTGTATGAAAAGTGCGGCTAGATAATTTAATTATCAACAGACGCAATTAAGGAATCACAAGTGAAGCCCGTTGAGAAAGGACAAAAATAAGTAATATATATAATGGACAATAGATTAAGTAGCAGTGACGATCAAAAACATATGTTGATAGGAAAAAAATTGCAAACAAAATAAAACAAATCATAGATACAATAAATAAGGAGCAAGCCAAATTAAATATTGAAAAAGTAAACCAAAGTAAATAAATACAATAAAATGGCACAATCAGAAACAGGTACTTCTGATTTTGAATTTAACCAAGAGGCTTTGGTTGAAAATTTTAAATGTATAGAGTGTATATCTGGGCATGTAGTGGATTTATCTCTACACAAAATTATTGAAAATAACAAAATAGATGTAGATGTCTATTACGATTGAAGGGAATACTCAAGACATGTATTTTTGGTTCTATTAGAAGAGAATTTGAAAACAGTAGAGTTTGAAGAGGTAATAAAGAATGCAATTGATGCCTTAGATAAACCAAATCAAAAAGAAAATTCATCTAAAAGTAAGCCAGAAGTTAAATTTAACCTTAACTTAATTCCGTCTTTTGACCGTGACGCCAATAAACTCCATTATTTCACATCAAATGTAGATAGCGCAATGTCACTTGCTTCACCATCACAAAGAACATGTTTGTTATATTTCATTAAAAGTAAAATAATAGGCAATGTTGAGATAAGAAGATTTAAAAACAGAGCTCAAAAAAAAAAAAAAAATTAAAGAAAGGTATTCAACTATGCAACTTCATTTAGAGATGAGAAAATTACAGCAACAGGCACACGAAAATGTTACACACTATATTCAGAGTGTGGAAACTTTACAGAGAAAACATATTCAGGACATATTGATAAATAGTGAAAATAAGCTATTATTCGAAGGGCAGTGCCAAATGATCGAAAAATATATGTTAAACGCTTTCGTTAATGGATTAAGAGATGATCTTGGTACATACGTCAATAGCCAAAGACCATCCTCACTATCCGAAGCTTCATCTCTCGCAATTCAAGAACGGACTAGGTTAAACGGAAAAAGGGCAGTACAGGCTCGAAATAATGTACAGAGAAATACAACTATTAACATTGTGAAATGTTACAACTGCAACAAATTTGGACACATTAGCAAGAATTGCTTAGCTCCAAGAAGAGCATCATTTAACACAAATAAAAGTTTTGAAGGAGGTACAAATCAGACTCGATTGAATTCGAATTTGAAACCATTTCCTGAAACAAGTAAACGTTCAAATTTTCGGTTCAAGGAACAATAAGTGAGGATATTGTCTCCTCAAAGTACAGTAGTCCTCACATTATCTTAAGGTACGATACAAATTCTTACAAATTTTTAGTAGACACAGGAGCATGTATAAGTCTTATTATCTCAAATGCTATATATGAGGAAGATGAATTTTAATAATGTAACACATTTCATCTGATGGCTGGGTGATGTGGGAACAGGGTAGGCACTGATTGGTATCAACCTGGCGATGCCCAGCTGCTGTAACTGTCTTCCACACACCAATTGTGCTTATTCTACCTCCACGTTGGTAGCCATCGGGTACTGGTTGTTGTTCACCCGAACTCAACCTGCCAAACCTATAAGTGCGACCTCCGCCCAAGAGGTATAAAAAAGGGCCTGGTCCTCCAGGTTGGGGGTGTGCGTCGAGGTAACTGCCCGGCTACATTAAAAAATAAACAGTTGCGAATCAACCGAATGCCTCGGATATGGATGGATTCACTGTTGACGACCCACGCAAACGAAAAAATTATAATGCTCTACGGATATGCACGTGGAATGTGAGGTCCCTAAACAGACCACGTGCAGCAGATGAACTTGCGGAGGCCCTGGACTGCTATAAAGCAGACATTACCGCAATTCAGGAAATGCGGTGGGATGGGCCGGGCAAGAGAAGAGTGAGAAACTGCGACATATACCACGGCGACTGCTAAAGGGAGAGAGGGAAACGCTTATTTGGATGCGGTTTTGTTGTTCGAGGCAGACTTAGGCAAAAAGTCTTAAGCTTCCAATACATAAGCGAACGCCTCATAACAATCCGCATCAAGGCTAAATTCGGGAATATAAGCCTCATATGCGCCCACGCCCCGACAGAGGAAAAAGATGACAGCAGTAAAGAGGACTTCTATCATCTCCTAGAAAGGACATATGATCGATGCCCCAGCTACGACACCAAGATAGTTCTAGGAGATTTCAACGCTCAGCTGGGAAGAGAAGAAGTCTTTGCTAAAGTCATCGGAAGACACAGCCTGCACGCCAACACCTCCGGAAACGGACTCAGGCTAGTTGACTTCGCCTCGGGGCGAAATCTCTCTGTGGTCAGCACGCGGTTCCCACACCTCAACATTCATAAAGGTACCTGATCAATCAACCGTCAACCAGATTGATCACGTTGCGATCGACGTCAGACACTCCTCCAATATCCTCGATGTCCGAACCTTCCGAGGTGCAAACATCAACTCGGATCATCACCTTGTTGTAGCCAAGGTAAGAACCCGGATATCGAGAGAGCAACGGAGTCGAGACAAGCCAAGACGGTTTGATGTCGGAAAGCTACAATCGCAACCGATCACTAGAGCCTTTGCCGATCGATTCTCCCTGAAACTATCTCAAAGTTCGACGCTGCCTGCACAAACAATAGAAGACAAATGGAAACGTTGTCAAGAAGCCATCAAAGAGGCCGCCACTGATGTGCTGGGTTTTACGCCACCACCTAAGAGGAACCCATGGTTTGACGACGAGTGTAGGCAGGCGCATGCTGCCAAACAAGAAGCGTTCAAGGCAACGCTGCATCGAACGACGAGAGCTGTTTGTGAGCTCTACAAACAGAGAAGAAGGGAAGAGAACCGGCTTCTCAGAAGAAAAAAGAAAGAGCACGAGAAGCGCGCGGTCGAGGAAATGGAGAGGTGCTATGGCAGGAATGATGTCCGAAATTTTTACCACAAGATAAAACAGTTATCCGGTGGTTATAAGGCTCGGACAGAAGCCTGCCGGGATCAAAATGGACAACTAGTGGTAGAGTCGCAGTCGGTGCTGAGAATCTGCAGACTCCTAAACGGCGATGACGTCGCAAATTCCGCTGTTAGGCAGAATGTTCCACTCAATTTGGACGACGATGGACAAGAATTCCGTCCCCCCGACTTCGACGAGGTCAAGATAGCAATATCGAGACTGAAATCGAACAAAGCTGCTGGCGCGGACGGACTATCCGCAGAGCTGTTGGGTGCATGCACCAGCTCATCTGTGAGATATGGTCGGAGGAAAGCATGCCCGACGAGTGGAATCTCAGCATCGTTTGTCCGGTCCACAAGAAAGGAGACCCCTTCGACTGCGCCAACTACCGAGGGATCAGTCTTCTTAACATTGCATATAAGATTTTCTCTGCCGTACTGTGTGAGCGCCTGAAACCGTTCGTCAACAACCTGATAGGTCCTTATCAGTGTGGTTTCAGGCCAGGGAAGTCCACAATCGACCAGATCTTCACACTGCGGCAGATCCTGGAGAAGTCCCAAGAAGTACAAATCGACACCCACCATCTATTTGTCGATTTCAAGGCCGCGTATGACAGGACTGGTGGTAAACGAGGGCAAAACGAAGTATACGCTGTCATCGAAGAAGCACGCAGAACATCGACGTCTCGGACAGAGCGTCACTATGGGCAGCAGACACTTCGAGGTAGTGAAGGCCTTCGTCTATCTCGGCTCCGCGGTGAATAGGGACAACAACATCAGTACCGAAATCAAGCGCAGAATCACTCTTGCCAATCGCTGTTTCTTTGGGCCCAAGAGGCAATTGAGTAATAAAGCCCTCTCCCGAACGACCAAAGTGACTTTGTACAACACCTTGATCATCCCAGTCCTGCTTTACGGCGCAGAAACCTGGACGCTACTAAAAGCGGATGAGGAAGCCATTGGTCTCTTTGAGAGAAAAGTTCTGCGTGCGATTTTTGGTCCTGTTTGCGTTGATGGCATCTGGAGGAGAAGATTCAACCACGAACTGTATGGGCTGTACGGCGGCATGAGCCTAGTCAAGCGTCTACGGATACAACGCTTAAGGTGGCTAGGCCATGTAGAGCGCATGGACAGCACTGCTCCGGCCCGAAGAGTCTTCGAATCCGAACCACAGGGACAACGCAACAGAGGACGTCCTAGACTGAGATGGCGCACACAAGTGGAAAAGGACCTCAACCATCTTGGAGTGCGCATTTGGAGACAGCTGGCAAGAGATCGTGCTAGCTGGAGAGGCATGTTGGTTGAGGCCCAGGTCCACCCCGGACTGTAGCGCCATCCGAAGAAGAAGAAGAACACATTTCACTGGTATCGGTAGATCCAACAAATATACCATAGGAACCGCAGATATAACAGAAGAAGCATATAATAAAAGAGTAAATGAAATGCAAGGTATTAAAGCTCAATTCAATGTAGTAAAAAATAACGTTATAAATTATTATGATGGAATTGTAGGTATCGATTTCCTTGTAGACTTACATTTTTTTATTGATCAGGAGAAAAATGTGTTGAATAACGATGAAATGGAAACACAACTTATATTTGAAAAAGTAATAGGGTGAAAACAGTGGAATATCATTTCCAAAATAAATCGGAAAGTTAACTAATGAAAATCACCCAAGACCATCTACATTCGGATGTGAAAATCAATTTGCAGATGACACTGTAGAGTGAAGTCTGTAACTCTGAAAGTAACGAACGGGCGAATGAACTTTGGTCAAAAATACGAATTAACCATTTGATAGATAAAATTGAAATTAACTCATTGACAGAAAAAAAATAAAAGAAAATGCAGACGTTTTTATTAGACGGTGAAAAACTTACGGCAACAAGTGTAATAAAACGTCATATTCGTACTATAAGTGATGTACCTATTAATGCTAAGACATATGGATATCCAAAAATACATGAAATCGAAGTTAAGATACAAATGAATGAACTCTTGAAAAATGGTATTATTATACACAGTAATTCCCCTTGGTCCAGTCCTTAGTCGGTAGTACCAAAGAAGTTAGATGTCAGTCAAATTCCTAAATGGAGAATGGTAATAGATTTCAGAAAATTAAACGACATAACCATATTCCAAATATAACTGATATTTTAGATCAGTTAGGTGGTGCTAAGAATTTCACATGTTTAGACCTTAAATCAGGTTTTCACCAAATCTGTCTTAGTGAAGAGAGTATCGAGAAAACAGCATTTTCAACACGTCATGGTCACTTTGAATATACAAGAATACCATTTGGTTTGAGGCGCAAATTCTTGTTTTCAACGAATAATGTTCTTGTTGACTCAATAGGTAAAGAATGTTTTGGATACATAGATGATATCATTGTTTACAGTAGAACACTAAAAGAGCATAATAATAGATTGCGAAACGTGCTTAGACGGCTTTAGTGCGCAAATTTGAAAATTCAAATGGACAAATCAGAGTTCTTAAAGAATAAAGTGCAATATTTAGGTCACCTCATTACAAGTGATGGATTACTCCCAAGTAAGATGAATAGATATTTTATTTCTTGCATAGTATAACAGCGTATAAATAACAATAGTTGTGCTCTAGCTTGCTCAGAGATATAGTTTCTAGAAACTTTACTAGTCACATTATGTTATAAATTGTTTAAAGAATTGAGTACGTTTGGAGGAAAACTATGGGAAAAAACCTCCATTTGAATTGAATATCACAGATGAATAACAATAAATAATGTGTATATGTCTATCACAGAGTTTGGTAGATAATAAATAATAGAAATATATAATATATAACAAATAATGATATATAATAAATAATAAACAATAGATAATAAATAATAAGAAATAAACAATAAATAATAAATAGATAATAAACAAGTATTAAATAGAGAATTTGACATATGACAAGTATACAAATTATACTAGCTGTAAGTCTCTAATGAGTTCATTATCAGTATTACCGCATCTTAAGATAAAATTGTTATTGAGAACTTCAATCCTTCTTCCAATCTGGATAACCCCGGCTTGTTCATGAAGAATAAGGGTGGAAAAATCTCGAGGCAGATTAAGCATCATTTTAAGTACTTTGTTTTGCGCTATTTGCAGTCGCTTAATATGAGTTTTCGCGCAGTTTCCCCAAACTGGAGAACCATAGGTCATCAATGCTTGAAAAATTACCTTAAAAATTATTATTTTATTCTTTTTGTTGAGCAAGGACTTGCGATTGATTAGAGGGTAAAGAATTTTAATGAGAATATCAATTTTGGCTAACGTCTCACGTATATGATATCCGAAGGTCAATTTCTGATCTAAGTATCAACCCACGGTATAACTTTATTATCCAAATTAAGACTACCAGTAGGTAAAAAGAAACTTAATCTTCGTTTTGTGAAGAAAACAGCACAACATTTACCGACATTAACTTTAGTTTTTCAATGTTTATAATATTCGAAAAATGCTTGAATTCCAGTTTGTAGATTGTTTTCGATCACAGAACCGTAAGTATGGGAAGAGTAAAAAGCTAAGTCATAAGCATAAAGAGCAATTCCACAACTGGGCACATAAGGTAAGTCTGTCAGAAAGATATTGAAAAGAGCTGGAGCCAGAACAGAACCTTGTGAAATACCAGCCGAAACAGATTTGGTGGAAGAGGACGCTCCATTAACGTAAACCCTGAAGGCTAACCCGAACAGAAAACTTTGGAGAATTTTAACTAGTTATATTGGAAAATTCAGTTTAAGCATTTTGTATATTAAGCCATCTTGCCATACTGAGTCAAATGCATTTTCAATGTCGAGAAGGACAAGACCAGTCGATTTGATTTCTCCTAAATCGAAATTGTTCAGGAGGTAGCGTGTTAGTGACCCTCAAGAAATCTTCAATTTTGGTTATAATGACTTTTTCGATAAGCTGTAGTACCACCTTAGCCATCTTCCATATTTTCGGAAAATAAAGCAGCTTTAAGCATACATTGATTAAGAATGCTAAGTACATCAAGGTACTGGCTGGAAGTTGTTTTATTACTAGATTACTTACCCCGGGCTAGATAACCCGGGGGATTTACGATTTTTGAGATCTAAGACTATGAACTCTATGTCGTCTGCTGTTGTGAACTCAATAGAGGGTAGTGAGATAACTGAGGGCAGATACCTCACTTTCAACTTCAGCGTTGAAAGGAGATGAATAGTTACAAGTTGTTGTGTGATTATCGAAGAAAAAGTTCGCTAATATTTCTGCTTTATCCTCGTTATTTAATATTGTTGACCCATTTCTAAGTTCAGGCAGTGGTTACCTTTTTTTCGCAAAATTTTTGCTACGTTCCAAAATTGTCTTGAATTTGAGTCCAGCAATCTTAGTTTACTGTTCCAAAGAGTGTTTCTATATTCGATTATTCGAATTTTGACCAGACGTATGAGAACGTGTGGTCGCCGTGGTGTAGTGGGTAGAGTGCCGGTCCGATTCCCAGCTCAACACCAATTTTTCGAATTTTTCACGGCACCACCTCTTTCGAGCTGCTGACAACACTCAAAGAGTAATAACTGTCCAAGAAAGCTTCTCAAATTTCGCTGTTCGGAGTCGGCAAAAAACTGTAGGTCCCTTCTACTCGTGAGAGAACAGTAGCGCGCACAACACGAGTAGTTGATGAACAAGCTAGGCCCTGGTCCCCCTTTGAACTGTAGCGCCAACAATTATTATTATTATGAGAACGTTCATTTCATAAAAGTCGCTAAGTGATCTGTCACTTTACCAGAGCTTTTTGTAATGATTTTTAATCTTTTTAAGATTGAGAATATCCCGACTCAGACTAAATACCCTTCTAGGAGTTGTTTTAAAAGGGACAGACGCGTGGATGCTCTCTGATATTTTGTTATAAAATGCTTCAATTCGATCGTCGATATCTTGGAAGCTTTTTACGCCGGAAAGCTCTTTCGGAAAAGTGCGTAGGCTATTTGATAAATGGAATCTAAAAAAGTTCCAGTTAGCGTTTTTATAATCTAAATATTGCGCATTATTATAACTAGGACTAAGCAAAATATCACAGCTGACAAGAAGGTGGTCTGAACTAAGCGCATTGTGTACAATGGGAGTTGTAAGTAAATTGGGAACAGTAAGAAAAAAATCTAATGTTGACGAAGAATACCTACTGCAGCTATCGATGTATGTAGGACTGGGTGGGTACATTATAGTAAAATTATGCCTTAAGTATAAGTTATACAACGTGTTTCCCCACACATTTGCCTTTAAACATCTCCAACTTCGATGCCTACAATTTAAATTACTTCCTATGATAACATTATCATAGCATAAAAATCTTCTGAGGTCATTTTTCAAGCATTTATTTTTATATGCGTTACGTGATCCTCCAGGAAAATATACAGCAAACATTTTTAGAGAAGTACTATTATTAAGTTGAATTTCGACTCCACGTAACACGTTATGAACAATATTTTTTTAACAAGGATGGCAACACCACCGCCTCTTCCATACCGATTACAGCGATAACAGGAGTAATTACTTCACTGAGAACGAATGTTACTTTGTAGACCTGTTTCACAAATAAGACATACATCGACATCCAGAGTGGAGAGAAAAATTGAAAAACTCAAAGCTCTTGTTGCGAATGCCTCTGGCATTCCAACATAAAAGCTTGAAATGTGACTGAGAATTACTTGACATTATTATAAAGATATTTGCATGCAAGCTGAGCAATTACTTTGAACTGATGAGCTTTAGATTTACAATTTTCTAGCTCAGTAACCATATCAAACATTAAGGAAGATAATTCTTCATAAGAAAATAGGTCATTATTTGCAGGTGAAGAAAAGTTGAATCCAGCTCGCTCGTGAGTGGTATATTGTTGGGTTGGAGATTGTTGCTTCGCCCAGTGACTTTGATGTTGCTGCAGTTTGTTTGATGAGCGGGGGAGAGAAGGGAAGTTGTTTACACTGTTGACATTGAAAGTTTTAGGTTATACTGATGGTTTCACTTGTGGTCGCAATGAAATATGTGCGCGGAAAGGAGAATTTTTTTTGGTGTTTGTTTGGATGACGTTTAAATAGTCGGTACTACACTTGCAATTTTTATCCGTGGATTTATGGTTGCCTCAACAGTTTGTACATTTGGATATTCTTGTAGAAGTGCACAGATTGGTTTTGTGGTTACCTGAGCAGTTAGCATAGAAAGTTTTGACATTACAGTGCCTTTCTCCGTGCCTTCACATTTGACAATTGCGGCATTGAGTGATGCTTTTCTTAGCGCAGCGTTGAAATTCCCATCTCACCTGAGTGCGGAATATGGATTTAATGTTTTTTCTAAGATCAGAAAGACGAATTGACCCGTTCTCAAAGTAGATGATATAAAGAATTTCCACATATTTCTCATATTGTTTCTTTATGATTTTAATTTCGTTTTTCTGTAAGATTTTAATTGGTGGAGTCCCAATTTTCTTTTGCATTGTTTGCTCCGATTCATTAGTGCACATATCCTCCCCAAGATCAGTGTCTTTGTGATATTGGAGAGGCAAACACTTTGTACCATGACTCGACATTTTGTTAGTTGAGGATAGAGAATCCTCAAGAGTAAAGGCGCGACGCTTCAGTATGGCGGTTGTTTTTTTAAGATTCAGCGTGAAGACAAAAGCTCAACTGATTGCTTTGACAAATCACGAGAGACTGACTCCCTAATAAATAAAAGGTTAAAGCAATAGATAATTTTTAGAAACCAACGAATCCTAAATTACTTCAAACATTTTTAGGAATGATAGGATACTATCGAAAGTTTATTAAAAACTTTAGTACGATAGCAGCTCCTTTATTTAAGCTTTTAAAGAAAAATGTAGATTTTGTATGGAATGATCAACACTCTACTTCTTTTGAAGAATTAAAAAATCAGTTGAGAAAGTTTACGCTTTTACAATATCCTGATTACAATAAAGAATTCGATTTTACAACAGATGCAAGTGGAATAGGAATAGGTGCGATATTGCCACAGGAAAATTCTGGTAAACAATTACCTATTCATTCTATTAGCAGAGTATTAAATAAAGCTGAAATAAACTATAGCATAACCGAAAAATAATGCTTAGCAATTGTTTGGCCAATTCATGAATTCAGGCCATATGTTTTTGGAAAACAGTTCAAGATCAAAACAGATCAATGCCCACTCATGTGGCTTTTTTATGTTAAAGATCCAGGTTCACGATTAATCAGATGACGATTGAATTTAGAGGAATATAGGTAACTATCATATTGAATATAAGAAAGTGATTGGTAATACCATTGTAGCTGACGAATTAAGTAAGAATCTAGATAGTGAAGAAGGAAACTTTGCGGTGAAGAATATAACAAAGAAAATGAACAGGACAAAGAAAATGACAGAGAAAATGTGGAAAATATAAGCGAAAATAATTCAGAAGAAATAAAAAAGGAAGATAATATAATCACAGTTCCCAGTGCTGAAGAACAACACAAAATGATTAAAGAATACCATGAAAGTCTTATTGGAGGACATGGAGGAGAGAAAGCCTTCTTCTTCTTCGGATGGCGCTACAGTCCGGGGTGGACCTGGGCCTCAACCAACATGCCTCTCCAGCTAGCACGATCTCTTGCCAGCTGTCTCCAATTGCGCACTCCAAGTTGGTTGAGGTCCTTTTCCACTTGTGTGCGCCATCTCAGTCTAGGACGTCCTCTGTTGCGTTGTCCCTGTGGTTCGGATTCGAAAACTCTCCGGGCCGGAGCAGTGCTGTCCATGAGCTCTACATGGCCTAGCCACCTTAAGCGTTGTATCCGTAGACGCTTGACTAGGCTCATGCCGCCGTACAGCCTATAGAGTTCGTCATTAAATCTTCTCCTCCAGATGCCATCAACGCAAACAGGACCAAAAATCGCACGCAGAACTTTTCTCTCGAAGAGACCAATGGCTTCCTCATCCGCTTTTAGTAGCGTCCAGGTTTCTGCGCCGTAAAGCAGGACTGGGATGATCAAGGTGTTGTACAAAGTCACTTTGGTCGTTCGGGAGAGGGCTTTATTACTCAATTGCCTCTTGGGCCCAAAGAAACAGCGATTGGCAAGAGTGATTCTGCGCTTGATTTCGGTACTGATGTTGTTGTCCCTATTCACCGCGGAGCCGAGATAGACGAAGTCCTTCACTACCTCGAAGTGTCTGCTGCCCATAGTGACGCTCTGTCCGAGACGTCGATGTTCTGCGTCCTTCTTCGATGACAGCGTATACTTCGTTTTGCCCTCGTTTACCACCAGTCCCACTTTAGCCGCTTCCGCTTCAATGCTAGCAAACGCTTCATTGACGGCTCGCTGAGTTCGGCCGATCACGTCAATGTCATCCGCATAAGCTAGCAATTGAACGGACTTGTGGAAGATCGTGCCTCTGGTGTTGACGTGTGAGTTCCGCACGATCCCCTCAAGGATGATGTTAAAGAAGTCGCATGACAGCGCGTCGCCTTGTCTAAATCCTTTTTTGACATCGAAGGTCTCGGTGAGTTCGCTACCGACCTTGACGGAGCAGCGAGAGTTCTCCATCGTCATCCTACACAATCTGACGAGTTTGGTAGGGATGCCAAAACTAGACATGGCACTGTATAGCTCGTCTCTATGCATGCTGTCATACGCGGCCTTGAAATCGACAAATAGATGGTGGGTGTCGATTTGTACTTCTTGGGACTTCTCCAGGATCTGCCGCAGTGTGAAGATCTGGTCGATTGTGGACTTCCCTGGCCTGAAACCACACTGATAAGGACCTATCAGGTTGTTGACGAACGGTTTCAGGCGCTCACACAGTACGGCAGAGAAAATCTTATATGCAATGTTAAGAAGACTGATCCCTCGGTAGTTGGCGCAGTCGAAGGGGTCTCTTTTCTTGTGGACCGGACAAACGATGCTGAGATTCCACTCGTCGGACATACTTTCCTCCGACCATATCTCACAGATGAGCTGGTGCATGCACCCAACAGCTCTGCGGATAGTCCGTCCGCGCCAGCAGCTTTGTTCGATTTCAGTCTCGATATTGCTATCTTGACCTCGTCGAAGTCGGGGGGACGGAATTCTTGTCCATCGTCGTCCAAATTGAGTAGGACATTCTGCCTAACAGCGGAATTTGCGTCGTCATCGCCGTTTAGGAGTCTGCAGAAATGATCCTTCCAGATTCTCAGCACCGACTGTGACTCTACCACTAGTTGTCCATTTTGATCCCGGCAGGCTTCTGTCCGAGGCTTATAACCACCGGATAACTGTTTTATCTTGTGGTAAAAATTTTGGACGTCATTCCTGCCATAGCACCTCTCCATTTCCTCGACCGCGCGCTTCTCGTGCTATTTCTTTTTTCGTCGTTCGATGCAGCGTTGCCTTGTACGCTTCTTGTTTGGCTGCATGCGCCTGCCTACACTCGTCGTCAAACCATGGTTTCCTCTTAGGTGGCGGCGTAAAACCCAGCACATCAGTGGCGGCCTCTTTGATGGCTTCTTGACAACGTTTCCACTTGTCTTCTATTGTTTGTGCAGGCAGCGTCGAACTTTGAGATAGTTTCAGGGAGAGTCGATCGGCAAAGGCTCTAGCGATCGGTTGCGATTGTAGCTTTCCGACATCAAACCGTCTTGGCTTGCCTCGACTCCGTTGCTCTCTCGATATCCGGGTTCTTACCTTGGCTACAACAAGGTGATGATCCGAGTCGATGTTTGCGCCTCGGAAGGTTCGGACATCGAGAATATTGGAGGAGTGTCTGACGTCGATCGCAACGTGATCAATCTGGTTGACGGTTGATTGATCAGGTGATCGCCAGGTATCTTTATGAATGTTGAGGTGTGGGAACCGCGTGCTGGCCACAGAGAGATTTCGTCCCGAGGCAAAGTCAACTAGCCTGAGTCCGTTTCCGGAGGTGTTGGCGTGCAGGCTGTGTCTTCCGATGACTTTAGCAAAGACTTCTTCTCTTCCCAGCTGAGCGTTGAAATCTCCTAGAATTATCTTGGTGTCGTAGCTGGGGCATCGATCATATGTCCTTTCTAGGAGGTGATAGAAGTTCTCTTTACTGCTGTCATCTTTTTCCTCTGTCGGGGCGTGGGCGCATATGAGGCTTATATTCCCGAATTTAGATGCGGATTGTTATGAGGCGTTCGCTTATGTATTGGAAGCTTAAGACTTTTTGCCTAAGTCTGCCTCGAACAACAAAACCGCATCCAAATAAGCGTTTCCCTCTCTCCCTGTAGCAGTCGCCGTGGTATATGTCGCAGTTTCTCACTCTTCTCTTGCCCGGCCCATCCCACCGCATTTCCTGAATTGCGGTAATGTCTGCTTTATGGCAGTCCAGGGCCTCCGCAAGTTCATCGGCTGCACGTGGTCTGTTTAGGGACCTCACATTCCACGTGCATATCCGTAGAGCATTATCCTTTTTTCGTTTGCGTGGGTCGTCAACAGTGAATCCATCCATATCCTAGGCATTCGGTTGTTTCGTAACTGTTTTTTTTTTTTAATGTGGCCGGGCAGTTACCCCGACGCACACCCCCAACCTGGAGGACCAGGCCCTTTTTTATACCTCTTGGGCGGAGGTCGCACTTATAGGTTTGGCAGGTTGAGTTCGGGTGAACAACAACCAGTACCCGATGGCTACCAACGTGGAGGTAGAATAAGCACAATTGGTGTGTGGAAGACAGTTACAGCAGCTGGGCATCGCCAGGTTGATACCAATCAGTGCCTACCCTGTTCCCACATCACCCAGCCATCAGAAAGCCACTATAGCTAAAATTAGAGAACGTGTTTTGGAAAAATCTTAATGAAGATGTTATTCAATACATTCCAAAATGTTCTATTTGACAAAAGCAGAAAATAAATCGTCACCCAAGTATAAACCCAATGAAGATAGTTTCATCTGCTGACTTCAGTTTAGAAAAGATAGCTTTAGATCTTAGAGAGATAAAACCATTTATTCTTTAACAATACTAGATGATTTGAGTAAATTTTTAAAATACGTTCCAATAGCAGATAAGAAGGCAGAAACAGTAGCAAAAGCTCTTGCTGAAGAATGGACTTTAAACTTTGGTATTCCTAAATTTATTCTAACAGATAATGGAGGCGAATTTGTCAATGAACTGATAAAAGAATTATGTACATAAATTGTTTAATATAAAACAACAAGTAACTTTTTCCCTCAATCCAATGGATCTGCTGAAAGATCTCATGCACTCTTAGGTGAATACTTAAGATCAGTTATTAAAGATAAAACTAATCCTGAGGATTCCAATTTATTTCGTTAGTAGCCTTTTGTCATAACACAAGTATACATAGTATTACAGGATTTACTCCCTTTAAAATGATTTTTGGAAGAAAAGCAAATATATCCAGTGAAATTAATAGTTTGAGGTTTAATACAACAAAAGATTATATACAAGGCAAAGAAAAATAAGCTAGAGCTAGATGCGATAAAAAGTAAGGTAGAAAGATAATGGATTTTAAGATAAACGATTCAGTTTTGATTCTTAATGAGTCAAGAGATAAACAAAGTGATAAATATTTGGGATCATTTAAAGTTATAAAAGTCTTTGATGATTTAGTAATAATAAAAAGAAATAGAAAGCCTATGAAATATAACAAAAGCAAAATTAACCTTTTTATACAATGAATATATAGCACAATAATTAAATATATTGTTTTATTTCAGTTTGACACAAGGTATATCTTGTATAAAATGGGAAAGCTTACCCTTAAACGGAAACTATTTCAAAAGTATAGGAGATTTAATCATCACCAGCATTAATTTGTATGATGTAGAGGACCAAATAAATATTATACACAATATTGCTTCAACCGTGCACGAAAGTTGTCTATTGAATATACCGGAATGTATAGGAAAAATAAAGTAGAAATAAACAATCTCAAACAAAATTTAAAAATAATATATCAATTATTAGGAGTAGAAAAAAGATTAAGATGCGGTCTTGTAAATATTGTCGGTTCAGGACTTAAATTACTCTTTAGTACATTAGACAATGAAGACGCTGGAAGATATGAGGAAGATATTAGAATTTCGCAATATGTGCATGTCAGTCAACAAAGTAAAATATAGGTTTTAGATGGGTTAAACAAGCTAAATCTATTATTAAAAGAAGCATACTATGAGTTAGGAAACACAGCAAAGGTAATATTAGCTGATTTGGAAAAAAAATATCTGATACAGTTAACAAAGATCGTGCAGATTTCATTTTTAAAGATTATTTCATAGAGTTTGAATTGAAGGTTCACTTTCTAATATAACACACTGAATTAATATTAAATCAACTGATAAAATCAATTTTAGTTTTCAAAGATAAAATTGTCCATCCAATTATAATAGAACCCAAAACGTTAATTGAATTACTTAAGTAAAGTAAACATGAATCTGAAAAGTTGTTCACTCCAATTGAAGAATCAAATTTTGTATACTATTTAAAAAATAATAAATTGGTTGTAATAATATCCGTGCCATTGGTTAAATCATCAAAATCAGACGTTTTTGAAATGGTTTTCGTTCCTTTTCAAAATCTTGAAGCATCATACATACTAGAGCAGAAGTATACTTATTCTGATTAGAGAAAATAAAGAAGAATATGTGATGAGTAATAATTTAGATAAAGATTGTAAAATTATTCAAAATTACTTCATTTGTAATCAAATGAACTTTAAAAACAGCGTTTCCAATGAAGATTGTGCTCTGTCAATATTAATGAAAAGGAAACAAACTAATTGTGTAATAAAACAAATTCCTGAATATTTCATAAAATCAAAGAAAATAAATATTTGTATAATCTAAATGAAGAAACAAAATTTTCATGTTAATGTAACGAAAAACTGGAACAAGGAAGATTTAATGCTATAGGAATTTTATACTTTGATGAAAATTGTACGTTTGAAACCATAGAAAACTGAATTGAAACTAAGAATATGACTTACAATATAGAAAATAATGAGGTATACAGATTTGCTGAATAGGATTGTTGTTTTAATATTAAAATAAATGGTTTACATGCAGAAACTCTAAATTTGCCTAAATTGAAATTGAAGAGCTTAAATAATTTAAGAGATCTAACAGTAGATATAAAGAATCAAGAAAATTTTGTATGAAGAAAATTAAAGGAGATTCCACCTCATGTACAAGGCATCATGATGGGTATTGGAGTTATAATTATTACAATTGCTTTATTACTTTGTTTATTTAGATATTGTGCCAAAGCTAACATAACCATACTTTCAAAATGTTTCAATCGTAAAACCAAAAATCCTTTCAAAGAAAATGAAAGAATTGTTCATTTCTATAACAATAAATCAGGTACAACGTATAAACGACCAAAGTCCAGAATTGTACAATTTTAAGACTTTGAAATGGAATAGAAATAAAACGAAAATGTTACATAAAATTGTATTGTTAATTTAATTAAACAATAAGTATCTATAAAATGTTATTGTTTAAGCTAAAGTGGGGAGGTGTTATGCATATACATAGCATACAGCATGTGCGGTCATTCCCGGCGATATGGTTTGAATTGTTTATACCGATCCGCATTCCTATAAACATTCGCCTCATCGAATTGAATTTCGATCTGAGTGTCGCACAAATGGAAGGAAAATGGGTATTTTTCGACCATGTGCAATTTCCGAATACAACAAATACATGTGTGGCGGAATCTCATACCGAGGAAAAAAGTGGTGGAGCTCAATTTTCACTTGGTTGTGTCGCAGTAAATAATGCTTGGCAGCTGCAACAAGGATTGAAGCCATTATCGCAGTTGGAATTCAAACGATTAATCGCTGATTATTACTGTTCACACTACAATAAAGTGCCACCAAACCTGGGCCAAAGAGAAAACGACTTAAAGATGATTTGACGAAAAACATTCGATTTGACAGAACTGATCATTTTGTACGCCCACTTGCAAAAAGAAGGCGTTGTGCATGAGTACATCAGTACGTGCTGTATTAAATGTAACATTGGCCTGTGTGTCAAATGTTTTCAACAAATTCAAAACTTTGGTTGAATTTTAAATATAACAATAAAAATACTGAAGAATTCACTCACATTTATTCGTTATGTTCTATGTTCTTTTACGTAAACTTTAATTTTTCAGGTAATCCTAAACAAGTACCCTAGCAGTGCGAGCGTAACCATACGGTCACAGCACAGAAATCAACCTACCTGCTCTACATGCTCAGGTAAAACTGAATGAATAATATATTCGGACTCAGGGAAGTCTAGTCTATAATCCCTATGAGTTTAGTTAAAAAATTCGAAAAAAAATAGTTACAGCACAATTCGGGTTAAAGTGACAAGACAGTGTCATTTAATATAGATCTTAACATTTTTTTAATTATTTAAATAATCTTAATCTTACTCGAATACGGCAGCGAACACTTCTGTCCAATGTTTATATAATGGGTCTGGCCTACCAACCTGAGGGTTGTGCGTAAGATTAACTACCTCACCACATAAATATGGTACAGTTCAGAGATGACGTGAGTCGGATATGGGTGGATAACTCTTGACGACCCCGGCAAACGACTTTAGTACAATGATTTTCGGTTTTGCATGTGGAATATGAGCCTCTAATAGACCACGTTCAGCCGAAGAACTTGCGGAGGCCCTGGACTGCTGTTAAGCAGACATCACCACCCCACAAAAGAACGATCATAAATTACAAGGCAGCGCTTATTGAGATGCGGATACCCCTTTCTCAAAGAATTGCCTTTGTTTATACCATTCCTATAACAGCTTAATCAGAGAAAATTTGAACTTAACTTAACGCAGATGAGGAAGCCCTTGGCCTTTTCATAAAAAAATTACATTTGGAGAAGAAGATTCAATGACCAACTGTATGGGCTAAACGGCGGCATGCGCATGTCCAAGCGTCTTCGGATTCTAGGTTTAAGATAGGAACGTACGGACATGAGCACTCTAGTCCAAAAAGCTCTCGAATCCGAATGATTGGGACAACGCGAAAGAGGATGGCGCACACAAGTTGAGAAGGACCTTAACCAACTTGAAGTTCACAACTGGAGGCAGCTGGCGAGAGTGTGCTAGCGAGAAATCGTGCTGGCGAGAGATCAAGCTGGCTGAAGAGATTTGTTGGTTGAGGCCTAGGTACTCCCAGGACTGTAGTGCAACACGAAGTAGAACAACAGGAGCGCAAGATCTAAGAAAGCAAAAAAGAAATATAAGCACCATAGTACTAATATAATATACAAAGAACGAAATACTAGTTAAAGAGAAAGTAAAAATTGTCGTCTGTGTACACTAAAGCTGGAATCGTATATGCTAAAAAGAGTGTCAATGGAAGAAGTTTTACTATCAAGAGCTCGGAAGATCTGCACTCATTTAATGTTGATGATACTGCTGGTGCTGCTGCTGCAAGTTAAAGTAATAAATACTCTCTCATTAATATGTATTTTTTTACTCCTACTCACCTCTTACTCTCTCTTCCATTCCTATACTCTCTCTACATTTTTCCTTTTTTTATGCTTCTCTTTTTTTTTAGTTTGGCATTTTTAAACTAATATTTACAGCATGCATGAAAAAACTACATGATGATGGTGTGAGAGTTTGTTTTGTTAATGGTCTTTTCCAATTCTTGTCTTGTTTAGATTTTCTCTGATGAGTCATATAGTATTACAAATTTTTTTAATTTAATTTATTATTGTTTGTTGTTACTTCAATGCCGATCTGCTCAAAACTGACGCTCAGGCTTTTAAAATTCATAATGCTGCTTTTTCGCTTGGGCTCAATGTCTGCAAAACTACATTCTCTACTCGCTTTTCCAAAGTATACACACCTAGCCTTCTTAACCTTTATTTTAGTATCTGACTTATCTTCTGTTCTCCTTTTTGATCAAATTCCCTTGGATTATATTTCTGACCATAACCTTATCTATTGCACTAACAATATAAAGTTTGACCACTGCTATACCTCTGACTTTTACTTATAGGGACTATAGTCCTCTATATGTTGATGCATCTGAATCAGGAGTACTGAATGTTCCATGAATAATCTGCCGATTGCCGGCTGAAGCTAGGATGCCTCTAAGTTGAACACTGCACTTCCCCCAAAGAAGCTCTGGAGTCACTGGCAGCAAACTCAATCACAGTTGTATAGTATAGCCTGATAGATAGAGATATAAAGTTAAACGCCACTGGCGAATACTATGAAATTTGTAAGGTTAATCCTGGCTTTTATAATATTCACTTAACACTTAACTCATATAATCATCAACCTCTCCCAGATTCTGGAAACTAGGTCATGTAATTCCTGTCGCAAAACATTCAACATCTGCTTCTGATTACAGAACCGTAAGTATCATTCTGTGTTTATCAATTGTCTTAGAGAAACTTATAGCCAAGCAGCTTCTTAAATATCTGTCTCTAAATAACCTATTATAAGAGGCAGAATCTGGGTTTAGAGCTAACCATAGAACACCCACAGCTATGGCATATGTCATGGAAGATATGAGGCAGAATTATGATATGAAAGAGGTCACAATTCTGTGCCTGCTTGAATTCTGTAAGGAAGTTCATAAAACAAATCACAAGATACTTTGCTGGAAGTTGAAGAATTTCTTCTCGTGAAGTGATAGGGCTGTGAGATTACAATTACAACTTTTTGCTATCCGACATATATCATTCTACTGTCCACCTTTATGCTGATGATGTGCACCTCTACTCATTCAGAAATCCTAGCAGTATAGGTGATTTATTAAAGTTGATGAATGATAGGCATGGGCCTGTCCATGCGAGGCAATGTTGTTGATTGCTTAGTGAAACAATGTATGCAGCGAACCCCTCTGCTCGAGGGCTTAAATAATGGGCCTGGCCTACCAGTCTGTAGGTTGTGCGGAAGTTACCCTACTCATTACGTAAAGTAACACTAGTTCGGAGACAGCAACATGCCTCGGATAAGGACGGATCAACTGTTGACGACCCATGCAAACGATTTTCAGTTTTGCGTGGAATGTGAGGTCCCTTAACAGGCCACGTGCAGCCGAACAACTTGCGGAGGCCCTTGACTGCTACAAAGCAGACATTTCCGCAATCCAGGAAATGTGACGCGATGGGCCCGGCAAAAAAGCGATGAATACTACAGTAGTTGCTATAGAGAGAGAGGGCAGTTGTTCGAGGCCGACTTAGGCAGTCTACGAGCTATACTCTCGCTGCTTCGTCAAGGTCGGTAACGAACTCACCGAGACCTTCAATGTCAAAACAGGTTTTAGACAATTCGACGCACTGTCATATGACTTCCTTAACATCATCCTCGAGAAGATCGTGCTTAACTCACAAGTCAACACCAGAGGCACGGTCTTTCAGACGTCAGATCAATTGCTAGTTTACGCTGATGACATAGACGTAATTGAACGAACACAGCGAGCTGTAAATGAGGCGTTTGTTGGCATTGAAGCTGAAGCGGTTAAAATGGGTATGGCGGTAAATGACGGCAAACCTAAGTACATGCTGTCGTCAAGGAAGGACACTAGGCAGCAGAAACTTCGAGGTAGTCAAGGACTTCGTCTACCTCGGCCGAAATCAAACGCAGAATCACTCTTGTTTCTTTGGGCTCAAGAGGCAATTGAGTAATAAAGCCCTCTCCCGAAGGACTAAGATCGCTTTATATAACAGCTTATTCATTCCAGTCCTACTTTATGGCGCGTAAACTTGGACGTTAGCAAAAGCGGATGAGGGAGCCCTTAGTCTTTTCGAGAGAAAAGTTTTGCATGCGCTTTTTTATAGCATCTTGAGGCGAAGATTTAACGACGAACTCTTTGGGATGTACAGTGACATGCGCATGGTCAAGCGTCAACGGAACAACGGTTAAGATGGCTAGGCCATGTAGAGCGTATTAATATCACCTCTTCCCACAACAGGTGGCGGACACAAGGTGGGGAAGGATCTCGACTAACTTGGAGTGCGCAACTGGAGGCAGCTGGCTGGAGAGGCATGTTGGTTGAGGCCCAGGTCCACCCCGGACTGTAGCGCCACAAGAAGACGAATGAATGAAGAGCTCGCAAATATTTATATGTGGTCTTTAAAAAGTGGATTACAACTCAAACGATGTATAGCGAAAACCGGTTACCGTTTTTGGCATAATATTATTGTGAACAAGTCTCCATTATATTTATACAAAACAATATTTGCTCAATCTGTTAGAATACATGCTTTAACTCGTCGTGTCTTTATTTCAGCTATGCTATAAAACTCTGGAACTCAATAGCAATTGATATACGAACTATTATTAACGTTTTGAACATGCCATTCTTGTCTACCTTTCATTCCTCTCCTAAGTTTTCATCCTTCCTTCCTATATATATCTTCATAACTTTAAGGAATCTAAATAGTTTTCTATTCTCTATCTTTTTTTTTCTATTATATCTTAGTATTATAAAAGACTCATGTCTTCTTGTACCCTTATAGAAATAAATTAAATTGAATTGAATTGATTTGAATAGTTTTAAGATTAACTTCAATGAAAATGTCAATGTCTCTGTAGTACATGTCTTCCCCTTAAGACGGGCACACTTAATAAAGGTTGAGTTTGTAATGGAATAGTTTATAGTTGAAATATTAATTTATAAGCAGGCGTAATTGTTTAAAATAAAAGCGTATATTTTTCTTCTAGTCCGTAGGTACGTATAATTTTTTAATAATTCTAATATATTTTGTTGTACAACATGCTCAATGGCAAAAGTTTGTTTTTTTTACATATAGATAAATACCGCTGTTAGATCAACCGACAAAATTGAAAACAAAACGTCAACGAGTTCTCTGAACCACAAAACCACGGCAATTAACTGAACCATATACACTCGCAGCGCTCAGAATACTACGATCAGCCATTTGAACTTTCGGATCTCTGCAATAAAAGTTTCGTTGAGTTCTGTCTACCAGCGGATCATTGCACAGTAACATCACTCAGAAAACCAAGTCACACACCATAGGAGGCTGGGACGTTTGTAACTCCTTCGCGCTTCTGTATAGATCACGAAAGTACTCGTCAATCACTTCTTCCAAAAGCACTAGATCCTTTATGGGGCCTTTCGTCATTGCCTAATACCATTGCCCCGTAATTTTTTGAGTTGGACATACCTAAGAGGAGGTTAGGGCTCAAGGTTTCTCAGGTATGAATAACAACCGGAAAATGGGTACGGGTTTATGAAATGCAAATGGTTTCTACTTAAAATTGTACTGTATAGACTACGCTCTTGTAGATTTTTATTATATAAAGCGTATCCCATTGCTCTCTTTATATTACTTACTTCTGAAGTTTAATGTTTCGATAATTTTTCCCACAAGTGCATTTGAGATTTTTCGATCTCCAAAATTATTATCTTATCGATTTATTTCCCAATATGTTTAAGATTATACAATATTTGCTGTTCTATTCCAAAATATATATATAAAAAATGAGTTCGTCGAAAGGACTTAAAATTCACATATGTAACGTAATGTACTAATTGCATCAAGATTGAGAATCATCAGCCTGATTAGCGCTCAAGAAGGATGACTATTTTTGCATTCCTAGAAAAAACATACGATTAATGCTTCACAAAAGATTTCTCTTGAGGATTTTAATGCTCAGAAAGGTCAAGAGGACATCATTTCCGGAAACGGACTCAGTTTGGTGGGCTTCGCTTCGGCCTCGGGCTAGAAACTCCCAACGGCTAGCACGCGGTTCCCACACCACAACATCAATATTGAATCAGATTGTTCACGTTGCGATCGATGTCAGACACTGCCCAGAATTCCCGTTGTCCGAACCTTTCAAGGTGCGAAGATCAACTAAGATTATTTCAAAGGGAAGGTCCCGTGAGATATCGGGACGGAAGGGTTAAGAGTCAAGAATCCTTAGCTCGAAGATCGGAGGTGAGACATGAAATTCCAGAAGCGCCTTGTTCTTGGACGTTTTGAACAATATCTGTATGGAGGACAAAAAAAGGGATGGAAATACTCCATTTTGCGGAAATCCACCCGTTGTACGGTACTCTCTACACCCACCGCCCACAGTAGCGGAGACGCAAACAACGTTGACTCCTGCCACTCACTGTACGATTCGTTTAGTAAGATGAGTTGGCAAAACGAAATAGGTGCCAGAGAGACTCAGACTGATAAGCCTAATAATTACATTTCCCACCAGAACACACATACAAAAAACAATTTGATATTCCAAAAACGTGTAATGCAAAAATAATCGAATGGCCACAGAAATTGCAATACACCCGTCCCACTTACAAAATAATAACAGTCAAGTAACCGCAATTTCCGGAATCAGAAAACATTTCTGCAAGCTAAGCAATGCTTCAAGCAGAGCAGTAAGCATCTTTGTGAAAACTTATTAACAATTAGTTCAGTTGTTATCTAGGCTCAATAAAGTGCGGACAAGTTCTTCATTTAAAAACAAACGGCTTTTTTTCCAAAGATGTGAATTAAAGATTAAAATTGATGCAGTCGGTAGGATACCTGGAGTTATCCATACAGTGTTTCTTAAAATTTTACCGGGTAGCGAGTGGTTTGTTAAGACAGAAATCTAACGTGGACAATTATCACTTTAAATTGGTTACTAAAGATAGAATTCTAACGCGGACGATTTTTACTTCAAATTAGTTTCTGAAGATAGAAACAACGGGGACTATCAGTGTCACGAACATTTCTATTGATAGGAATTAAGTGCATCAATTTATTTAGTAAATATTACAGTGCTATATGTGTATATTCACAATGGTGTTTTAAAATAAGGGGTGATTTTACACTACAGTAGTGTTTTTACACTACATATATTCCCTTCTTAATTTAAGTATTTATTATAAGAAAGACAGAGTGAAAATTAATTAGCTTTATTTTTAAGATGTCGTACTATTAACAATATGACTTATAGCTAGACTTATATCTAAGTTAAAGAAAGTGTCGGCTCAACAAAAGGGGCCCAACGTATTTCAAATGTCTTAAAACTATTATAACAATTATAATATATTTGACGTGCTAATTATGTAAATGTGGGATGGAGTTTAAATATATATGAATGTATATATATCTGACGGTTTATTGTTTTGGGGGGTAAAGGGTATAACAAATTTATTTAAGACTTAACCTCGGTAGTGTCCCGAGGTATTCTTTGCATAATATGTTGCAGCTGGGTTGAAAACTTCCTGGAATCTCGAATCTGAAATTGCTCTCACATGCAGGTATCGGTGACTCCGCTCCATAGGCTGTTCTAAGATGTCCTGTATCTCCGGGTGTGGATGGTCATTGATGGAACCAAGAAAATTCCTGGTTAGCTGCAGGGTATATTCGTCCAGCGGGGTGATCCTTGCCTCCTGGTAAAGTTGTTCATTGAGGACATACTTAATGCTCGATGGAATTCGGTACTGTCCAGTACACATCCGGAGAATCTTCCTCTCAAACAAGCAGATTTTCTTCATGGCTGTTGGGTTTATAGTAAACCAAACTGGGAACCCGTAAGTGATTACTGGTCTTATGAGCTGTTTATAAATAAGCAGCTTTGTCCTTTGGCTAAGACCAGTTCTCCTCCTTAGTAGTGGGTTCACTGAATGAAGCGCAAATGCTGCTCGTCTCAGCGTGATGTCCGCATGGTTTTTGAATTTGAATCTGCTCGTAAAGTTGATTCTCAAGTACTTGGCATCATTTCTGGCAGTCACTGTTGTATTGTCCGGGAGTGAAATCGCGATGTTGTTGCAGATCGTTGCGAAGTTTCGTCTTGATGATGCTGGCGTCCTAAAACAGATGAGTTCTGTCTTGCTGCTGTTCACTTTCAGTTCCCACTTGAGAAAGTAGTCCCAAAGGTCATGGATCCGTTGTTGTATCCTTCTAGCCGCTATTTCGGGTGATAGTGAAGTAGCGTATGACAGGGAATCATCCGCATATAGAAGCGTCTTGCATCCACTTCCATTTATTGGCTGATCAGCTGTGAAGAGGTTGAAGAGCACTGGTCCCATTCTCGAGCCTTGTGGAACTCCAGCGTTGATGACCTTCATCGTGGATTTTGTTTTGCCGATCTGTACAGAGAAAGTTCTGTCCTTCAGAAAACTGTAGACTATCTTCATCAGATGTATCGGGAAACCAAAACCAAGGAGCTTGTAAACAAGCCCTTTGACCCATACGGTGTCGAAGGCCTTTTCAATGTCCAACAGACATGCTACCGTTGTTTCCTTTTTGTTTAGTCCACGAGTCATGTCGCTGTGTAGCCTAAGCAGAGGATGTAGGGTGCTGTGCCTGGGACGGAAGCCGAACTGGAACGGTGGGAGAAACCGGAGTTCTTCGCTTAGCACATTGATTTTCCTAAGGATAATCGATTCCAACACCTTACTTACGCAAGAAAGTAGGGCGATGGGACGATATCCATCCACACATGTGTGGTTGCCTTTTTTGGGGACTGGAACCACCTTGGCTACTTTCCAGGAAGTTGGAAAGTAGCTATTATTCAGGCAATTGTTGAAGACAATCGTCAGCAGCAACAGCGCCAAATTCGGCAATTTCCTTAGTAAGAAATTGGAGATTTGGTCGTTACCAGACGACTTCTTCGCATTACCAGAACTGATGATGTCCCTGACTTCCTCAATTGTTGTGAATGTGTCGTCATTCATGGGGGTCGCGGATGTGTTGGTCTCATTGAAAGATGTAATGCTTTCGTTGAGATCAGACACCGCGGATACCCTTGAGTCGACTTCATTAAGGAAGCCAGGTAAATGTATGGGTGGCCGGTCTTTAAAGGCAGCTTGGAAGTGTGCTGCAAATGCTTCCGCCTTGTCGTCGTCCGTAGTGACACTCCGAGTTCCGTGGGTAATGGTATCTGGCAGACTTTTCCTTTTGCCCGTAATTCGTCCAATGTGGCGAAAAACATCGGGACCCGGTTTTATGTCTTCTAGTCTTCTTTGGAACTCCTAATCGTGGTAATTTTTATCGGCTCGTTGGAACATTGGAACATGGCTTGGATGTGTGGCGGAAGGTGTCCGTATTTATCCTTGGTGGTCCTTGGTCTTTTCTGTCTGTTCATCGCCCCATTAACAACCGCCTGAAAGTGCGAAATGGAGTCTTCGTTGTCTGTATTGGTGAGGTTGATATCCTCCCTAGGCAGCTGAAGTTCCTCCTCAACCTCGGACCTGAATCTAGCCCAGTCCATCTTGTTGAAGTCAGTATGCAGCTCAGGAACGGGTCTGCGTAAGCAAATCCGTTGGTTGAGCTGCATCCTCACTTCAACAGCCAAATGACCAGAATCACTATCGTGTACTACACAAGAGTAGTTCTGAAAATCTGGAAGGATGTTAACCAAATTCGACGAGATTAAGAAGAAATCCAACATCGAGGGTGTTCTTGGGTAGGATTTCCGGGGCTGCGAGATAACTACAAGGGTGTGTAGAAGATAGTTATCATCCAACCACGCCTGTATACTCGCTTCTTGACTATTGGTGACATCGTCTTGCCATAGCGTGTTCCGTGCATTGAAGTCTCCTCCGATTATGCAGTAGGTGTATCGACTGCAGACGTTATTTAACACTGTCAGGTTATGTTGAATGTTGGCGGTAGTAGCTTGATTATGGTTGTAGATGGAAACAACTATCAGAGTTTCACACCTATTGATGTTCAATACAATGGCAGTTGCTTCCATCCATTGCAACCCTCTGATGTTCACTCGTCCATACTCCAGAGCTGCCTTTAATATGACTGCTGTCCCTCGTTTCCAGGATGACTTATCTTCCCTGATGACCGTATATCCCTCCGGGTTGTACAGGTTGCGTGCACTGATGTTAGTTTCCTGTAAGAGAAGAATATCTGGTTTTTGTATTTTTTATGTAAAGGCTTAGTGCGCTCCTTTTGCCAACCGAGTAAATCGAGTTGACATTATAAGTGAACACACTAAGTGTATTTATTGCAGACATAGTGTAAAAATGAAGTTACACAGTACTGCTTTTTTCTCGTTATCCGATAGAGAGAGATAGTTCGGTGGAACTAGCTTCCTCGCGCTGGACACGACATCGGATAATTCTTTTCCGAAGAATCTGCGGGATTCTTCGAAAAAGATGGAGTTTGTCGAGAATTTTTCCGGAGAAGTCTTCTTCGGCAATGCAGTTTGATGTACTGCCTTGGACCTTGTATTTGTAGTTGTTGCCTTTTGTTCGGGTTTTTTAGAGCTGTTATTAAGAGCCGCTATTTGGGCGAAGCTTAGTCCAGCGGTGATTTGTTTTTTTGCTGATGCGGCCGCAAACTGATGTTGCGCCTTCTTCTTTTCAGCGGCCTCTTTTCTTTCTTCCAGCTTTTGCTTATAATAAGGGCATCTGCGGTAGTTTGCTGGGTGCCCTTCTTTCTTGCAGTTGACGCAGTATACCTTCGAATCCCGCTTGTTTCCATTCGTCCTTGGGCAGCTAAGTGGTCCGTGGTCCTCCTTGCATTTTACGCATCGGTCCTTTTTGCCGCAGTTAGCTGCTACGTGGCCGTAATTTTGGCAATTCTACATTGCCCTATTCCCTTGGTCTGAAATTTCTCCCAGTGCACTTTTTGGTTCAGTATGAGTGTTTTCTTGTAGATGGAGGGTAAGTCAGCCTCCTTATTTACTTCAACAACATAATTGTTGAAGCGTTTGTCGGTCTTGTTTGACTTGAAGCTTGAAACTTTTAAGACCTGGATTCCCTCAGCCTTGAGAGCTTCTTCCACTTCTCCGGCGTCATATGAGTTATGAACACACTTTAATGTGAGAAGAGTTTTCCTGTTCTCTTTCGGCGTATATGTGTGGAATTCAGTTTCTTGGTTTTTGAGGTATGTCCTTAATTTTTCGTAGTCCTCTTTATTGTTTGTTAAAATCACGGATTTGGTGGTGCTCAAATTTTTTATGGTGTATCCAATTTTGGCCGTACTTGCGTACTTTCCCATGTCTGCCACTTTAAGCCGGAAGCAGACAATTGGAGGCATGATTGAATGCCTCTTTGTACTGCCTGGGTTTTTATTGTCTCCCATTAATCCTTTTGTGGTTGGTGTAGGTAGTCCTTTTGGTGTTGGGGTTTCCGGGTTCGTTTTCTTTGATATACCTGCCGAAGTTGATGGTGCGTCTGCTGAAATTTTTGGTGCTGCTTATGAAATCTTCAGAGCTGCTGCTGAAGTACTTGGTGTCGCTACCGAAGTTGTTGCGGAGGTTCCAAATGCTTCTTGTGCCTTTGGTGAAAAAGGTGGGGGAGATCCAGACATCTTCCTTCTCTTTGAACTTAGAGCAGGATACTCCTCCTCAGAGAGAAGGTTAACGTCCCTGCTGTTCTCCTCACACTTATCAATCTCTTCGTCCGAAAACTCAATGTCAGAAATAGTTTCTGACATTTCCTCTTCATGTGTCTTATCCCCCTCAGCTGCTGGCGGTAGTGGATCGTACAGTTGTCCACAATTACCCAGCCTTTGGTGGCAAATGGACCCGAAATCGGGTCCAAATTCGTGGACCAGGCGTCTGCAACGAGTCTCGAACTCATCGCAGAGCTGCTGAGCCAGGGCTTTGGACCTCTCCTTCTTGCCCATTTCTGTCTACTTTGCTGAATTTCTTTGGAAAAAGAAAAAGTTATAAAATGTGTTATAAAAATAACAGTTGTTGGTATGCGGATTAGTCTGTAATTGCTGCGTGCGCTCGGTGAAAGACGTCCGTTCGCAATGACTGACCGTCGATGACTGAATGAGACAGAGTGAAAAGATTGAACGAAGTGTTTAAATTTTGAATCGAACGACTTTTTTTGTTCGGGTGGATGTTGATGGTTGTTCATCGTTAGGCGTAGGTTGATTCTGTTGTTCAAATCCCACGTCATCTCGTATCATAAATGCCGGTTTGAGTGTGTCAATAGAGATTGGTGTGATTTTTCCTTTGACGAGGAAAAATCACCTTACCTTATATGGTATATTTCTATTACCTTGTATGGAATTTCTTATGTGGTCGTAACGAACAAATACGTAAGAGATCGTTCGAAGATCTTTAAACACGAATGTTGGTCGTTGTCCATGTCGTGACATATCTTGCGGTTGTAAAGTGTTGAAATGTGCTTGAAGAACTTGCACTAAATCTGGAGCAGAAGTATTTCGCATAGATGGTTGCAAAAATTCCCCAGGCAATCGAATTGGTTCACCATAAACGAGCTCAGCGGGCGTTGTTTGAAGATCTCCTTAGAATGATGCACGAAGTCCAAGAAGTACGATAGGTAGGTGAAACCCAGATGCCGTTGCTACATAGTAGTACTGATTTAAACTGACAATGGAATCGCTCGATTAGTCCGTTTGACTGCGGGTGGTAGCCGAGAAGTTCAGTCGGACTCAAATTGCCTTCTTAAGTCCGATGTTATCCGCAATGGAACTCCAAACCTTGCTATCTATCTTCCGCTACGGCCTCAGCGGTTCCATTAGATAAGGGAACGGCTTCAGGAAAACGGGTGAATCTATCAATGATCGTCAGACATTGATTGAATCCTTTGGAAGGGACAAGGCTGACGAGATCTATGTGGATGTGCTGGAAACGCTGCGTGGGTAGTTGGAAATTGGCAATCGGTGAAAGTGTATAGCGTGTTGTTTTGTTCCCTTGACAGGGTATGCAACACCTTACCCAGTTCGAACAGTCCTTGTTCATGGACGGCCAAAAATATCGCTGTCCAAAAATTTGTTTATTGGTGCGCTGACCAGTGCGTGCCAAAGAATGCAAGGAAGCGAAGATTCCTTTGCGTAGATGTCTCGGTACGTAAGGTGGTGCTGTGCCTGTGGAAATATCACAATAAACATCGTGTCGGGCATCGTTGAGTCTTACGCTGTGTCTTACGAATGCTGTAAAAAGAATTGTTAAGAAGTTCTTGAAGTTCCTCATCATTTTATTGTGGTTGCGCTATTTCGCTTGATGACACTCCCGGTTCGATTGCATCTACCCGTGACAACATATCTGCGATAGTTTTCTCCGAACCGCTAACATACCTGATGTCAGTGCTGAACTGCCCGAAATAATCCAGTCTTCTAAACTACCAAGGTGAAGCGCGCTCCGGACGTTGTTTAAACGCGTGAATGAGTGGCTTATGGTCGCTGTATATTACCACATGCCTTCCTTCAAAAGAAGAGTACCGTACTGATGTTCGACGAAAGCTTGAATTGTGGCTACAGATGAAGATTCAGCTTTTGAAAGCAGACCTAATGTTTGCGATTTTATAGATTTGTCGATGATTTTTTGTTGTTTTACATCTACCAGCAATCCGTGGTGGCTTAAGAAATCTGCACCGATGATAGGGCGGCTGACGTCAGCAACTATGAACTGCGATGCAAAATGTTTGTTCATAACCAAATCCAGGTTAAGTTTGATAGTGCCGTAGGTGTTGATAGGCGAGCAGTTAGCGGCAAGCAGCTGGTTAGTTGAAAGTGGCGACAACGTTTTAATCTTGTTATGTGGATAAGTAGACACTTCAGATCCGGTGTCAATTGAAAATGGCTCCTGCGAGTTTCTGTCGTTGAGTAAGAGGTGGAGATGTGATGAGTCAGGATCATGTACCACCATTAGTGATCTTTTCTAACGTTTTCCTGAAACTGACAACCGAGGCGACATGTGCGTGCCTCGGCACCATATTTGTTGTGGTACCAACATATGTTTGACTGGTTAGGTACTTGCCTGGATTTGGACCGGTTTCGGAAATTCCGGTTCTGCTGTTGGCTCTAGGTTGCCTGCGATTGGAGATTGATGTTGCTAAGGCTGCAACTTCGGCGGTCAAGTTGGCAATTTGCTGATGAAGATCGTCTGTTGTAGCTACCGTTTCTGGAGCGAAAACCTAGTATAGTTTGTCAGCGATTTTACTTAATTCCATGACGTTCATCTTTTTTTGGGCGACTAGGCAAGCTTGGGTTTGTGATGGAAGGTGTAAAAGCCTGAGTGGTTTCAACACTTCTTCTCAGTGTCAGGTATCAAACAATTGAGGTGTCGAAGATGTTGTGAAGGTGATCGATCTCCTAAACACTCTTTATCCAAGAGTTGTATGCTTTTCGCTTCTTTAGATTTGAAAAAACGGGAAATGAGAGTGCTTCGAAGGGTTTGGTATGGGTCGTTATCTGGTGGATTAATAATAATATCTTCTACTTCTGCATTCTTCTGTCGATCAGTGGAATAGTGCAGAAGAATTTATCGTGTTCTGCAACTATGTCACACTTCGTAAATTGTGCATCTAATTGAGCAAACAACGCAGGGCTTTTGGGGCTGAACGGAGGGGCTTGTATTTCAAACGGTGAATGGTGACTAAACGGATTAGTGCTGATACGTGGCGTGGTGGTGGCGTGGAACCGTTGAAGTAGGTATTGCAACACAAAACATGCGGTAAGGTAAAAAAATGTCGGGGTCACCAATGTGCGGTTAGCTGTTACTTCGTCGTTAGCGGACTGTCATTTGACGTGAATCATCAATTTATTTAGTAAATATTACAGTTATACATGTGTATACTCACATTAACGTAAAGGGTGGTTTTACTCTACAGTAGTGTTTTTACACTACACTTACATATGTACATAACATATTTAAAAAAAAAAGTTTAATGACAGATTATACATCATACGAGTGTTCAACAACCAGATGACAGCAGAACGAAGTGAACAACCAGAAAAAAGCACCGATAATTCAGCAACCAGATGAAAGCAAGTACATAAAGGAATAATGAAAAAAGGAGCAGCAGCATCAAAGTAAATACAACATAAACCTAATTTTTTTTCTCTTGCTTTGCAATATTACTATTAAGTTTATAGTTAGAAATGCACAGTAAGAGAGCAACTACTACTCACTGTATGACTAGAAATCATAAAAATTTAATTCCATAATCTTATGAATTGTGGTCGCCGTGACGCAGTGGGTAGAGTGCGACGCTCACACGCCGAAGGGTCTAGGTTCGATTCTCATCTCAACACCAATTTTTCAAAGTTTTCACTGCACCACCTCTTTCGAGCTGCTGACAACACTCAAAAAGTAATAACTAATAAGAAAGCTTCTCAAATTTTGACGTTCGGAGTCGGAAAAAAACTGTAGGTCCCTTCTACTTGTGAGAGAACAGTAGCGCGCACAACACGAGTAGTTGATGAGCAAGCTAGGCCCTCGTCTCCCTTTGGACTGTAGCGCCAACAATTATTAATCTTATGAATTCTCTTGAGGAACAGCTAGAATCTATAAGCGGACAATCTAGGCAGATTTCTGAAATTGTTAATATTTTTTTTCAACAACTATCAGTCTCAGAACCGGGAAAAAAGACCCCTTAAAATACTTGTCAAAATGCGTGAGTTCAATGGAGACTTCCGAGAGCTCCAATATAGATTTAATAGATAAAGCAAACTTAATCCTTATTATATATGACACAGCAAACTTTCCGATACACTTAAATCCAAGCTTAAAGGTAGAGCTAGGGAAATAATAGATATTAATAATCACGTGACAACTTGCTATGTACATTTTATGCAATAATTTGGGTGATCGTTGTACCCCAAAAGAACTTTTCGACTAACTAAGAGGAATACAATTTAAAACGAACGCCGTTGATTTTTATAACGAAATAAAAAGCATACTCAGAAGTAACATTAAAGACAAACAGACAATGGAGGAACATTTTTTATATATTGAGGCTTCCATATCACAAAATAAAACATCAGCCTTTGTTATTTTCAAAAGTAAAAATCCTGGACCAATGAAGTAACTTCTTTATTGTAGAAACCCTTTAAATCTTGAAAAAGACATAAATATTCTTTTTGAATGCACTCGTACTATAATCCACAAGGTACACCGCAAAGTTATAACCGTTTGGGTAACAGCAGGTACACAGATAATTATTCTGACCTGTATCGCAATCAAACACACACAAAACCACCATTTAATTATATTGGAGGAAGAAACAAAAATCCAAGAAACAATAGTTTTCACAATACAAAACACAACAATTTTCCAGCAGCAGAACGCATGGAAGTAGACATGTAACAATAAAAGGTAAACATCCCAAATCAAATCCAAAATCAATAGAAATTAATCTCGGTTCATCCCTTGTCAAAACACTTATTCATTTCCCAATCGAGCACAGCATCAAGAATCAGAGCGAAGCATTTTCCATTTCAAGCCTCAAGGGCGAATATAGTTAAGGGCCTTCATTTTAAGGCTCTGTACCATACTATTGGTATTAGAGGAAAAGTATTCATACCCCTCTTTGAAGAACTAGCCAATATATCCCAAAAATTTTTAGTTTGCCAACTCCACACGCAATAGGATGGACTTATTGGCAATTATATTTTGACTCACTGGGGAGCGTGCATAGATTTTAAAACCAATTTATTGACTACGAAAGATAAAAAATCGGCAAAATTATATATATATATACGAGTAAAATGAAAATCCCAATTCTGGAAGAGCAAGTACTAGGATATACAAAATAACAGAAATTTTCAAACAATGTAACAAATAAAGAAGGTATATGCATACAATATTGAGAAATATGAAATGTCTGCTACAGTGAACATTTCCGTTCAGGAACAATTACGAATAAATCATTTAAATTCCGAACAACGAAAATCATTGGCTTATCTTCTGAATAAGTACGAAGATGTATTTTCTCAAGAAAACTTAAATCTATTGTTCACAAATGTTATCAAACACAGGATAGGGACAAGTAATAACGTGCCAATCTTCACTAAGAGCTACAGATACCCTTTCGTACACAAGCAGGAAGTTCAAAGACATATCCAAGAGATGCTGGACAACGGTATCATTCGTCACAGTAATTCTCCATATTCTTTGGATCGTGTCTAAGAAGGGCGATGCAAGGGGAAAAACAAAGTGGAGAATAGTGGTTGATTACAGAAAACTGAACGAAGTTACCATAGTAGTATCCGATCCCAAACATAGATGAAATATTTGATAAACTGGGCAGGTGTTAATATTTCACCATCCATGAAGATCATATCCATTATCGGGCTAAGAACAGTGCCCACAACATTTAAACGTCTTATGAACCACGTGTCTACATTGACGATATTATAATATTATCATTACGAGAGCATATATCTTCACAGTCCTTTAAAAAAAGTCCTTAAAAGATTAACACAATAAAATTGAAAAATACAACCCGACAAGTCGGAATTTCTTAAAAAAGAGACAGAATTAACAGTGAAAAATGCCTAAAAAACCCCCGAAACCTCTTTTTAAACCTACTGAAACGCCTTATATAATATATATATTATATAAATAATTCATATAGATTTAAGTGTTTTATAGTCTAGATAGACAAATTCACGAAACATGCTTGTGCATTTAAGATTTCAAGCAGAACTTGATTGAATTCAAAAGATCCCTCTCATATTTCTTTAGCCGATTCGGAACTGTTCGTAAAACTTTAGTAGACAATGAGTTAGGTTTTAAGGCTCTCCCCTTACGGGAATTTCTTTCGAACTTGATTGTGGAAACTTCAAACAACATTGAACTTAGATGTTGAACGATTGCATAATACTATAAACGAGCACATACGTTTAACAACACATGACAAAGTAAACAATGCCGGAAATGTAAGAGACAAAGTACTTCGAATAATTAATTTCTACAATAACACTATTTATTCGATAACCCGAAGAAAACCCATCATTCCGTCACTGACCTTCGTGCAGTACAGGCGTGTCTCGGTCTAAGTATAATAAAAACACAGCTAAGTGAACGTCAGAACGTTGAAAGAGCGAGAAAAGTAAGTGAGGCATTAGTCCAGTGGACGAGGTGTCTGTTCGCGAATACGGCACCCGGGTTCGAATAATTTTTTTTCTAAGACACATAGTGTGTCTTTCGACAAATGGGGCATACATATACACTGTTGCCGTATAGATCTACTGATGATAGTGACGACAGCAACCAGTCAACTCAATGACACAAATAAGAGGAGGAGGAGGATGCAGATGCAGCCCACACCGATCAAGCGCCGAACAAAAACAACAACGGCACCATCTGACGAGGGAGCACCCACAAGCAAGGCTACGCCCATCCGAGCAACATCCACTCAGAAAACCACCAAAACAACACTAACAACAGCAATGAAAACGAACAACGATATTGAAACACTTCAATACCAATCGGAGGGTAACGAAGGGCGCTACATGGGGAGCAACAACTCCTACCAGCCCCTCGCCTCCTTTGATACTGAGGACAGGGTAGAAGACATCAAGGAGCATCAAGGAGAGGATGCACACCTCTAAATAAAAATCGAGGCTGATGAGGCCGCCAAAGAAAAAAAAACTGCAGCAACAACAACAAAAATTACAGCAGCAAAAAACGACGACGGCCCAGGCAGAGCTGTCTCCTACTTTTAAGGCAGCTCATATGCTGCAGCAGCAACAACATCACCAGCAGCAAAAGCAAAGGCAACAACTACCAAGGCAGCAGAGACAGCAGTAACATCAGAGACAGCAGCAACACCCATCACAACAGGAACAACGACAGCAACAGAAATTTACAGAGAAGAAGGAGAGGTGGCCGCCTATAAACATCTTTAGACTAGGGACGAAGGACACTGTCAAAACATGTAAGTTGGCCACAAGCAGTTCTTTTTATCTTAAATATATAAGGGTATTAAAAGAATGTCTATCCAGAGTGTTAAAGAGTCCTTTGCGTCGGCTTGGACTCATTTTTACACATACACCCCAGACGGTGAAAAAGGGCATAATGTGCTCCTCAATGGGGTTGATCCTTGTACCGACCCGCGGGAGTAAAAAACAGTAGAGGCCAGGCCAGTTGCCCGTGCTGCATTTACCTATCACCTACGCTCAAATGGCGTCAGGCAGAAAGCCGGTAGAAAAGACAGTGTCAAAGGTTGCCCCGGTCACAGTGCCCAGACAGCCTACGGCAGATACTACCATAAAGGATGTATTGACCACCCTTCAGTCAATGCAAGCGCAGATGTTCGATTTGCAGAAGCTGATGGCGGATTTACAGCCCAGTTTCCTGCAGCGATGTTATCTATTCGGCGCTGTTTAGAGAGCCAAACGTGCAACAGATATAATGGGCACTCACGCAGCAGGATTTCTCAAGGTCCCAGCAGTGAATGTTAATTCGCTGATAAGCATCAAACGACAAATACAACTTTTTCTCTTCTTGCTAACCCAAAACCCTGACGTGCTGATGGTTAGCGAAACTAACCTAAACCAGACGCGCAATCTCAGGTACAAAAATTCGGGAATGTGGGGTCACCCTCTTAATAAAAAATAACAAATCATAGGATCGTATACAGCAATATTGTGCGAAGGTTTAGTGTTCTGGATGGAGGCTTGTATCGCGAGCATCCCTCTCCAAGGTGGAAAATGGATTGAAGTTCAAGATTGCAGTCTACGATCGCCTTCGATTCCGACGCTCATTTGCAATGACATTCCAGCTGTCAGCTCTTTGGACAAAGCAAATCTGTTAGCTACACATTTTGCAGCCAGCTCAACGCTTCCAGATTCCACTCTGTCAGCGCCTGTACCGTTTTCGCACTCGTACAGTTGCAAGAGTACTTAAAGACCTAAACGTGCACAAATCCGCTGGACCGGATTGTATCCCCCCCGTTCTTCTGAAGAGGTGTTCTTCTACGCTGGCAAAATCACTGCTTAAGCTTTTCCATCTGCTCTTTTCGAGTAAGTGGAAAACAGCATTTGTCCAGCCCGTCTTTAAATAAGGCGAACCATTTTCACCTACCTCCTACCGACCAATAGCACTTACGTCCCTACATTCCAAAGTCATGGAAACGCAGATAAATCGTCAGCTTATGAAATATCTTAAAAATCGGAAACTTCTTAATGACCGGCAAAACGGCTTCCGCAGCAACAAGTCCACTGGTGATTTGATGGCTTATCTCACCGAAAACTGGAACCAACCTTTGCACAATGTAGGAGAAAGCAAGATCGTTGCACTTGATATTTCAAAAGCATTTGACAGAGTCTGCCATCAGGCTCTCTTGTCGAGAATGCGTGCTTTTGGCGTTGATAAATCTCTTCTTCAATGGATTAAAAATTACCTTTCGAACGGTTCAATATAAGTTGTATTGGATGGATTCAAGTCTGATATTCACCATATTAATGCTGGTGTTCTTCAGGGCTCCGTTTTGTCTCCGACACTCTTCCGCATTTTTTATAAATGATCTCCTGTCTGTCACTTCTAATCCAATTCACTCCTTCGCTAATGAAAGTATACTCAGCTTTTCATATTCGTTCCTCGGCTTTCGTCTTTTCTCTTCCGCCATCGACTTGGGACGGCAGCGTTTGTTAAGCTCATTAAATTCCGATCTTGACAGCAAAATTGATTGGGGTAAAAAGAATACAGGGCAATTTAATGCTTCCAACACTCAGTGTTGTCTACTGTCACTCAAGCGTTCTCAAAACAACCTACCATTATCTATGAATGGCTCCTGCATGGTTGAAACTGAACGATTTTCCATCCTCGTTACGTGTGTCGACTCAACACTAAGTTGGAACGATCACATATTCGAGATCGCCAAAAATGCAACGAAATGTCTAGGTTTCTTAAAGCGATGCAAGAAATATTTCACCCCTTCTGACCTGGCAACAATATATAAGGCGTACATCCGCCCAAAGCTTGAGTACAACGCTCCTATCTGGTCCGGTGCTCCTAAGACCTCCCTGCACCTATTAGATATAATCCAAAAGCGAACGATAAAGCCTATAGGTGACAGTAATATTGTGAAGTCGATTGACTCGCTAGAACACCGACGTAATGTCTCGTCGATGTCAACCTAGAGACTTTCCGTCCTCGGTATGTGTATCAACCCAACAATTAGGCTTCCTTAAACGATGCAAGAAATACTTCACCCCCTCTGATCTGGCTACAATATACAAGGCCTACATACGCCCACAGCTTGAGTATAATGCTCCTATTTGGTCAGGTGCTTCTAGGACCTCCCTGCACCTATTAGATAGAACCCAAAAGCAGGCGATAAAACCTATAGGTGACAGTAATATTGTGAAGTCGATTGACTCGTTAGAACACCGATGTAATGACTCGTCGATGTCACTCTTTTATCGCTATTTTAACAAAAAATGCTCAGATGAATTAGTCAGTTGCATTCCTCCCCTTCAAGAATTCACCCACAATCGCTAGGAATGCCCACCAATTCACCCTCAAGCCCTCTTTCGGACGTACAGACAAATTCAGAGACTCGTTATTTAGCCGCACTACACGAATCTGGAATGCAATTCCCAGCTCGATTTTTCCTCCTCATTACAATCCACAGGCTTTTAAAACCAATGTGCATCGGTACCTCCTCTCCCTCTCTTCCTCTATACCTTCAGCCCATGCTGTGACTTGATCCGGTCACTTAAGGGTACTCGCAACCCCTTTCACAAGCGTCAATTATAAAAAAAATCTATTTATGTAACTGTTGATTTATATATTTATTGATTATTCCTCTATGTATTTACATATTAATTATTTCACTTAAATATTTCTTTATTTATCTTCTTCTTCTTCTTGTGGCACTACAGTGCCAGTGGACCTGGGCCTCAACCAACATGCCTCTCCAGCCAACACGATTTTTCGACAGCGGTTTCAAGTTGCGCACTCCAAGTTGGTTGAGGTCCTTCTCCACTTGTGTGCGCCACTTTAATCTAGGTCGTCTTCTGATGCGTTACCCCAATGGCATGGATTCAAAGACTTTTCGGGCCGCAGCAGTGGTGTCCATACGCTCTTCATAGCCTAGCCATCTTAAGCGTTGTATCCGTAGACGCTTGATCAGACGCATGTCGCTGTACAGACCATAAAGTTCGTCAATAAATCTTCTCCTCCAAATGCCATCAACGCAAACAGGACCAAAAATCGCACTTAAAACTTTTTTCTCAAAAAGACTAAGGGCTCCCTCATCCGCTTTTGTTAACGTCCAAAATTCCGCGCCATAAAGTAGGACGGGGATGATCAAGCTGTTATATAAAGCGAGCGTAGTCCTTCGAGAGAGGGCTTTATTACTCAATTGGCTCTTGAGCCCAAAGGAACAGCGATTGGCAAGAGTGATTCTGCGTTTGATTTCGGTACTGATGTTGTTGTCCCTGTTTACAGCGGAGCCGAGGTAGACGAAGTCCTTGACTGCCTCGAAGTTTCTGCTGCCTAGTGTGACGTTCCGTCAGAGACGTCGATGTTGTGTGTACTTCCTTGATTCATTTGCCGCTAGACCCATTTTAGCCGCTTCCGCTTCAATGCCGTAGACGCATTGAAGAGTTTTCCATCGTCATCCTACACAATCGAGTTTGGTAGGAATGCCAAAACTAGACATGGCACTGTATAGCTCGTCTCTATGCACACTGTCATATGCAGTCTTGAAATCGACGAATACTTGGATCTGTCGTAATGTGAAGATCTGGTCTATTGTGGACTTCTCTGGTCTGAAACCACATTGATAGGGACCTATCAGGTCATGGACGGTTTTAGACACTCACACAATACGGCAGAGAGGATCTTGTATGCGATGCTGAGGAGTCTAATCCCTCGGTAGTTGCCGCAGTCAAAAGAGTCTCCTTTCTTGTGAACCGGGAACAACGCTAAGATTCCACTCATCGGGCATGCTTTCCTCCGACCATATCTTACAGATGAGCTGCTTTAAATAGTTCTGTGGACAGTCCATCCGCTCCAGCAGCTTTGTTCGACTTCAGCTTGGATATTGCTATCTTCACCTTGTCTAAGACGAGGGGATGGAATGCTTGTCTATCGTCGTCCAAATTGAGTGGAACATTCTGCCTAACAGCGGGATTTGGGCCGTCAGCGCCGTTAAGGAGTCTGCTGACGGGGTCGTAGCTCAAGACTTTTTGCCCAAGTCTGCCTCGAACAACAAATCCGCATGCGAATAAGCCGTGCCTTTTCTCTCTCAATAGCAATTGCTGTAGTAGGTATAGCAGTTCTTCATTGATTTTATGCCAGGCCCATCCCATCGCACTTCCTGGATGGCGGTAATCAAGGGCCTCCGCAAGTTGTTCGGCTGCACGTGGCATGTTAAGAGATGTGCACATTCCATGTGCAAAACCGAAAACCATTGTCCATTAAACGTTTGCTGGAGTCGTCAACAGGTGATCCTTTATTATCCGAGGCATGTACAGGTATCTGAACTAACGATGTTTTACGTGGTGAGGAAGTTACCCTCACGCACAACCCACAGACTGGTAGGCCAGGTCCATTATTAAAACCCTCGGGCAGAGGGGATCGCTGCATTCATTGGTTGAACATACAACGGGTGTTGTGATGGTTATTCAGGGGGCGCCGCGTGGAGGCTATATGTCAACTTGACCTGTGCACTAACGTAGATAGCCTTGGCAGCTCGCCATGTTGAGCGCCATCAACGACGTTACTTCGCGTGCCCATGCTGTGACTTGATCCGGTCACTTAAGGGTACTCGCAACCCCTTTTACAAGCGTCAATTATAAAAAAAATCTATTTATGTATCTGTTGATTTATATATTTATTGATTATTCCTCTATGTATTTACATATTAATTATTTCACTTAAATATTTCTTTATTTATCTTCTTCTTCTTCTTGTGGCACTACAGTGCCAGTGGACCTGGGCCTCAACCAACATGCCTCTCTAGCCAACACGATTTTTCGACAGCGGTTTCAAGTTGCGCACTCCAAGTTGGTTGAGGTCCTTCTCCACTTGTGTGCGCCACTTTAATCTAGGTCGTCTTCTGATGCGTTACCCCAATGGCATGGATTCAAAGACTTTTCGGGCCGCAGCAGTGGTGTCCATACGCTCTTCATAGCCTAGCCATCTTAAGCGTTATATCCGTAGACGCTTGATCAGACGCATGTCGCTGTACAGACCATAAAGTTCGTCAATAAATCTTTTCCTCCAAATGCCATCAACGCAACAAACAGGACAGAAAATCGTACGCAAAACTTTTCTCTCGAAAAGACTAAGGGCTTCCTCATCCGCTTTTGCTAACGTCCAATTTTTCGCGCCATAAAGTAGGACTGGAATGATCATTAAACGTTTGCTGGGGTCGTCAACAGGTGATCCTTTATTATCCGAGGCATGTACAGGTATCTGAACTAACGATGTTTTACGTGGTGAGGAAGTTACCCTCACGCACAACCCAGACTGGTAGGCCAGGTCCATTATTAAAACCCTCGGGCAGAGGGGATCGCTGCATACATTGGTTGAACATACAACGGGTGTTGTGATGGTTATTCAGGGGGCGCCGCGTGGAGGCTCTATGTCAACTTGACCTGTGCACTAACGTAGATAGCCTTGGCAGCTCGCCATGTTGAGCGCCATCAACGACGTTACTTCGCGTGCACAGACCCATGCCCCCTATTTCTTTATTTATATCTATTTTTATTTTTATTTATTTATTTACTTAGTTATTTATTTATTTATTCTTTCATATATTTATCTATCTATTATATTTATTCGTAAATCGTCCTATTAATTCAGTTATTTATTTTGTCCTCTGTAAATTTTTTTTTTTAAATCAAGTCCTAAATACGCCTCTCTCGACGCTGATGCCTTTACTGAAGGTTTTTAGTGGTTTCTCCTTTAAATTAAATATGTGATATAGTCTTTAAGAACTTTTATAAATATTTTAGTAGTAAGGTATTAACATCGAATCTCTGTAAACAAATAATATAATGTACAACCGTTGTAAGATTACTGCCAAGATAAATAAATACAATACAAATACAAAGTCTTATTTATTTTAAACGTAAATAACTTAGAAGCTTCCAAAAACAAAATAAAAAATAAACTTTTCAAGTTTGATAATAAATCTGAATTAGTCGAGTCCATGTATCATACAGTAAAACAGAATTTAATCTTATTAGAAGCCAAGTGAATAAATATGCTAGGAAGAAGAATAGAAGTCATTACCGGAACAATAGATCAGGTAGGACGAAGTTTTTATTAAAAGTAGATTAGACCAGCTTTTCAACCATGAATAAAAATAAAAATAAAAAAAATAATAAATAGGTAATAATCTATGGAAGTGGCCGCCGTGACGTAATGGGTAGAGTGCTACGCTCCCACGCCAAAGGGTGTAGGTTCGATTCCCAGCTCAACACCAATTTTTCGAATTTTTCACGGCACCACCTCTTTCGAGCTACTGCCAACACTCAAAGAGTAATAACTGTCTAAGAAAGCTTCTCAGATATCGCCGTTCGGAGTCGGAAAAAAAACTGTAGGTCCCTTCTACTTGTGAGAGAACAGTAGCGCGCACAACACGAGTAGTTGATGAGCAAGCTTGTCCCTGGTCTCCTTTTGGACTATAGCGCCAACAATCATAGTAATATTTTTACCTAAATACTCTGTACAAAAGTAATAACTGATGTGAGATAGAAGATATTTCTAAAGGAATTACCATTCTTAAAAATTTTAATAAAGCATACTTGTGACGAAAGTGACAATAGAATAAATAGTAATTCTATAATATATAAAATTTTAAGAGGGTAGAATTAGTATAAATAATAAATAATGTTTTATTTCGTTTATAAGTTTCCACCGCACAATTAACAATTCAAAGATTTGATATATTGATTTATTTAATACCTTTCTGGAAATATAAAAAAACAACATACATATTAAATAATTGTTCAGTGCGAAGGGAATTAACAACAAAACCCTTTATTACAAAGCAAAAAAAGAAAAAATAAATCAAATAAATAAATACGTAACTAATTATGTTTAAACATCAACTAACAGATAAACAAACTAACTAAATAAAGAGATAAGTAGACAAATATATAAATAAATAAATAAACAAATAAATGAATAGCTAAATAAATAAATAAATAAGTAAATATTTATTTACTTCAATAAATAAATAAGTAAATAAATTAATATTGGTGCATGGGTCTGTTCACGCGAGCTAACATTATCCTCGTTAGGTCAAGTTGACATAAAGCCTCCACACGGCGCCCCGCGGATAGCCATCAGAGCACCCGTTGTATGGTGAACCAATGTATGCTGCGAGCTCCGAGTTCAGAGATAACATCATGCCTCGGATAATGAAGGATCAACTGTTGACGACACCAGCAAACGTTAAAAGGACAATGATTTTCGGTTTTGCACGTGGAATGTGAGGTCCCTTAAGTGGCCACGTACGGCTGCACAACTTGCGGGAGCCCTTAATTGCCACAAGGCAGACGTTACCGCCATCCAGGAAGTGCGATGGGATGGCCCTGGCATAAAAACGATGAAGAACTGCGATATTTACTATAGCGATTGCTATAGAGAGAAAAGGCAGCGCTTATTCGAATGTGGATTTGTTGTTCGAGGCAGACTTTAGCAAAAAGTCTAGAACTACGACCCTGCAAGCGAACTCCTCATGACAATCCTCATCAAGGCTTAATTCGAGAACATATAATAATTAACATATAATAATTTGCGCTCACGTCCCGACAGAGGAGAAGGATGACAACAAGGATGACTTCTATGATAGAAAGAATATACGATCGATGTCCCAGCTACGACACCGTTCTAGGAGATTTCAACGCTCAGCTGGGAAAGGAGGGCATCTTTACTGGAGTCATCGGTAAACACAGTCTAAACGAAAACACATCCGGAAACGGACTCGCCTCGGGGCAGGACCTGCCTGTGGCTGCTAGCACGCGGTTCTCACACCTGGACATTCACAAAGCGACCTGGCGATCTCCTGATCAATCAACCGTCAAACAGATTGATCACGTTGCGATCGACGTCAGACATACCTCCAGTATTCTCGATGTCCGAACTTTCGGAGGTGCAAACATCGACTCCGATCATCACGTTGTTGTAGCCAAGGTAAGAGCCCGGATATCGGAAGAGCAACGGAGTCGAGATAGACCAAAACGGTTTGACGTCGGAAAGCTACAATCGCAGCCGATCGCTGGGAACTTTGACGACCGAGTCTCAATGAAACTCTCTCAGAGTTCGACGCTGCCTACACTAAACATAGAAAAAGACTGGAAACGTTGTCAAGAAGCCATAAAAGAAGCAGCAATTGATGTGCTGGGTTTCACGTCACCACCCAGGAGGAACCCATGGTTTGACGTCGAGTGCAGGCAAGCACATGTAGCCAAACAAAACGCCTATTAGGCGACGCTGTATCGAACAACGAGGGCTGTTCGTGAGCTCTACGAACAGAGATGAAGGAAAGGCAGAATGTTCCACTCGATTTGGGCGATGATAGACGATAGAATATGATAGAATTAGACGAATTGAAGATATCAATATCTAGGCATGGAGTCGAACAAGGCTGCTGGAGCGGACGGACTGTCCGCAGAACTATTTAAAGCAGCTAGAGATGACCTGGTTGGGTGCATGCACCAGCTCATGCCGAATGAGTGGAATCTCAGCGTCGTTTGTCCGGTTCACAAGAAAAGAGAGCCCTTTGACTGCGCCAACTACAGAGGGATTAGTCTCCTGAGCATCGCACACAAGATCGTCTCTGCCGTATTGTGTGAGCGTCTAAAACCGTTTGTCCATGACCTGATAGGTCCCTATCTGTGTGGTTTCAGACCAGGGAAGTCCACAATAGACCAGATTTTCACATTACGGCAGATCATGAAAAGACTCAAGAAGTGCAAATCGACACTCAATTCGTCGATTTTAACGCCGCGTATGACAGAGTGCATAGAAACGAGCTATACAGTGCCATGCCTAGTTATGGCAATCCTACCACACTCGTTAGAGTGTGTAGGATGACGTTGGAGAAATCGCGCTGCTCCGTCAAGGTCGGTAATGAACTCACCGAGACCTTCAATGTCCAAAAAGGTTTTAGACAAGGCGACGCATAGTCATGCGACGTCTTTAACATCATCTTCGAGAAGATCGTGCGTAACTCACAAGTCAACACCAGAGGCACGATCTTCCAAAAGTCAATTCATTTGCTAGCATACTCTGATGACATTGACGTGATTGGACGAACACAGCGATCCGTCAATGAGGCGATTACTGTCATTGAAGCGGAAGCACCTAAAATGGGTCTGGCGGTAAATGAGGGCAAAATTAAGTACATGCTGTCATCAAGGAAGGAGACACATCATTGACATCTCGGACAGAGCGTCACACTAGGCAGCAGAAACTTCGAGGTAGTCAAGAAATCAAACGCAGAATCACTCTTGCCAATCGCTGTTTCTTTGGGTTCAAGAGGCAATTGAGCAATAAAGCCCACTCTCGAAGGACTAAGCTTGCTTTATATAGCAGCTTGATTATTCCAGTCCTACTTTATGGCGCGAAAAATTGGACGTTAGCAAAAGCGGATGAGGAAGCACTTAGTCTTTTCGAGAGAAAAGTTTTGCATACGATTTTCTGTCCTGTTTGCGTTGATGGCATCTGGAGGAGAAGATTCAATGACGAACTCTATGGTCTGTACAGCGACATGCGTCTGATCAAGCGTCTACGGATACAACGCTTAAGATGGCTAGGTCATGTAGAGCGTATGGACACCACTGCTCCGGCCTGAGAAGTTTTCGAATCCGAGGCATTGGATTCAAAACGACCTAGACTAAGGTGGCGCACACAAATGGAGAAGGACCTCAACTAACTTGGAGTGCGCAACTGGAGACAGCTGGGTAAAGATCGTGCTTGCTGGAGAGGCATATTGGTTGAGGCCCAGTTTCACCCCAGACTGTAGAGCCACAAGAAGAAGAAGAAGAAGAAATAAATAAATATATAAATACAAAAATAAATAAATGAATGAATATATAAATAGAAAAATTAATAAATTGATAAATAATGCCTAATATAATTTAAGTTAACAAGTCCATTTATGAGAGGATTAACGGCTTAAATACATCTCGTAAAAAATCTTTCGGTAGGCCCATGTATCCCGACAGAGATCTATTCAACATTAGCTTTGTTGTGCAAATCTCGGCTAGAGTGATGCCAGGGGAAGTTAAGCATCATTATTAGTATTTTATTTTACTGTATTTGCGATCTTTTTATGTAGGACTTAGCGCAGTCGCCCCATACTTGACAGTCGAATAACAAAATTGCCTTCGAAATAACTTTATGCAAAAGTATTTTATTGCCTATTTGAAAGTGAGGATTTTTTATTTATAAAAGAATATAACATTTTAATTGCAGTACCCGTCTAATGAAGTGAATTCGTAATGTGTTCATTAAAGGTAAGTAAGGTAAGTTTTTTATCCAGATAAACACCCAAGTACTTCACTAGCGGCTCCCACTGTATGTGTTGCCTGTTCACTATTAACTGGTTAGTGGGAAGATAGCACGACTTTCTTTTTCTTGTGAAAAGTAAAGCTTTTATCTTATCCTGATTAACTTTAATTTTCCATTTGCTAAGGTTTGAAATAACTATTTCCGCCGCATTTTGCAAATTAGTCTCAATATTGAGATCAAATTTATGAGACAAAAATATAGCAGAATCATCAGCGTACAGGGCGGAATCACATTCCGGTAAATGAGGGAAATCAGACAAGTAAAAGTAAAAGTTAAGCAAGAGCGATGCAGAACTGTCCCCTGAGGCACATCTGCATCAACATTACACAGACAAGAAGTACTACTATTGACATGAACCTTGTAACATCGATTTGACAAAAAACTGAATAACCTTGCAAATTTACATTGGAAAACTTAATTGAAATGCTAGAGGTATAAGCAGCAAAAGAATCAAATTTCTGAATTTTCTTAATAACAATAATATTGATATCGGCCTAGTAACTGAAACTGGCCTTAATAACAACAGCTTAAGCTTATCAAACTCCATTTAGA